>CM031235.1:590265528-590865528 GCA_018340775.1 Taxus wallichiana var. yunnanensis | reverse complement strand
TCAAGCCAACGGACAGGCTGAAGCAACAAACAAGACACTGAAAGCCATTCTCCTTAAAACTGTGAAAGAAAACAAACGAGATTGGCATTTGAAGTTATATCCGGCCTTATGGGCCCACCGAACCTCAATAAGAACACCAACGGGAGCAACTCCTTTCTCACTAGTATTTGGGGCAGAGGTAGTTCTCCCACTTGAGGTCGAAATACCCAGTCTCCGCATTTCATTACAAGGGATTCTGGATGAAGACGCTTACAGAGAAGCACGTCTTTCCCAACTAGAAAGCCTAGATGAAACTAGGTTAGATGTTGAACAGCGGCACAGAGCCTATGCTGACCGGATGTGCCGGCAATATAACAAAAAGGTCTATGAACGCGACATATATGAAGGTGATTTAGTTCTAAGGCTAGACAGTCGGATCGACAAGAAGACCGGTGAAGGAAGGAAGTTCCGGCCTAAATGGTTGGGCCCATACCGAGTCATGAAGGACTATGGAAATGGTGCATACCTCCTATGTATGCTAGAAGGTGAGGAATTTGGTGAAACAGTCAATTCCCTGCACCTCAAGCGGTTCTACGCATAAGCAACTAGCACTACTTATATATATTTACATTGCATCTTCATATAGATTAAGATCATTTTGTCCACTTGTTTCTTACATAAATGGTGATCAAGGAATCTATTCTCAAAGCAATTCATTACAAACTCATGATGTTGTTGGCATAAACTTTCTAATCATACCTCTCCATTTTCATGATATCATCATTTATCTCTGGAATCATTTTATCAAATAAAGCTAGACATGGCAAAGTCTTAACGGTAACCATACCAAGATCTGTGGGCTTGTTCTCACTTTTAGTTTCTTCTTAGGATAGGTGTCTTGCCTATGGTCTATTCTAGAAGCTTCATAGTGTCACATCTATCCCATATATATGTCTCTTTGGAAATAAGCACATACTGACATTTTACTCAAGAAAACGAGTCAAAAAGTGATCAAACAGAAAATTTTAATTTTACACATTTCCTTGCCCCACCAACCTTCGGTGATGAGCTTGCATCTCTTACTAGTGACGTAGGGTTGGGAAAGGATGGAAATGCCCTTACTCGCCTATACCTTGTCCATGGTGATAAACCCACGCTTCTTACTAGTAGCATGGGGCAAAGTATAGGGGGTCCTCTTGACAAGCAAACATTAAAGGTCATAAGCAAACAATCCAAATCTTGAGGTCTTAAATCAAAGATAAATGAATCAGATGTTCAAAATTCTAAGAGAATTAAAATCCTAAAAACCCAGATTTTGTCTACTATGTGGCCATCTACGGATCTAAGTCTAGATAAACCGCAAAGTAAGTAGCATTCTAAACTATGAAGTCACTCGGGTAGAGTAAGCTTGTAGCTTCCAATTTGGTTCCACCAAAGCTTTTCTTATCTTTCATCACTATCATTTCAGCATATTTCACAACTTGTGCCCTTTCTAGCTCTCGGTGATGAGCCCTCGCATCTTACTAGTTGTGTGGAGTTGGGAGTAGGGGCAGGTTTATCTGCTCATCATACCGGTTATATTCATCACTTTGCCAAAACAAATATGAAGTATCAAAAATTGCTTAAAGAAACTAAGATTCAAAATCACATTATGTCTACATTATCATATATCAGCATCATGAAATACAAAAGGAAAACAAACATTTGCATCATTTGTTCTCCATTGCATACATTCTAAAAAGCATATAAACATACATCGTAGTATACATAGGGAAACTGGAAAAGGAAACAAAGCCATCAATGCCAAAATCTTGATGCCAAAAGCTTGATCAAAAAATATATATATATATATATATATATAAATGATCAACATTTATGTACAATGCCATCATGCACTAGGCATGGTCAAAACGCTCAAAGAGCCCGGGATATACAAAAGAATGTATCGTACAAAAATCTACGAGAGCCAAGCGGCTTCTCAATCTCTACGGGACCCCTCTGAAGGTGCACGCCCATGCCTAGGACTCCGGCTACGCCGGCGCTCTGAATGCACGGAGGGCTCAGGATCCCGAGGGGCAGCCGCGGTCTCACCACGAGAATGGCTCCTCATCAGACGCTCAGCCGTCCTGTACCCGCTAGCTCGGTGCGAAGGGTCGATACCATCCTGGCTACATGCCAGACTGGAGCAAAGACGTCGGTATGCCTACCGGCTGCTGAAGGCTCCCCAATGTCTACGGATAGCTCTGCACGGGTCCTATCCATGGGGATCATCAGGGAATCAGTGCATACCCTGCGAATCAAATCTCGCCACCCATCGGCGGTCTCTGCAAACAAAGGAGAAAACAAGTTAGAAACCAAACAAGGAATTAAAAGATACAAGATAGCAACTAAGGAGGTCCTAACAAAGAAACAAACACTAGAAGGGAGAGGGGGTAACTTACTCGGATCACCCGGCCTCCAGGATGGATCTATGGGGTCAGCGCCGCCACGGATGCCGCTACCGACTGAGGGGCTGCTCCTGTAGCTGGAGCAACGTAACGCCCCACAATAGACTCATCCTCCCCATGGCCCTGGGAGAGTGGCTCCTCTAAAACTAGAGTATCCCTCTCTGCACTCTGCTCAGCCCTCTCTGCTGCATGATATCCTGAGTATCATGCCACTCAGGATCACTGTCCTCGGTCTCCTCCTCTGTCTCCCCCCCGTAAACTCCTCAGACTCGGAGTCTACCTCTATAGGGTCATCGCTGTTGTGGGCAGGACCCGCGGCAATCCGAAGTAAAGGTGCCTGAGGGCACACGGCTCTCCCTCTGGCACGAACTATCCTCCTGGCTGCAATAGGAATGCCAGGAGTAACCACTGTCCAACCCCGGCCTCTAGGCCCCCCTCTGGCCTCTCGAACTGATCTATATACTGGCGCCACTGGGGGAAGCATACCCATGTAGGGTAGGCCAAACTGCTGAGGAACTCGGCCAAAGGGGTGCATCTCCACACGTCCCACTCTGTCAATAAGCTGCCCTGTCATGGAGCAGGAGATCAAGGTAAGAGTCTCCTCGACCCCATATGCCCGCCATAGTCTGATATGGTGTGGCCTCCATGTCGGCAGTGGTCAGGGAGGTAGCTGGCTGATGAGGTGCTCTAAGCACCGACATGTCTGTCCATCTGGCTGCCCTCACAGCTCCAGGATCTGCCACCTCCACACCCCTGCCATAAGGGATGAAACGCTCATAGACCCAACTCATGACTAGAGTCGGGTGGCTCAATGACTGCCCCTGTAAATGGACTACCCTGTATAAGTCATGGTAGGTAGTCCCAAGTATGTCTGCTCCCCAGGCATATATCCGTCCATGTCCCTCTATCTGTGCAATGATGGGGGACCAGCAGTATAATAGTGTATCTCCTCCCTTGTCCCCGATCAGTCTCGAGGCAAGGATCCCCATGATGGCCTGGCGAAGTAGGGGGATGGGCAAGGAAGGAATAGATCGAACTCTCACCCCCTTCTTCGATCCCATGGAGATGACTGCATCTCCCATATATGTGGCCCACTGTGTAATTTGTGCCCGTGAGCCTGTTGTCTCCAGGGTAAGCCGTCTCCCGATGATCGGGACCCCCAGAATACGATAGACATCCTCCAATGTGATGGTCCACTCACCGCGGACCCCTGGCAATCGAAAGGTGTTCCGATCTGCATCCCAATATGAGAACAAGTCACAAAGAATGTGACTAGATGGTGTAACATGGGGCACGCGTGAGATGCGTAGTATCCCGGCCCGCTGAAGTGTATCCTCCTCATCCTGTGAGAGGGCATCTAATACTCCTGGGAGCCAATCACACTCCCTCTCTCTACTCCACCGGATATACTCCTCTCTCACCTGCATACACCCAAAAACACACAAAACAAAGCAAGTTAGCATCCAATTAATACTGAGAAAATCATGAAAGCACGTAGAAATGCTAAAAATACAAACACAATCTCAAAAAGAGGTTCCTTTTGCATTCTGTGCAAAACCACCGCCCTGAGCAGGGGGCGGTTTCGTAATGCGCCGCCTTAAGGTGGTGGTCGTGTAACCGCCGCCCTGAGCAGGATGGCGGTCATGTAACCGCCGCCCTGGGCAGGGCGGCGGTCGTGGTCCGAAAATCCACGCGGGTTTTTAAACCCAAAAAGCCTAAAAACATTAAAAAGACCATTTTACGTAAAAACAAAGCCTACCCAGTAGGTGCCCCCTAGATGAACCTTTTGACACTAACATTTTCAAAAATTACCCCCCCATGACAAAGATTTTAACATTTCAAAATTAAGGGGGTAAAAAGGATAAATTGAAGAAAACTAACTTGTGATCTCGCGGGTCGATGTGCCGCACGTGGAGGCATGATCGCTATCTCGTCGCGGATGTTTTGACTCTACTCACGCAAGAAACCGTCACCGTGGGTCCCAGAGCTCAAAATCAATCAAATCGACTCGCGCAAATGAATAGGAAAATGGGCCCACTTTCATATATATAGCACTCTGATTCATTTTAAAATGACTTTCTCACAGGTTTGGAGCGCTGATGGAGGTAAGTTCCTATCCCCGCGCAAATGGTACGTTCTCATTCCCTGTCATTTTAGCGTTTATTTTTCAAACTATTGTGTCTATCTGCACTTGAGTTCTCTTTTCATTTTGCAGGTAGCGGGAATTTTGGATGGCGTCATTTCAACACACGGACGTATCAGGTATAACTTCTAACTTCCCATTTCGGGACTGCCATACTCGGACCCACCGTTTTACACCTCTTCATGGCTAAAACACTTCTCCGAGGGGGCAATATGTACGTACCCAAAATTGTAAGGTAGTATAACTGTGGAACAACGTAACAAGTGCCCCAATGATGATACAGGTCTCCTCGCAAGGTGTTCGGGATCCGGAAAAGATCTCCAAGTATGCGTTAACATCCCGCATGCCCCGCTTAGCCCCCGTATCCTTTTTTTATCTCTTTTCCTCTTTTCGGCCTGTTGCCCTTGATTCTGAAACCGCCGCCCCCGCCGCCCCGATTATGGGTGGTGGTCCTGTAACCGCCACCCCGCTAGAGCGGCGGTCCTTTACGCGTTTTCCAGAAAGCTTTTTTAACGCGACTCACGTAAAAATCAACGATTCACCAACTTTTTTTACCGACTTGGGCTTGCATTTATGTTTTTGGTCCCCTGGAATAGTGTTTGGCCATTGTTTATAGTTTTAGAGTTCAGTTTGGTTTTGATCTTTGGGTGAATGAAAAGCTATAAATAAATGGCTTGTGCTCAAACAAAGGGTCGGCCCCTCATTCACTTCTCATCTTCTCATTTTTTCAGTAGTTCGATCATTACTTCATTTAGAAGCCATAGTTTCAGTTCATTTGCATGCTTAGTTAGTATTGTTCAGTTGTTGGTAAGCCACATATCCATCTTGTGCAGGTAGTGCTGTTATTTCACCCAATCCATTGGAGTAGAATACCTTAGGAAGCCATTAAAGTTGCAGGTTTTGCTCCTCAAAACAAGATAGTTTTAGGTTCTGGATGCTTTATGTTGCATGACTCGCAATAGATCCCGCTAGGAATTGCATAAGCCAAGCTCTGTACTCTTGCGCTATCCCTCTCCTACTCGCATTATATTCAGTCTGCATTCTGAGCTGCCTTTGTCCCGATATCTACTTCTGTTGATGCTAGCATTACACGCTTTTCTAGATTCACGTGAACACGAAGGAACGAGGAGATCACACTGAGGGGACAAGATCACACACACTATTGGATTCGCCACAGTTCTGCAGAATCCAGTTCTAGCTTTCAAAGTTCTAGATTAGAAATATATCAAATAAAGTAGATAATCACTTCTTTTTAGTCAAGTTTACTTTCGATATTGCCAAGGAAGCTGTGGGGATTGATAGTTTCTGAGAAACTATGATTCACTCCTCACTTTTGAGGTAGGATCGAGAGTCTGGCAAATAGATTAGGCAAGTTATTTCATTATTTAGAATAGATCTACAAATTGCACAGACAAATAACTACACTCGGTTATTTTGTTTGTTTTAAGTTTTATCTTAATTGTCAATTCTAGATATTTTAAATAGCTGCTTTCTTAGTTCTTAAGGTTTCTCAGAAAATACAAAAATAGAAGTTATATATGTTCTAGATTTATTCCACGTAGTTAAATTTGCTTTGTTGCAGTTAGATTTACATTATTGTTTTGTATGACAATCACGGGACCTAGGGAACCCAGAGAATACGTATTTGAGCCAATTGTGCCTCAACCCAATCTCGTCACAACAATAGTTGATATAGACTAGAATCTTAGAATCCAAATCTTCCAAACAACAACAGATTTATGACAGATCAGCTCTCAGTTGAGGGGATTAAATATAGAAGACGACCAAGCACACACGTTTTGGTCAAATCAACCGAACTATAGATTACCCTAGGCAAACATTCATATGACTGTAGAAGGGTTCGAAAGAGAACAAACCTTTGGTTGTGATCCTTTGGTCCCATAGCCAGATGCAGGAGACACTCTTCTAGATATAGATACCAGCCTAAGAATCCAGGTTGCAAGAACGACTATGAGGTACTCTGAGAAGATCACATAGTTATTAATTTTAAATATAGAGGCTGAAAAAGCATATGATTATTGGATACTAGGGATCAGGGACTGATTTCGTACATGACCATAGTAGGACCGCAACAACCAAGAGTCTACGGTTGTGACCCACAAATCCCGCAACCCAATGAATCCATAGGAGAATTAGACATAGACACTGGCCTACGTACACTAGTATTCAGATCTACCCCACTTCCACCCACCATCGTCGAACAGTTATCCTTACTAGATATAGCAGCTAAGCAAAGCTAGAGATTTCTGGACTAGGCCAGAGAATCGTCCGTAGAGTCGATTGTATTCACTACCCACCATATGACCTTATCTGGAGACATACACGAAACTATCCCAGGTCATTTTCCATGTATTCCACAACCCATAGATCGAATCACGCCAGAGCTCGATATTGATTGGAGCCTTCGAGCAGTCATCCTTGTTGACCGATCTATCACACCAGTTCAGGTTAGAAGGGCCTTCTTTGCCTTAGATTCACAAATTCCACTAGTGCGTATTGAAGACATTAGTATTCTTTGAAGTGTAAGACTATTCATTTATTCCCTAGATAGCATGCATCTTGGTTAAATAAAGTGTTTTCGATGTGAGAGAACAAGCGTAGAGTGGGGTGATGTTAAACCCTTGTAATATTAACTAAGTATTAAGGTACGTAGGTGCGCAAGGCCCATGTTATGAAAAGGTGCACAAGGAAAAAGCACGTGAGATAAAGGTTTAAGGAAGCACATAGCATGCGTGACATGTGAAAGGAGACTCAGGACTTAGTCAATTTGAGATCCTAGAGCGAAAACATGAAATGCATGATCGAGTTACACGTGGATAAGGTGCCGGCTTGACGATAGGATAGCCTAGGAAGGAGCATATCTCGTGATGGAATCTTCTAGAAGATCATCATGAGATGAAGTGGAAAGCTCGGGCCTAGAGGAGCATGCTCACATGAAGGGCCACATTTGACACTTGGCACCGGATCTGATGGTGCTAGAAGGAGAGTTGGTAGTGTAGGAGAGTTATAAATACAAGTTCCTACCGAGTAAAAGAGATAGATAAGGAGTTTGATATACATAACGAGTTTGAGAGACAACATGGGCAGAGCTTTGCAGAATTACTACGAGTGGATATTTGCATTTAGGAGAGAATGTACTAGGATTGGAGTTGTAATTTTTCTTTTTCTTCTAGCTTAGTTACACAAGTCTAGTGCTATGTCATTGCATGTCTCTACTCTGTGACACTCTGTAATGAATTAATGAATGTAATGAGGTTACCTAATATAATATAGACATGGATATCAATGGTTTTAATGCATTTTTCTCTCTTATGAGTTCTCCTTCCTTTTATGCTAAGTATGAATGCTTGTATAATTCTTTGTCATAATACATGTTTTGGATTTTGTTAAAACACTCAGTCTAAAGTGACTACAAGGATCTAGAGGCTGTTCTGAGCCCTATGGTTCTTGTATGTTTCAACCTCCCTCATGAAAACTCTTACTATAATCATAGATGATGTTTCCCATTAAAATCACATAACAGAGAGACTTGGTACCCGCGTGTGCCTCAGGTGAGTTCTCGGCTTTCACCTGGGTGATAGGCTGGCACGCATGGGATTCCTTACTTTTGTGATGGGAGTAAAAATTACTACAACGTGGATTTTGTGTGCTTGATGAGTATGAAAAACTTCTAACAACCGCATCTTTTTCTACGGAGCTACGATCGGCATGCGCTACTGGACTTGTCAGATAGCTACCGATGTAGACTATAGTGTTAGAAATTAAAATTCAAATTATTGGTGGATATAGTAGGTGAGAAATGGGAAAATGTCTTTCGAGCATTTTTAGAAGAGCTAATTTCTCCAACCACCTAATTTGATATGATCCTCCCTCCTTCCTTGTCCTAGGGAAGTGCATTTGATGATTTATAGGTGGATTTGTAGGCATTGAATGCTTCTTATTAGTGGTTGCATTTCAAATTCATATTTTCCCTCCCTCATTTCTTCTTCTTCTATGGATTCATCTATAAATGTAAGAGCTGGGATCATTATTAACGTTGGAGATTTTGGATCCTCATGCACTTTGCGAAGGACTTCATATTTTCTATATTTTGATTTACAAACCTCTAGATCTAGCTCTTGCATGTGGATATTGACCTCTTTCACCATTGTAACAGCTCTGTGCATTCTTGGAAGTAATAGATGCATCGTTTTTGACTATTCTCTATCCTAACATGTTTGCATTCCTTCTTCTTTCCTTTTCTTTTACATTGTGTACTGTTGTGCCATTTCACGTCCCTTGCAGCTCTTTATTTAGTTATGTTCCATGAAACTGATTGGTAAATATGTTTTAACTTGTGCTACATGTGCCTAGTATTCTTTAACACATTTCCATTTATTTTTTCTTAGAACAGATAGTGTTCATCCCTCTTTTCTAGTGCTATCACCTTTTAGTCTAGTTTCCTTTCATGTTATCCTTCTATCCTGGTCCCTTGGAATTATTAGCATAGTTTCCCTTTTAGCACTAGGATTAGAAGTAGCAGTAGCATTAGAAATAGATAGAGGAACCAAACTTCTCTGGAGATCCGTCTCAAGTGCACAAGGTCCCACAACTTAGAGATGGTTCCATTGTTGTCACAAATGACTCAAATCTTCTGGATCCGAGACACGGGTGCAAGTTTGATGACCAACGGTGAAAAATCCATTTTTCCATGAAAATACATCACATTAAGTTATAATGTCATTACATTCGAGAAAAAGTCTTGAACTAGTACATCCAAATCCAATATTGCCTAATAGATTCTTAGATAGCATATATACTCACCCAGTCTCTTGGCAAGGTGAAAATTGAACTATTTTGGGGTACATTTGTAAAAACAATGTAATAAGGGGGAAATTTGAATTAATCTATTATTACATTCAGTTATACCTTTGTGGAATATATGTTCCTTTCATTCAATCGTTACTTTGATATCTGTCTCTTTGTAACTAATTGGGTTCGTATATATCTATTATTTTGTCTTGGAATAAAGGAATTCATCTTTTCTCTCTTTTTCCTTTAACTCCCGAGACTCTCTTGCTTGTTTTTTCCATTCTAACTTCATATTCATATTATTTTAATTGTTTACAACATACTGACAAAATTAATGGTCTCCTAATGAGCTATCTTGTGAGTATTTCTAATAAAATACTCATTTTGTTAGATTTCATTTCTATTTTCTTTAACTACAAGTTCCTTGTGTCTCTAATGGATAGGATGCATCTATGTTTCTCGTGAAGTGCATCTAGGTTATTTTACCTACTTGTACGTTTCAAAATCTGTGTCTATGTTTCCAAACTTAAATCTACATGATCTAATCCATGTCTGCGTGATAGGGGATGCACTACCATCTTCAAGTTTTTGTCTCTATTTTCTCTACTTTCTGTCATTTTTAGTTGTGTTTATATTTTTCTAGTTGTGCTAGCATGTGATTAGATGTGTTAGTGTTTAACCTACTATTTTAGTTTTTTCTTTTCCCAAATTTAGATCTATTCTTACATGATAATAGATGTGTTTATGTGGAATTGGATGTGTCTACATTCAACAAAGTTGGGTCCACGTTTACACAAGGTGCATCTATGTTTCATGAACTTGTGTATTTTTGGTGCAATGTATTACATTGTTATAGCACTAGTTTTTCTTTTTATGACCGGTGACCTTCCATGTCCTTGCATGATTTGTTGGTTTCCATGAATTATATTGATATACATATTTACAAATTGAATAAATTAATCCAATCCATTCTTATAATATTTTTTCCTATACATTGGTATCACTACCATCAAGACACCCAACCCGAGCACTCAATTTGTGTCATTTTACTTTGGCATGGATTAAATCAGTTTGTCACTTTCCTTTGGTGGAAATTTCTAGTTTGAAACACACCCACAAATAATTTTTGGCATTTTAAAAATTTGGATCATTTTCCTACAAACATTAGTAGCAAAGAGCTTGGATGTTATTGGGGGAGCAATTTTTAGACCTATATGGTGCAAAGAAAATTTGGAGGAGTAATTTCTTCCTATTTTGTTTTATTCCTTTGTGTCATACCTATGTGTGGCATTGAGTGACAATTTTAAATATATTTTTATATTCTTATTATAGATAAACTACTTTGGCAACATGTAAGTCTACCTTGGTGACTGTATGGAATAAATCCCAACACATTGGAACATCATGCAACATTACATGCATAATAGTTGGCTTTTTCCTAGTGGATTTTTTTGTTGATTTGGCATATACCATACCTATGTGAAACATGCAGCATGCAATAAATATTTTGATGTATTTTGATAGCATGCAATTTTTTTTTCAAAGGCATGAAGGATTGGTGGAAAAAGTTGAAGATATCGACCTGTTTCAAAAGTATTTTTCTCCTATAATGAGCTACGTGTCTTGTTTGCATTAAATTTATGGTAAATTAAAGACCAAGGCCTGTGAGCACATGTTAATCATGCCATCCAATTCTAGTAGTGATGAAAGCAACCATGTAGATGTGCAACCTTTAGGAAACATAAATCAAGCCCTATAGAGTGTTGGTTTCTTCTTTGTGTTGCTTGAAGGTCTCCAAAACATCGACAACTTGCAATTCAAGGACTTAGTGCATTAAGGACTTCTTGAATTGTTCTTGTTTGATGTGTTTTTCCATGTGGAGAAGATTTATGTCAAGATCAAAGAATGATACAATGCAGATGATGAATACGAGGTAGAATGTCCCCAAAAGTGTTTTTGTTTCACTACACGAGCATACCAAGCTCACTTTAATTCTATTATTCATCCATAAAGATTTGTACTTTTGAATATAATAATGAAAAATTATTTTTGGCATCATTTCTGCTCCTAATTTGTTATTATTTTATGCTTAGCTCTTGAAAGGGAAACCCTATGCCACCTAGAAAATGAAGATGCACAAGATTCTCAATTTCAAAGAGCTATAGAAATTGTCAATGGCAGGTTGACATGTCCAATCGACACTAATGAGAGAAGAAAATATGATAAGTTTGATGAAAAATATTTGATGTTGATCAAGATCAAAATTTCTGACAAAGTTCAACCTCACATTCAGGATGCAACAAAATTAAAGAAGTCCTGAGATGATCTATCCACCATCTATGAAGCAAATAACTAGATAAGGATCCTCCAACTCTAGAACAAACTTCATACACTTATTATGAAAGATGGAAAGAAAGTAGAGGAATTATTATGTCATGAGGTAGAACTATGAGTAGATATTGTGGTGTTTGATGAAAATATGGAGGAAAAACTGTTGATTCCGATCACACTAAGAGATCATCCTTCGTAGTTCGGGACTTTTGTCATAACATTGAACACCACAAAACAAGTGTTGTTATTTGAATAACTAGTAAATATGATCCAATATGAAGAAGACATATAAAAATTACACGAGGACTTTTAATATAGGTAACTGTTCTCCAAACAACAAAAGATTAGCAATTTTTGAAAGTGACAACAAAAATTATCCCAGAAGAAACCACAACATTAGAAGTCTCAGAAAGTAGATCGATGGTGTCACATCTATAGTACAAATATGCATGACACTGCAAGATGTTGGTATAATTTCTAGATTCAAGGTAATTATTGAAAAGATAACACATCCAATTGCAATGATTCACAACAATTTGCACACTATCCTTGTCATAGGAAGTAGAAATAACATGTCATGACTCAACAAGATAATGACTTACAATAAGAAGTACCCAAGGTTGTTAATTGTGGCACACATCGAACATTTTGTAGTCTACGAAATATCACATCCTTTATAGAATGTTTGGTTGATTGACTCATGTGCCAGTAAGCATATGATGGGGAAAGAAATATTTTTTATTCATTCATTTGATCAACTCACTTTGGAGATAGGGTTTGCATTACGAGAAAACAAGGAGTATATTGTAGAAGGGATTGGAACAATCACCATTCCTCTCGAGATGAGAAGTTTTACCCTCATAAAGGTGGTCTATATCCTTGGTTTGACCATAAATATTTTTTCTATCTCTCGGATCTTGAATCACAACCTCAAGGTGGAGTTCATGGCCTAGAAAGGCATCAAATCATGTTTGATCTCACAAGAAGGTACGATACTTGCTAAATATTTTTTGAAGGACCATTTTTTTGCACTAGATGAAGTTTCATTCTCTAAATTTTCTCTATCTACCTTGTTATAAAAATGTTTAGCATGAAAAATTCAAAAACATTTCATGAAAACCTAGTCCTCATTTGAAAATCCCTCTCCTGGTCAATGTAAACTTGTCCTGCTGCCAAATCAGTTACTATGTTACCCTCATAATGGCTAGGAGAAATGAGATAGTGTGATTTTCAAGTGTGTTTCATGTACAATGGATGTTATTCAAGTTTATTTATGAATATTTGGAGATCTATGAGAAGATAAGTGCTTATGGAGGCTCCAAAAGGGCTATTTTTAGCCTTTTACATCCAGTGAACACCCTATAGGAAAATACATGAAAAATATTGTCACAATTTATTGAGGAGATAAATATTGTCCTAGGGAGAAGACACACATAAGATGTGTGTGGGAATAAGAGTGTACTTCAAGGCACGAAAGGATAGGGAAGGAAATCCGTGCGGGATATATTGATTTGGGACTTAGCCATTTTCATGGATGCGGGCTATTTTTGGAAGATAACGTGTAGAGCACACATTGGGATGGAGACTTGTATTACACGTAATTTATATTTTGGGAATGAGCATGTGATAAGCCCCATGTATGAGTTCAAGATAATAATAGGATTACTTCTTCCAGTTTACTAATATATTTGGCTTTTGAGCCTACATGTTTAAAGTGCTTAGCCTTTCTTAGTTGGGTTTTCTCCATACGGTATCTAGCTACTTGAACCTTTTTGTACTCGGGGTATAGTCCCTTAAAAACTATTTATCCTTAATAAAAGAAAACATGTGACCTATTTTAGGAAGTGCGTAGGTGGTGAAGGGAAAGTCCCCACCCCTATAAATATGTAGTGAACTGTGTAGTTAGGGAGAGATGTTGAATAGTGAATTATTGTAGAGTTATGTTGTTGGATCCGATACGCGCATAACTTATGGTGATGTTTTGTAATGTAAGAAGCTTCTATGTAATTTAGTGTTTAATATAATGGAGTATATTGGATGGATAATTATTTTAAACATGACTTTAACTGGTTCTTGCATGGTTAATCTTATTATGGTTATCATTTAATTCATGATTATCTAAGATCTAGATCTGTAATATGCTCTATGGAATGTTTATGCTTATTTACGGTTATGAATACACTCTATCTTCATTACACTAATATCCTGCACAAGCAAATCTAAAGAGGGGCCTAGTACCTTTGCACACGTTGGGTGAGCACTCAACTCAAGCTAGGTGATGTTATAGGGTGCACAGGTTTCTCTCTGTGTTATATAGTAGATTTTAGGCTTCATCATTGGTTCTGTTGCTGGGACCTCTTTTTCAGCTATTTTTAAGATGTTTTTTGATGAAGACGTACTAGTTTCCCTTAGTAAGTTTTGAAGATTGGATAAAGGTTATGGAAGAAGAGTAAACTCAGAGGTTTAACACTGGATCATTGTTTGACGCACATGCGTGGGTGGAGAAAAATTTGTATGACTGTTTGTATGAGAGATTATTTTCTATATTTTTGGTAGATCTTTATGGATGGCTGGTTTCTTATGCATCTAAAAGGAATTGGAGGTATCACATGATTTTTTTGATGCAGGAAGAATTTCAGGCCCTTTATGATGCTAATCTAATTTGGATGCATGTTGTGGATACTTGGTTATATGGTGTTTTGAATAGCTATATTTTAGAGTACTCAATTTCAACTTATTCTTTCCCAAAGGTAGCTGAGTTCCAGTTTTTACATTATCCAAGGGAAATTATTTGCAAGGCATTCCATTAGCGATCAAAATATTGATGGTAACCCTGAACTTGGAAGAAAAATTGATGGCTAGCTAAACCCCACCACGTCCAGGGGAAGGAACAATTTTGGTGAAAGATGACAAACCTAGTGGCAGAGAGGTAGAGAGAATAAAGGTGTCTTAAGTATAATGAGGTGCAAGAGAGGGAGATAGAGAAGAAACATGGAATTGTAGAGTGGATGGCATTGAGGAGAAAGATGGCTCATTAATGATTTGAAGCTCACTCAGGAGGCGTGGAGCCAAAGCATCTAGAATTCCCCCATTCGGGAAAGCATAATAGGGAACCCTCCACGGCCTCACATGGGAGTGCGTCAATAGAAATGACATGGGCCACAGGTGTGCATCTGAATCTACCTAACAACCTAGCCCTTGTGCTTGGATTTCCAGTATCTAGTACAACCTAGTAGTCAGCAAGCTAGTTTGGGCAGTAGAAGAGCAGGAGTAAGTTAGATAACAAGTAAATCTATGACAGGGAAAGCATCTTATTTGTTGTTTTGAGGTACCTTTTAAGGTGTATCAACAACACATAACTCAAGCATGCATAATTTTGGACTCACTTCTATGAGTAGTACCACTTACTGCATTGTAGAAGTTTAGTTTAGTACCTGCATTGTTGGGACATAGGGTATTAGATCCACTTATCTACTTATGGATATAGGTGGAGGATTAAGGGGCATAAGTGGCTCTAGTTCTAGTGGATCTGGTGGTTTTGGAGGAAGAGGTAACACAAGAGGTTCTGGATTAGGTGGGCAGGGTCTGCACCAACCCTAGAATATTTACATGGATATGTCTCTTTGTCTTCCAGAGTATAGGGGCATAAAATATTCTTCTAAACATGTGCACATGTGTGAGATACTATGGTGCACAAAGGAGTTATGGATTTTGAGTGCAAGGAAAGTTATTTTAACTACATTTTTGGGAAACACACATAGTTGGTACAGGAAGTTTGACCCTAATCAAACTCACATATATTAACTAGCATTAAAGGATGTTTTCCTTAAGGAGTTTCATATCCCTAAGTTTGAGTAGAAGATTATAAGCATGCTCAAGGATATTAAGCATGGAACTACTGAGAGCATTTAGGAATATGATGCTCATTTCAAGACACTATTGTCTAAACTTTATTATGATATTCATGTAAGCCAACATGCACAGTGGTTTGTTGGGGGCTTGATCACACCTTTTAGGAGGGAACTATCACATAATACTTATACGGACCCACGTGAAGAACTTAATGAAGCTTTGCATCTTTGAGGTATTCGGGAGTATAGACACTAAAGTGAGCCCATTCCTAGAGGAAAAAAATATAGCTATGGCAAAGTAGTTAGATTGTGACAAGGAGGGCCACACAAAATATAGTTTTCCTCGTAGATCGGTGTTTTCATTGTTGCTAGACCTATGAGATATGTCATTTAGAACATGATGTAAGCCACTGCCCATTATTACAATGTGTGATAAGGAAGAATGTATCTTGTTATTGTAAAATTTTTTGGTCCATGACTCACGATACAGAAGACTACAAGTTGATTGGTTAGATCCATGATGCCATAGATATTGGTGTGTGGTATACTAGAGTATTAGATAATTCTAAAGGAAAAAGTGAGCACCATGATCATGATCACACTCAAGTGTGCTATGATCAAAATGAAAGGCAATTTGAAGGAGGTCGTGGCAGAGGTCGAGGATATTGTGGTGGATTCGGGGGCCGAAGATGTTGTGGTGGATGAGGTGATTTCACTCTTGGATTGTGTTTTACATGTGGATCTTCTGACCAATACAAGTGTGAATGTCCTCAGAATATTACTTGTTCTTTTTGTGGGAATAATAACACCTATGAGGAATTCCCAGACTTATATGATCATCTTAGCAAACAACATAAACACTAGAACAAGGGTGCAATGATGGTCAGAATACAATGCGTTGTGGAAAATCAGTGGATTCCAAAGTTGGCACCCAAACCTAAGGTATTAACCATGAAGATTACTACATGCCCTGAAGCTATGTGTGCTAGAGAGGCATTATAATAAAATCCTACCATCACAAAGGAGGATGTTTTACGTGCAAGGTACCCAGATCCTGCACATCAAAAGTAGGTTTATTAAGAAAGCGTGGAGGTACTAAAAATCTTCGAGGGTGAAATATAGTTTGTGAAGGACAATCACAAAATTTAGAACAAAAATAATGCAAGTAGAGACAGTTCAATCGGATATTGATTAATTGAAAGAGGTATGAAAAATATTGCATCGAGGAGAATATAAATCCATTATTAGGGAATTGGCTAAAGGGGAAACACTCTACACACAATTATAGAGAATGGATAATAGATCATGTATGCTAATCTTCCTCCTCATGGCTTGGATTATGACAAGGAGATCACTTTGAATGTTTTTGTGGATGGGTAACTCTTGAGTAATATATTGATTGATACAGGTGCGGAAGTTAATGTGCTTACTTTATATGTATGGGTATAAATGGGAAGACCTCCATTAAATCCATCCTCTAATGTACTATTCATGGCCAATCGTAATACGACCACTCCCATAGGAGTTTTAAATGATGCACCCATTACTATAGAAGGGGCCAAGTTTACGGGGGACTTTGAGGTCTTAACACTTGCATAATAATGCATCTTCTCAGGTATACTTGGGTGCCCTTGGTGTTATGCAAATAATGTTGATCTATAGTTCAACAAGGGCTATATAAGTTTTGAGAAAAAGGAAGAAAGAGTAATTATCCCTTTGACATATGGGAAATCTACGCCTTATGTTGAACCTTTGAGTGAGGAAGACCTGAACATAATTTATTATGCACCATTTGGGACCCAGAAGTACTTGAGCCATTAAAGGAAGGAGAGCTCCAGTTGGAAGATGCATAGTCTATCAATGATACTATAGGTATTTCTTGTGACAATTGGGCACATGACACCTATGAGATGGTTGGGCACGAAGTAAGAAGCACATTTACATGAAGAATTAAACCTCGATGTATTCAAAGGATAGGTAATAACCTTATACCTTGGCATACTAGAGAAGGAGTTCCTACGATATTCTTGCATACCATGGAGGATAAGTGGATAAATCAAGTGGAAAGAAGGGATATGTTGGTATATACCTTCAGACAAGATAGTAGCGCTAATGGATGGTTCACAGGGATAATCTTATGGAATGGAATGAAGTCAGAATTTCTCTAACCACTCGGTTCTTCAGGAGTAATGTGCCTACTATAATATGCATGTATCATGGTAGTTAACTTGTTCAAGACCACATTCAGCGGTGAGAGATACTGCAGACAGAGAGGACAAGAAGCTTTACCACCTTCACTTTGGGTGCACAAACTTTATTTCACTTTACAAGGTTGCGCCCAGAGCCTAGTATGTTTATGTAGAGTTGCATAGGGAGACTGGAAATTGGCAAGACTTGATTATAGGAATGACCCAAAATTTTGACTACTTCTCTACTAAACCTTTGGTGGAAGAGGCATTAAGGGTTATAAAGCACTTAACTATGGGAGATAGTGCAAAGGATGAAGAACTCATTTAGGATTTATTTGGTGAGGTAGACTCAAGAGCACATTTTGATGAAGTAGAAGAGACAGATGCCACACTACTTAAGTGCACTTGTTGTGAGAAAGAAAAAGGAAAGATGGTCTACATAGTGGATGATGAAGAAGTAGAAAATATGGATATAGATCATTCAGTAGGTACACACGAGGTGTTAGAAAATGTGGATAAAAATGCGTGCACCTATCATGAACCTATGAATACCAAGAAAGTGAACATTGGCATGGATGTTGAACCTAAGGAGGCAACAATTGGGGATTATTGGGCTGATTCTAAAGTGGAAAAGATAATTGAGTTACTACAGGATTTTCAGGACTTATTTCCTAGGGGCTACCATGAGTTAAAAGGAGTGCATGATTCATTAGGAGAGATGAAGATTAAGATAAAGGAAGGTGTGTGCATGGTGGAGAAAAAGACCTAACATGATGAAACCTAACATGTGAGTCAAAGTTAAGGAGGAAATTGACAAAATGTTGAAATATGGCATCATTAAACCCATAGAGGAATGAGAGTGGGTCGGACTCATGGTGATCGGTATAAAGAAAGATGGTTGTATTAGGATTTGTGTGGATTACGTGAAAGCTGTTTACGCATGTTTGATTGATCATTTTCCTACACCTTTCAAAGAGAAAATATTAGAAGGCGTTGCGAGGTGCGAAGTTTATTCTTTCACGAGATGGATTCTCTTGGTATCATCGAGTTATAATTACAGGAGGATTAAGAGAATACAACTTTCACCACTAAATGGGGAAGTTTTTCCTATAATGTGATTCCATTCAGTTTGAAAAATGTGCATGTTGTATTTTTGTGTATAGTTATTCAATCATTCCAAGATTTTATTCACAAATTCGTGCATGTTTACTTGGATGATTGGATGATGTATGGACTTGTTAAGAATCATTATGGCAATTTGTGCTTAATGTTTGAAATATGTAGACAGTTAAGCATCTCTTTAAACATCAAGAAGTGCATGTTTTCTTCACCATTTGGAACTTTATTAGGGCACATCATCTACAAAGAAGTTTTTAGTTGATCCACTAAGGTTGCAGTTATTGTAGGCTTAGAAGAGCCTACCAGTTAGAGTGAGGTGCATGGATTCTTGGGCCACATAGGGTATTATAGAAAGTTTATCAAAGGATATGTGAAGATTTCCACACCCCTAAAAGAGTTACTAAAAGGAAAAGGGATGTTCTATTGGGGAGAACTGCAGCAACACACATTTGAGGCATTGAAGGAGAGACTTACAACAATGCCTATTCTACGTTTTCCTTCATAGAACCAACCATTTCATGTACATGTGGATGCCTCTGGAACAACCATTGGTGCAATGTTATCTCAACTGGAGAAGGTATTATAGATCATCCTATCTATTTTTCTAGTAGAAAGTTGACTCCTACAGAGCAAAATTATACAACAACAGAGCATGAGGCCTTGTTGATGATCTACGCGTTGCATAAATTTAAATAGTATTTGCTAGCAACACCTTTTATATTCTATATTGATCAAATGTAATTAAAATAATTAGTAAATAAGATCATTTTATAAGGGCACATATGTCGATGGGTGATCTTATTTAAGGAATTTTATTTTAGAGTTTTGGTAAAACTAGGTAAAAGTCATTCGGCATAGACCGATTATCAAGAATTCGATCAAGGGTTGATGCACAATTGTATATGTTACATCACATGCCTTGAATTAGAGGATATTTATTTCTTTTTACTCATGGGTATGGCTCTAAAATGAATGAAATCATTAGAGAAGAAATAACTTGCAATTCTGTGGCACCCTTTATGTTGATAAGTGGAGATTTATACAAACTACGCCGAGATGAAGTATTACACCGATGTGTATTAGAACATGATATCACATATATCATGGAATATGCTCATGGCTGTATTGCAGTGGGAGCTATGCATGTGGCACCACCATGCAAAAGATTCTACTCACTGGATTATGGTGGGAGACCTTGTATAAGGATTGTAAAGAGTATTGTAAGGTGTGTGATCACTATTAACACCTTGGAAAACCTGGGAAAAGAGATGAAATGCCTTTAAGGCCTATTTCTAGTGCAGAGCCATTTGAGAAATGGGCTATAGACTTTGTAGGTCCTATTTCACTAGCCACACATAGAAATGGATCATGCTATATCATCACTTACATAGATTATCTTACAAGGTGGGAACAAGAAACACCTAGAAATGATTGTATAGTAGCTAAAAAAACCAAGTTCTTATGGGAAAATGTTCTTACTAGGTATGGATGTCCACTGATCTTGACAAGTTATAGGAGTACACTTTTTGAATGAGAAAATAAGGATATTATTGGATGAATTTATGATTGCACACCAAAAGACTATACCCTATTATCCTCAGGAAAATGGTTCTCTATGAGGCCTTTAACAAGATTTTGAGCGAGAACTTAACAAATCTTTGTGGTGTTGGAAGGAAATATTGGGATGCTAAAGTTTTGTTGTACTTTAGGCATATAGAACAACCTAAAAGAGGTTGAATAAGGCCACACCCTTTCAATTGTTGTTTGGCACATAAGCATTTCTTCCTATGGAATTCATGTTACCTTCTTTACGTATTGCGCATGCATTAGAGGTATAGCTAATGAGAAATCATTAGAAGAAATAATTAATAGGTTAATATAGTTGGATGAGAGGTGCACCATAACACATTGGAGTCAGAAGCAAGAAAAGTCTAGACAAAAGGCAAGACATGACTGAAACATCGGGACAAGAAGCTTGAGGTTGGTTAAATGGTAATACTTTATGATTCTAAGTTTCTGCACCATCTAGGCAAGATCAAGTTGCATTGGTTGGGACCGTATGTTATCACTCATATACTTAAATCAGGTGCTTGCCAGTTAGAGGTGCTTGATGGAATATGGTTACCTAGTTACTTCAATGGGATTAGGCTAAAGCCCTACTATAAATAAGTCTTCTTGGTGTTTGTAATAAGGCAGTATTTCCATTTAATATAGGTTTCCCTTTTTGTATTTCCTCTAATGTATTTCATTCTTTGTCACTATACTTTGTCAATTTAGTTTGGTGTTTTGTGTAATAAGAGTGTTTTTCGCTGGAAGCTAATTACAATCTAAAGTATTTTTATGCGTAGAGGACTACAAATACCATTAGTGTGGGGTGGTTTTTGTTTTTATTCACAAATGGGTACACATGAGAATAAATCATATTCGATTGCTATTTGAGTATGGAAAGGATCTGTTAGAAAGGAGATTACTTCTAAAGAAGACCATATATGGAAATGAAAAAAGGGATAATATAACATGAGGTAAGCAACGGCCATGGAAACTAGGGTGAGAAGGCGCGGTGGCAAGGTACTTGGCGCATGGAAGCATGCCGAAGAGTAGTCTATAGCGAGGAGGGTAAGAAGGCGCGCTAGATGGTTATATTTGGTGCACGAAATTGTACCACGTTAAAATTTTTCAGGAATTTTGAAAATGGTCAATTAATGAGAGGATTGTTGGTAGGTGGAGTAATAAATACACTAACATTTTGAAAAATTTATATAAGGATGTGATGTGGGTAAATTTTAACCTTTACAATCACAAGTATTCAAGTGAGATAAGTGCAACCAAGCAAAGAAAATCATTTTTAGGTGTATATATTTGCAAAAATAGATGTGGAGAGAAGATTTGTGCATGGAAAAGGCTTGCATCCCCATTGGTGAAGGGTTTGAGGAAAAAGAAGCATTGAGAAGGAGCTAGGGCATGCGGTTTCGAGCTAGGGCACATGATTTCGAGATAGGGTTTGAACTTGCTTGACATAGAACATAAAAGGTAGGATTTTTATGATGGAGCCAAAGAAAGCATCTACAACAGGCACAAAAGGAAAGAAAAAGGTGGAAGTTGAGGTTGAAATTGCTCCCGAGAGCAATTTTTAGAGATGCAATACCCAAAAGGAGTAATAGTCGGATAAGATTGGGATCCCCACATCTATAGGTTAAAAGTAAATGACTACAACCACCGTACCACTGATAACAAGGGAGAGTTTGATGTGTTGTTGAATAAGAAGACCAACAAGCACACGGTGGAAGATATGCCAATGTATGATGACGTTAGGGGAAAGTTGCTTAGCAGGTAGGAGTTTATCAATTGTATGAGCTCCCATATTTTGGAAAATATGAACCTTTATAACAATGGCTTATGAAAATATTCCATGAGGACTTCTTCTATTTCTCCAGACGGAGGGTTGGGCTCATAGAGGATCTAATTGTGACATTAACAAGATTGAAGGGAAAATGGAGAAACATTGTTAGTGATCGACTAATAAGCATTATCTATAGCCATATGAAAGGATTTGGGGTACACCAAAGGTTGGCGTAGAATGGAAATCTATAGATTGAAGAAGTACGTTGTGGTGCAGGCAGCCACGCATCTTCTCACCAAGTTGAATGATCAAGGGAGATGGTCACATGTAAATACAATGTGGCTTTATGTTGTAAAGAAGATGACAAAGGGATAAATCTACAACCTAGTAGACTATATTGCATAAATTGTTGTTGAGGAAGCACGCATAGGTGAAAAGATAAGTTTTGGTGTCATCTTGTTATCTCTTGTTTTTGTAGAGATTAGAGTTCCCGATGGGCTAAAGAATAAAATTTGGGAATACCCCATAGATAAAAAGTCCCTCACGGAAAGGTTTGATAAATATTTATGTGAAGGATCAATGAGTGGTCCATTTAAACAAAGGGTAGAAATCGTGTATGACCAACTTCACATGATGTTTGAGGAGGAATGACACATTCCAAAGGAACTACCTTCGGTAGTAGGAAAGGTAGTACAGTTCGTGGTGTATCAACACTTCTACATTGTGCGGTTTTCCATGAAAGATGGGACATGGAGTCTATGGTGTAAACTACCTTATGCCTTCATAGTGTGCTACTTCAGGATTCATTTCATATGTTTTCTAATGCCCTCGGATGAACTTCAACATAGACAAGGTAGATTGTGACTACCACACTCTTAGGAAAACATATGTATATCCAGTCGATCTACCTACATTGAGAGGATGATTTGGACGTCATAAATATGAATCAATTATTTTTGCTATTGGGGATAGTGGATCCGTGCTCATATCTATTCAGCTCAAGACTAGGATGGAGAATAATACGTATGTGGAGAATGAGTTCATGCTCCCAAGGCCAACTAAAGGAAAACATACAATAAAGAATGTGCCAACTCCAAATCTTGTTGCGACCATACAGATAGATGAGGAGGAAGAGGAACACAAAGATAGTGGATGCTTGTATCATAGAGGCCGGGAGCAGCCCATAGATAAAGTAGAGAGTGAGTGCACAAAGACTCCACCACATGTGCAAGAAGGAGATAAGGACTTAGACGTTGATGGATTCCATGAAGTGTGTCATTTTAAGAAGGTATTCAAAAGAACCAGGACCCAAGGTGTGGGAACACCACAGCTTGTAAGAAGATCACCTAGAATCTCCCCTCAGAAAGAGGCACTTGAGAAGAAGAGAAGGAGAAAGATGAAGCTGGATGAGGAGGTAGAGGAGTTTGAGGAGAGTGTGCTTGGAACCCCAGTGCAACCAAAAGATATGGAGGAACCCATAGAGGAAGAAATGAAAGATAAATAGGAAGGGATGAAGGAAGAAGAAGAGATGGTACAAGAGCAACCCAACATGCATGTTATCGCTTAGGAAGAAGAAGGGACAACTCCAAACCTTGGATCTCAGGTTCCTAAGGGGCCAAAAACAAAGAGAACAAGTGAAGAATATGTTGTGCCAAGTATGGGCTATGCTAAGGACACAAGAAAAATTGTCTATGCCCAATTTTCAGAGAACAATAGGCCTTAAGGAATTGTATGGATGGGAGTTGATGGATCCAGACATGGCCACCACATGTAAAAGGAAATAATTATCCTAGTCCATGTAGACCCATATGGATGAGCCAAATTTCAACATCTATGAGGAATATTGTGTATCAAGGAGAGTGAAGAAGGAACCCCAAAGAAGACACATGAAGTCTTGAGCCTAATCCAATGTCGATGATTAGGTAAGAAATTATTTGGTTAAGGTATCTATAGAGGTAGCACATGTTGGGATTAGCACACCAGTTGTATAGAAAATATATCAGATGTAAGCATACATGTAAATAAAAGTGGATATTCTACCAGAAGAAATATATAAAACAAGAGGCATAAATCAACACCATATTTAACGTGGTTCACCCAGTGTGGGCTACGTCCACCAAGAAACAAGCCAATCTATTATCCACACCTCTCGGATGTTCAGTACTTTCTTCCTTCAAGATTTTCTTGTTCTTCACCAAGAATTCTCTCTCACATAATTATCTTTTAATTATGATCCACACACATACTTCTAAACCATAATTTTAACTTCATATAGTTGTTTTTAGCCTTAGGGAACTTAGGCATGCAATTACAATTAATAAATATATTTTAATGCTAAAAATAGATATAATTCCTGAGAGTTAATTGAAACTTCATCGCACAGGTAACCGACTCCAGTTATACCTGACTGTCATCGGTTCCTACTTTCCCTTTACCAATGACAGTCTTCCCTAACCAATGTCTCATTATTGTGTTTTCCAAAGCAAGTTCTAATTACATGCTAAAATGAAGTAATTGAGCTCCACAACTCAACAATCTCCCACTTGGAGTTTAATTACTGCACCATACCTATACAACGTCATTCTTGGATTCTTCCTTGGCTTTTTTTCTTCCTCTTCAATTATCAAACTCGAAGACCAACAAAAGTGGAGTGTAGCTCCAACTTCTCCTTTTCTAATGGCTTCATTAGCATATCTATAGGGTTCTTTATCATATGAATCTTTTCCATATTCAACTGTCCATCCTCTAATACCTTCCGTATGAAGTGATACCTCAATTGAATGTGTTTCGTTATCGAATGAAACATTGAGTTATTTGCCAAATGAATTGCACTCTGACTGTCACTAAATAGTTTACAATCACTTTACTCCTTTCCCAACTCTTCCATGAACCTACTCATCCATATCATATCCTTGCTAGCCTCTCGTAGCTGGAACATACTATGCCTCTCGTATTAGAAATAGCCATAACCTTCGTAATCTCAAAATATAGCTAACTACCATTCCACCTACTATGAAAATATATCTAGTAGTGCTCCTATTTCCATCTAGATCTCCACCATATCTCGAATCAACATAGCCACGTAATGAAATATCCAAACATCCATAGCATAAATACATGCTAGATGTCCCTTTCAAATACCCGAGCATCCATTAGACTACTTTTCAATTCTCTTTACTGGATTAGCCATATATCTACTCACAACTCCCACTTCTTGTGTAATGTCCGGTCTGGTACAAACCATAACGTACACAAGAATTCCAACCGCTGAAGCATATGGTACTTGTGTCATGTATTTTACCTCCTCATGTGATGAAGGACACGATATTTGCTCAATTTTAAGTGTTCACCATAGGTGTGCTAACAAATTTTACATTCTACATGTTGAACCTTTCTAACACCTTGTAGATATAGTCCTCTTGAGATAAATACAATTTCTTGTTTTTCCTATCCTTATGTATTTACATTTCAAGGATTCTTTTTGCAGCTACTAAATCCTTCATAGAAAATGTGTGAGCTAGTTTTCTCTTAAGCTCACCAATGTCCCGCATACTAGATCCTACAACAAGCATATCATCCACATACAAGTAACAAAATAATATAGTTCCCATTTTCAAGCTTTTGAAATAAACACAATGGTCGATTCACATCTAAAGTAACCATGTTCATCCATAAAACTATCAAACCTCATGTACCATTGCCTTAGAGCTTGCTTGAGCCCATATAGGCTCTTTTTCAACTTGCACACTAGTTTCTCCTTACCCTTGACTTCATACCCAAGTGGTTGTTGCTTATAAATTTATTCATCCAAATCATCATGAAGAAAATACATCTTCACATCTAATTTCTCTAAATGCAAATCTTCTACTACAACTAAAATCAATACAATACGAATAAAATTCATATTAACAATAGGAGAAAATATTTCACCAAATTCAACACCTACTTTCTGTGCAAATCCCTTTACTATAAGCCTTTCCTTGTACCTTTTATGTCCACCCTCTTCTTCCTTAATTCTATAAACCCACTTGTTCTGCAATGTCCTCTTACCTACTGACAACTTAACTAAATCCCAAGTCTAGTTCTATTCCAAGGAGTCCATCTCCCCATTCATGCCATGCTCCCACTAAATGTGAGTCTCATCCCGCATTGCTTCTTCAAAACATTCCGATTCACCATTATCAATCAATAATAGATAAAATAGAGAAGGTGTAAATATTTTTGGAAGTTTACTTACCCTTTGTAACCTTCTCACAAGAGTTTGGGGTACTAGAGGCTCAATCTGGACCTCCTAAACATTCCTATCCAAATCGACAAAGGATCGACACGGTCACCTCGACCAAAGTCGGTTCTCATTAACCAAAGTCGGTTCTACTAACCGATGCGTTATTTTAACCGATGATGGTTCTAATCCTCTGTAATAGTTGGTAGTTCATTTGACCGATGCGCGTTAGGGACTAACTCGACCATGGTTACTGTGCATTTCTGTAGGTGTTTCTTTAAAACCCGAGAGTTCATTTTCATCAATAAAATTCTCAATTTTCTCATCCTTGGGTACCAAAATTTGATCCTTGTACATTATCTTTTCATTCCATTCAACATCATGACTCCTAATAATTTTAGAATTCTCTAAATCCTAAAAATGGAAACCGAAATCACCAGATCCATAACCAATGAAAGTGCATCTCTTGGATTTTGCATCCAACTTTTTCTATTTTCCTTATCAACATGCACAAAAGCTTCTAAAACAAAAACTTTAAGAAAAGAAATATCTACCTCTTTTCTAGTCCAAGCTTCCTCTGGTATTCCTCCATCTAGTGAGCTTGAAGGCCCACGGTTAATCAAATAAACCGTTGTATCAACTGCTTCTTCCTAAAACTGCAAGGGCAATCCAGAATGTATCCTCATACTTCTAGCATGTTCCATGATTGTCCGTTCATTCTTTTTGATACGCCATTCTCTTGTGGTCTTCTTAGAATTGTTCTTTCTCTACGTATCCCATTCACTGAAAAATAATCTTTGAAATCCTTGCTACAATATTCACCACCATTGTCGATCTAAGGCACTTTAATTTAGAATTTGATTCATTCTTAACAATGGCTTTCCATCTTTTAAAAGTCTCAAAAACATTAGATTTACGTTTAATATAATAAACATATACCTTTTTCTAGCATCATCAATGAAAGTAACATAATATCTGGGATCCTCCATGAGAAGCTACTTGAGCTAGTCCCCACACGTTTGAGTGTACAAGATCCAATTTCTGCTCCTTAGTTGCCCTAACTTTGAGAAATCTCACTCTCTTTTCCTTTCCAAAGATACAATGCTCATAGAAATCAATATCTAAATATTTCAAATATGATAACTTACCCTTAGCCTTTAAGATCTGCATTCCTTTTTACTCATGTGACCCAACCGATTATGCCACATGCATGTATTTGAATCTGAAGTAGATAATGTAGAAGAGGAATAAGTAATACAGGTAGATAAATATAACGTTCCTACCTTCTTACCTCTTGTCACAACAAAAGCACCCTTGTTGAATTTCTAAGAGTCTCCTGTAAAAGTAACCACGCAACCATATTCACCTATTTTCCTTGTAGAAATAAGATTCCTCCTAAGGCTTGGTACATGCCTCACATCTTTCAATACCCATGTATATCCATTCTATAATTTTAGATGAACTTCCCCTTTACCAGTAGTACTACAAGGTTCATCATCACCCAAATAAACATGCGCAAAATTTTCCTTGACATAATTTCTAAAATAACCCTTATTAAGGGTTGCATGGAAAGAAGCTCCCGAATCTAAACCCGATGATTCAATTCTACCATCTAAAGAAAGAATAAGAGCATCTTGCACTACCTCACGATGCAACAAGATTTGCTTCTTTAGCTTTTTCTCGGTTGTTGGTTCTCTTTATCCTTTGACAACAATCTTTCTTTGCATGTCCTTTCTTTCCACATTTCCAACAAGTAATTCCCTTACTTTTGGATTTATATCTGCTATCCCTTGACTTTGATTTCCCATTACTCTTACTCTTGGATCTCTCCTTCTGCCTGCCCATGCTTTCTACATTCAAAGCATTTCCAGATGATGATTCCTCTATACTCTTCCTACAAATTTCTTCATTCAAGATTATACTAACCACATCATCAAACTTCAAAATATTATTAGCAGATGTATTACTAACAACCATTACCAAGTTGTCCCAACTATCAGGCAAAAAACATAAGAATAAAAGTATTTTTACTTCATCATCAAATGGTATTGCAACCGTTTTTAACTGATTTACAATAGATTGGAAATAATTCAAATTACTAGAGGTGATTCACCTTCATCCATCTTAGAACTAAATATTTTCTTCATCAAATAAAATTTATTTGAAGCACTAGGTTTTTATATAAATTAGAAAGAGATTTCATTAACTCTACCCGTAGAAGCCACGAGATCTTTGCCGGGATCAATCTTATAGATCCCAAAGTATTTTTGTCAAGAATCTTCTATTCTTCATCAATCATCTTTATAGGTCTAGACTTCTTATCCAACGGTAAGTACAAATCTCTTTGATATAGATAATCCTCAATCTACATCTTCCATAATTGATAATTTCGGCCGTCAAATTTCTCTACCTTGTATTTGTTATCTTTTACCATTTTCGTAGCTCTCACTCAATCAGAAAACCCTCTGTGAGTAAATTTTTCAACACACAAAACCCTCAAACAAAGATCTGATACCAGTTGTTGGGGTTAGCACACCGGTTGTACAAACAATATATCAGATCTAAGCATACATGCAAATAAAAGCGAGATATTCTACCAGAAGAAATATACAAAACAAGAGACATAAATGAACACCAGATTTAATGTGGTTCACCTGGTGTGGGCTACGTCTACCAAGAAATAAGCCAATCTATTATCTAAAGCTTTGACAAGATATACAATGAATATTTACAATCTTCCACACCTCTCAGATGTTCAATACTTTCTTCCTTCAAGATTTTTCTTCTTCTTCACCGAGAATTATCTCTCACATAATTATCTTGTAATTATGATCCACACACTTACTTCTAAACCCTAATTTTAACTTCATATAGTCATTTCTAGCCTTAGGGAACTTAGGCATGTAATTAAAATTAATAAATCTATTTTAATGCTAAAAATAGATATAATTCTCGAGAGTTAATTAAAACTTCATCACACAGGTAACCGATGCGCTTTACCTAACCATTGCCAATTCCTACTTTCCCTTGACTGATGTTGGTCTTCCCTGACCGATGTCGGTTTGACCTTAACCGATGTCGGTTAATGTGTTTTCCAGCAAGTTCCAATTACATGCTAAAATGAAGTAATTGAGCTCCATAACTCAACAAATGAGAGGCACATTTATAAGGCTTCCACCATTAGAGTGCTACTTGAAGATAACAAGGAAAAAGCTACAGAAATAATGTGTTTAAAAGAAAAAAAAAAGACCTAAAATAGAAAACAAATGAGGCCTTCATAAGCATAGCAAAAGAAATTGGTGACTATGTTCAAAGAAAGACATCATCTTGAGTCTAAGGTACCTGAGAAGTTTCCTTTGGCTATGCATTTTATGCACACATTGGTTGATTTGGTGCTAGAAGATGGACCAATTTGAATTCCAGTGCAAAGGATCCGAACAAGAAGCGAGTAAAGAGAAAGGACTCTTTGGTTAGGAAAACTTCAAATTATGAGGCATTGATCGCAACTTTGAAGGATGAATCTGAAGAAAGCCGACCAAGATATTAATATTTTTGTGGTACAAGAAATGGTGATAAGGATAAAAATATAGTTAAATATAATGACATTTTGAAGGACATGGAAGATGAAACAATGAGATGTGTAGAAAGATTGGCACTAGTGAAATAGAAGAATGAAGCCCCTTGCAGCAGCTCAAGACCCAAATAAGGAGAGAATAGATGAGATTAGGAAGTACATAGTAGAGAAGATGGATCTTCGGAAGGAATGATCACTTTGTTGTGACCAATGTTGTCTAAGTACTTTGCATAATGAAAAGGAAAAGATTACTCGAGGATGATTTGGAAGCTATTGCCATAGAAATTACATAGAAGACAAGGACCGTGCTAGATAAATGAAAGACATTGGAGGCTGAGATTAATATAAAATATACATAATTCATCCACCCAAGTTGAAGAAGAAAGTGTTGCAGAGTGAAGGTCTATTATTTTTTAAAGTGATTCATTATATTCTTTCCATTCTTATTCTTTATTCTTAGAGAACATCAGAAATAATTCCCATTACCGAGATGACAATGTAATTTAGTGTGGGGTAATGTTGAGAAGAAAAATATTTTCCTAACGAGAAACAACTCATAGGATGCATGCGTAGGAAAAGGTGTACTTGAAGGCGCAGAAGGATAGGGAAGGAAATGCATGCTAGGACAAGTTGATTCGGGACTTAGCTATTTTCTTGGATTTGGGCTATTTTTGGAAGATAACGTGTGGAGAAAACATTGGGATGGAGACTTGCGTGACACACAAATACTATTTTGGGAATGAGAATTTGATAAGCACCATGCATGAGTTCAATATAATAATAGGATTACTTATTCCAGTTAACTATAAGATGTCTATTATTAGCACACTTGCATGTGTGCATGTTATTGTAAAGGTGCATGGCTATTATTAGCATGCAACCTATTTTGGGAAGTGCGTAGGTGGTGAAGGGAAAGTCCCCACCCCTATAAATATGTAGTGAATTGTGTAGTTAGGGAGAGATGCTAAATAGTGAATTATTGTAGAGTTATGTTGTTGGATCTGATACATGCATAACTTATGGTGATGCTTTGTAATGTAAGAATCTTCTATGTAATTCAATGTTTAATATAATGGAGTATATTGGATGGTTAATGTTGTTATGGTTATCATTTAATTCATGATTCTCTAAGATCTAGATTTGGAATATGCTCTATGGAATGTTTATGCTTATTTATGGTTCTAAATATGTTGTATCTTCATTACACTAACATCCTGCACAAACAAATCTAAAGAGGGGCCTAGTACCTTTTTGCACTTCGGTGAGTGCTCATCTCAGGATGGGTGATGTGCCAGCATGCCTAGGTTTTTGGGTGTTGTACAAAGTAGATTCTAGACTGCATTATGATTTATAAGGATTGAGTAATACATTGATTATAAATCCATAATAAATGCCAAAGATTATAGATTATGTTGTGTAGATTATAGAATGTAATAATGAGAGCTAAAAGAAAATAATAAAGACAAAGAAAGAGACAAAGAACACAAATTTAAGTGGGGAAACCCTAAGGAAAAACCCCAATGTAATAAAACACTGTTTGTATTAATAATATCAAATACAATTTTTACCCAACACTTACACTTCATTCCTTGTTCTTACAAAGATACCGCATAGCTATTTTCACAGTAGTTTAATGTTATGCAATACAGTCCCATTCTATGATCATGAAGAATGATTTTGCCAATCTAATATCTATCTTGATATTAGTTTGTAAAAATGTAATCATTTCTAATATCTAATCTCGAGAGGGATCACCCAAATCAATATGGGTGGGTGAATCGGTCGAGCCACTTCACTCTTAAATGTGGAAGACCATCATAATAAATTTTTATGGATAATATTTTAAAATAATATGGGGTGTACCGCAGTGGTAGATATCCCACTTGACATTATCACCCCAAAACTCCCCCTTAATGTTAAGTGGGAAGAAAACAAAACATGCCAAATTACCTTTTTCTATAAAAGGATTTACATATCCATGAATCAAGTAGTAGTGATTCAAGCTAGCATGCAAACAAGGGAAATCATACAGATCTTCCCATACAAAAATTCTTAAGACTAGTGCTTTATATATATGAAGACTTATATCATATTATAGATCCTTTTATAAACTAAGGCATACCCATAACTAATACTTTGATGGGATTTACAAGTAACTTCACATAGTGTGACACATTTACTTGTTATAAAATGGAGGAAGTATAGGAAGTTTAGAAAAATCCTTAAGAGGTGGAATTTTCATGCACACTCCCCCTCAATGGAAACTATGACAGGGCTACCAAGGAACAAAATTTGTAGAAATTAATAAAACACAATGACTTTATGAAGATATTTATAACTTGATCTTTAGTTGAACAGAACTTGAGATCAATATCTCATGACTTTTATCTAATAAAGTGCATATGAAATTCAATACTCTTGGTCCTTTAATGTTGAAATGGACTCTTTGCAAGAGCAATGAAACTTTGTATGTCACATAGAAGATTTGTGCTTCTTTTGATGCCTATGTGCAATTCATCTAACAATATTTTTAGCCACATAGCTTCCTTTATAGCTTCCATAACACTTCTATACTCTGCCTTAGTAGAAGATATAGAAACTATTGGTTGCTTCTTGCTACTCCAAGTGATGACACCTACACCAAACTTGAAAAAATATCTAGAAGTAGAATTTTTATCTACAACATCACCAACATGATCAGAATCACAATAGCCAAATAATTGTGCATCATTACAAGAAGAATAAAATAGACCATAATTAATTGTTCCTTTAATATATTTCAAAATTATTTTTTCCATTTTCCAATGATCCTCATAAGGATCTTGCATAAATATTGAAAAAAATCCTACTGCATATGAAATATCAGGTCTAGTAATAGTCAAATAAATTATACTACCAACTAGATGTCTATACAGAGTAGGATCAAATTTAGCATGAGAAAGTTTAGGATCTAATTTGACACCAAATTCAATAGGAATGGCAATAGGATTACAATAAATCATGTTAAATATTATAATAAAATTCACAACATACTAATATTGAGATGCAATAATGGATTTATGATCTTGAAATATAACCATGCCTAGAAAATGATTTAGCAATCCTAAATCAGTCATATCAAAACGTTGTTTTAGCCTTTATCTAATTCTAGAAATTAAGTTTTTATCTTTGTGAGTGATGTAAAATTCCCATTTTAAGACTTTAGAAACAAGGGATTTTTTTAATACATAATGTTCTCTATTATAAATAATCATAACTTAGAACACACATTCCATGCCAATCAATCTCATAACAGATAACCATATGCAACTGTAAATGACTTGGTGAGCTACCGATCTCTCATTTCATGACTTGATTAACAACCGATCTCTCATGTTAACTTAAGTATTGAATACTTTATGTATACCAAGTATACTTGGTTCTCTTACCCTGTTTTGGGTACTGAGTGTTCTATTTAAGAAACCTATTTGAATATTTGTTACCAATATTCATTTGAAATCACATTCCTTAAACTAGGTGACATAAGACAATGCAACCAAAGATCTTGCGATACTTTGGCCAAATATTTCCAACATACTTATTCATGTTACTATTCCTAGATGACATACTCGTCTAATCGAATACGTCCTTCACCCCACTCATTTGTTATCTAGAATGGTCTTCACTAACTTCAGTCAATCCACTTGTCCAAGGTTTGACCCTAACGCAGGTTAGTGACATAATTTAGAATAGGGAATCACTCATGATGACCTAGGGTATATAGACATACCCAATCGACCTAAGTTGATTGGATGTGCCTAGTTATCCTAAGTCATTGTGAGTCACTTCCTATGCAAAATCATAACTCTAAACTGACCTAGAGAGAAACTAAGTTCAAGTCCAAATTTTAGGTAGGTCTAGATGAATCAATGTTGAAGGGTGTTACAACATGTCAATTGCAACCCTGTATCCTCATGAAGACCCAAGTCTTCACGAAGGTTATAGTTCTGTAGTTGGTGTGAGCCAATATTCGACATAACTACTTCATCATGATGTACACACCTCAAAGAGGTCATTTCCACTTAATTAGTTTAGGATTAAGATTCATATTACAAAAAGCTTACATAAACCTAATTCCAACAACCTTTAAGGTTTCCATCCTTATTTGATTTGGTTAACTAATATGGAACTTCATAGACTAATGATTACTTAATGTCCCATTAATTTTTTTCTTAACGTGTAATTAATTGAAAATAGAATCAGCATCTATCATAAGATTTAATTAATGTGTCTCAACCATTCAAGGAATGTATAAGAAACCAAAATAGGTTCTGATATAAAAGACTTCATAAATATGAAGTCTAAATGGTTATCGAACTCATATACCATTCATTTATTTTACATCCTTTTGAGAAGAGGATAACCTTCCTCATTATGGTTAAGTATTAGGATTTATTATACCCATATCCAATTTACACATCCTAACATTATAACTATATGTTCATAACATCATAATCAACCATTCAAGATTAAGTAAAGAACATCAATACATACAACTTAGTAAGTTGCATTTAAGTAAGGAAATTGTACTAATTCCCTTTCATCCACCCAATTCAATAACATCGAAATAAGGATCCGATCAGATATGAATGACAAATCAAGGATATTCTTAAATATTTTCCTTCTTATTATGAACAAGAGGAAAGACTTAATCTATTTAAGTAACTTCAAAGGTGTTTTTAATTCATCAAAATAAAATATGTATATTACAAAACTATGCATTACCGACATATTTCATGTCAAAAGCATTAAAAAATTTAGGAATACATCTTTTATTCCTTTAATACATTTCAATAATAAATCGAAGAATTCTCTATAATGGTCCAAATTTTTAATTCAACCAATACATCTTAAAATTTATTTCCTTCCTTTATCACTTACGAAGTCCATCTGCAAAAATTTCTAGCACGGGTTAGTTCATTGAAATGAGCATGATAAGCACTAAACATTAAAACAAAATTCTTTCAACTAATCTGTTTCATTAAACCAACTCTACTTTAATGAAACAATAAAGTCAAGCATACAAAAAATATAGTAATAACAACCATACAAGATGATGAAAATTAATCAATTTGAATAACATTCAAAGAAATGTCATGATGTAAGAAACAATCTATAGCATGTTATCGATAAATAAAGTTCCATCCAATACACTTATCCATATCAAATGAAAGTACCTTCTAATTATTTCCTTCACAAATCATCTTAGTTATAAATAAAAATGTAAATAAGAGTCTCACACATCGATGTGGCATCCTAATCCCAATACAAGGCATAGCCTAATTTATCAAGTTAGACCATAAATAAACATTAAGATAGAATTTAATCAATGTACAACATCTCGCATAAGTCTTCTATCACAAATATTAAAAGCCTTAGCATAAGTTAAGAGAAAAAACAAGTAAAAATGAAAACTACTCAAGACATTAAGGATAGTAGTGCAACTGATCCAATTAAATCTAAGGACCAGATTTACCGAAAAGAAGGACAACTATGATGAAATAGTAAGAGATTTCTATATAATTTGGTTAAGTTGAATTCCCATACACAACTTCGAGATAAGAGAAAACAACCCATAACATCCTATTATTTCCAAATGGGTAGTGGTCGACTTCACCTCAAAGAATGAAAGAGAAGGAGTCAAATGTCATGATCAAAAGGGAATTCTGACATTCTATCACATGGGAAGAAGGTCACAAAGGACAATGCAGACCCATTCACTACATCCCAAAATCCTTTATAAAAGAAAACACATAAAAGAAGAGATCAATAGAATGTGTGACTGTTGTGGTTGAAATAGATTTAAACATGGTTTCCTATCATGGACATCCAACAACAATGATATTATACCCATATCAAAAAGGATATGCAATGACAAAAGTTGCAAAATTCCATGCGGGTAATTACAGTCTCCAACAGTCACTCAAGGATGTCAAAGTTTCAGTCAAAGATCCACAGACTGACTAATTTTGTCAAGATGGAAGTAAAACAATCAGCGAGACAGACTCTCAATGAAACCTCATAGAGGTGAGAAAAATATATCTTATGAAAGGAAAGAGAAGGTTCCATCATGATTCGATTCCAAGAAGGTACAACCAAAGATCGACATAGCTTAGCTACAGGTGCATAAACTATCAACAAAATTATTCCCTCCAATCTTGCTCAGAGATCAAGAAATGGAAGAGTCTAGAAAACCCCTTATTCAAAACCGATTTAGATAGTTCAAAAATCAAGAAATGACAACCACAAGTTCAAAAGCATCTTTAAAGTTCACGATATCCCAATCAAGAGGGGTTTAACAAGTTTACTCAAGCAAGATACTCAAGAGATTAACCTAGTTCAGGGATAGTTAAACAAAAACCAACAACATCTACTTCAACCGGGAAGAAGAAAACATGAACAAAATAAAGAAATATCAAATAGAGCTACAAGAGTAACCCATCATCGACTCGGACAAAGCTGACCCTTATAGTGTCCACAACCAATAGGGCCTCACCTATGTAACCTTTAGTTCAAGTACTCAAAAAATTAAATTACATAATATACATATAAGATCAAAAGAAAGAATTCAAACATGGGAATCCCCAACAAGATAGCCTCAAAATCAAAGTGCCCAGGAAAAAAATAACCCATAGTTTCCTTAAAAGAACCTAATTTGAGTACTCAGTTTAAACTGAAAAGTTTAAAGAAGTAATAAAACCTTCACTCTTGTTTCCATATAAGAAGAACCCACAAAAACAGATATTCCAAACACCTAATAACTGCCCAGCTTCCATCACATACCAAATCCAAAGAACAGATAGAGTATACAAAGATTTCAAGAAGAAGGCATGCATTTACTATTTCTAAAAACAAATTCGATCTCACACAACTCAGAATCCAAGCATGCATATTCATACAATTCCAACAGGAGAATCATAACTTCCACAAAACAAAGAAGTGACAGTGAAGGGTATTCATTTACCTTCTGACAACCCAAACTACCACTTGGTTCAAAACTTGAAGCACATATTATTTCCATAAAAATCCATTTTCAAACAGATAAGAAAGAATCACGCATGTACTTCATTACTCATATCACCATAATATTTAAGATGGGTTTCAATCATCAAATAAATAGTAAACAATTTAATGACTACTTTCCAAGCAAAGATTCCTCAATCAAAGAGTACGAAAAAATATATTCAAGCAAGGAAACCAAATAATCATCACAGAAATAAAAACCCATTTATCTCAAGAGAGAAAAGTTGTTTTAATGAAGACACTTAGAGAAAAGCAGAGCAACTTAATGGATAGAGCCTATCATGCCTGATAGTGCTTTTGTCGGTTCAAAGAATATTTCTAGTTGAGCCTTCACAACTCTTCCAAATGAAATCAACAACCAAAAAATTTCTTCTCAAATGCGTCATATACTTCCATTGGATAAAAAATAGTCCAAGAGATTTAAAAATAACAACAAACTGAAAATAGAACTACTAGTTCAAAGAACCAGATAGCTCCATGCAGAGAAAAATCGAAATGCATGAAAGACCAAACAACTCTGAAAAAATCCACTCGCATTGTTTCCAAGGTGGTTTTCTTTCCAAAAATGATGAAAATTAATGTTATTAATTTCCAATCTCCCACCTAAATCTCCACGCCACCGCCATCCAAAATTGGCGAGTCCAATTTCAAAGAGAACATGCATTGTTAAATTTAGAGATGGTGCCAACTAGGATCACCTCCAGTTTCCATGCCCTTGTCAAACTGATAGTACAAGTACGTAATGATTTTAAATTCAAAAATAAAATCAAATAAATGACTTAGGAACTATTACCATGCCTTCAACTTTCCATACGACCCCCTTAGGTCCCCTTCTATCCTCACATTAGTTTAGGATAGATATCATTAGCTTAGGGTATGACCTTAGGTTAGTTTAGAAAATATTTACCTTAGGTTATCTTAATATTTCCTTAGGTAAATTTTCCACCTTAGGATAGGCCATTCTTTCTACCAATATAGTATTAGGTAATAGGTTAGAAATATACCTATCATCACCTTAGGTTATTTCCAAATCCCTAACTTAGAAAACATGCAACTTAGGTTAGGATGAACAAGATTAGAGTAGGCATAGATATACGGTAGATCTAATTTACCTTAGGTTAGAATCTTGTTAGGATAGATCTTATAGATCTAGGACTTAGGCTTTACCCTCAATAGTCTTGAAGTAGGCATCTTTCCAACTTATGCGATTTAATGTTCTGGAGAAGTTGCCAAGAAGATATGAGCACACAACTTACATCAAAACACACAACATGAACTTCCAATAAGATCAATGAAATTGTAAAACTAGAAAGGCTTGGTATTTTATTTCCTTCAACCTCTGAATGTCATTTTTCCATAAAAATCAGCTAAGAAGAGTTAAAACATACCTTGGATCAATGAATTGATCATAGGTTTTATTATTATATAGAGATAAATTTGCAAACAATGTTACCAGTTTACAACCTTACTTACCTCAAAATAAAATGGATTCCTTGCAAGCAACAATATTTTAGAAATTGAATCCAAGAAAAGAAATAATACACCTTCTTAGGACAAATCACATGTCAATGCTTGCATTGCAAAGATGAGATGTTAACAGTTTATCAAAGGTGTTACATAGTTCCCTCCTAAAAATAATCATCATCCCGAGTTGATTAATTTATTTAAAAAAATTGCATCAAGGACATTCCATTTATTAACTTTATTTTGACATGTTCATACCATTTCTGGATTTAAAATTTTTCAAAATCAACATTTATGTAGTTGTTTATTTCAAACAATGAAATATTTGTCCAAAATCGGCAGATTTATTGTCATAAAATAATAAAATCACAAATTTTTATCATCAATGGAATCAATCTGTCTAAATAAATATGGAAAAGTAGTTTTCATATCTTCCAGATTTTCCCAGGTTACACTATCCATGTTAAATTGGTCCCACTTGACCTTACATTGACTTATTTCATGATTTCTTAAGTGCAAGTCACTTGAGTTTTCGGGTCTTTGACTGCAAGGAATTCCAATAATTTTGGGTAATGCTGGAAAATGATGATAAGCTATAACTATAGGGTTGATTACTTCAATAATTTCAAAAGGTCCCACATAACGAGGTGATAAATTGACATCCTTTCCAAAGTTGATGGAAATCTTTTTAGTTTTACCTAAAGAAAGACCTTCTCACCAAGTTCAAATTTCCTATCAACCTACTTCAAGTCAGTATAACTCTTTTTCCTATCTGTTGCTTCTTTCAAGCATTCACGAATCATTTTAATTTGATGTTCCATTTCGTAAGGATCTCGGGTCCAATTTTCTCTCTATCCTCAATGTTGTCCCAACTAATAGGGGTTTTGCATTTCCTTCCATATAATGCTTCAAAAGGTGTCATTTTTAGATAGGCGTGATATGTGTTATTGTATGCAAACTCATCTAATGGAAGGTACTCTTCCCATTTATACTGTTGATCCATATAATAAATTCTTAACATATCCTCTTAAACTTGATTAACTATTTCATTTTGTCCATCTTTTCTACATGATATGCATAACTGAAATTGAGCTAAGTTCTTAAATCTACGTTAAGTGTTTGCCAAAACCTTGAAGTCATTTTGGATCTCTATCGATATGATTAATTCAGTACTCCATGTAATATGAAAATCTCATAAATAAACCTTTTTGCTAAAACAGGTGAATCATCCTTAAGATTACCAACAATAAAGTGTGTTGCTTTTGTTAGTTTATCAAAAACAACCAGAATAACATCATGCTTATTTCTTGACATAGGAAACCCTTGTACAAAATCCATGCTTATCACTTTCCATTTGTACTGTGGTATGCTATGAGGATACAATAAACTAGCTAGATGCATATGTTTAGCTTTAACACATTGACATTCTAAGCAATGTGTCACAAACTCAATTACGTCCTTTTTCATCCCCTTCCAGAAATATTTTTTTTATATCAGCAAACATCTTTGTAATACTAGGGTGTCTAGAAAAAGGTGAATTGTGAAATTCAACTAATAATTTCTTTCTTAAATCCTTTAGCAAAGGTACGTAAACCCTGTTTTCAAATCGTAAGATCCCTTCATTATCAAAGTGAAAACCTTTATATCTCTCATCATTTGGATATGCAGCAAGTGTTGTTCTTACTTGCTGAAAATAAGAATCAGATTCCATAACACTCTTTACTTTATCCTTGAACTAAGTTCTCAATGTTATAAGAGCAAAGATGCACTTCCTATGACTTAGCGCATTAGCTACCGTATTATCCTCTCCTTTAATGTAACTTATGTCAAAGTCATATTGAGATAAAAAATCTAACCATCTTCGTTGTCTTGCATTTAGATTTGGCTGAGTAAAAATATACTTCAGTCTAAGATGATCAGTTTTTAATTCAAAAGGTTTACCAAGTAGGTAATGCCTCCAAACTTGAAGTGCATGAATAATGGTAACAAGCTCTAGATCATGTGGAGCATAATTCATCTCATGTAACTTAATTTTTCTACTTTCATAAGCTATGACATGATCATTTTGTAACAGAATACCTCCAAGACCTTCCCGTATGCATCCGTTACACATAGTAAAGTCTCCATTAAGGTCGGTACAAACAAAATAGGTGCTGAAGTTAACGATCCTTCAAATATTTAAATGCAAATTCACAATTCTCATTCCACACAAATTTCTTATCCTTTTTCGGAATGAAGTTATTGGTGCAACAACTTTGGAGAAATCTTTAACAAATTTACTATAGTAACTAGCAAGACCCATGAAGTTTCTAACTTCATGTACATTATTTAGTACAAGCCACTCAGTTATAGCTACAATTTTAGATGGATCTACAACTATTCCATCTTTGCTTATAACATGACCCAAATAGTGCACTTCTTGTGTCATAGAGAGAAAATTTAGATAACTTACCAAATAACCATATTTTTCTCAATATTTCTAAAACTATCTTCAAATGATCATGGTGTTCCTCAATACTTTTATAGTATAAAAGAATATCATCCAAGAATACAAGAACAAATTTGTCCAAGTATTCTTGAAATATATTGTTCATTAAATTCATAAAAGTTGCAGGTGCATTTGTTAATCTAAAAGGTAAAACTGTGAACTCATAATGTCCATACCTTGTTCTAAAAGTTGTTTTATGAATGTCCTCATCCTTAATTTGTAACTAATGATATCCCAATCAAAGATCTATCTTAGAATATACCGATGTTCCATGCATTTGATAAAATAGATCATCAATTATAGGAAGTGGATATCTATTCTTAATTATTGTCTTGTTTAACATTCTATAATCAATACAAAATCTAAGTGTTCGATCTTTCTTTTTCACAAAAATTACTGGTACTCCTAAAGGTGAAACACTTGGTCTAATCAAACCTTTAGACAAAATTTCTTGCAACTATGCCTTAAGCTCTACCAATTCAATAGTAGTCATCCGATAAGGTGCCTTAGAAATAGGTTCAGTTCTAGGTTTAATTTCAATTATGAAGTCAAATTCCCTTTTGGGTGGAAGACCTAGTAATTCCTCTGGAAACACATCACTATAATTTTGTAATAGCGGGTAATGTTCTAAGAGATCATTGTTTTCTTCAGTAGATTATGAAATGTTTATTACATAGAAGGTACAACCCTTATTTTTGGCCTTTTAAAGTTGCATAGCCGACAATTTCCTAATTGAAATTTCACATTTTACACCTTGAATCTCTGCTATTTTTTACAAGTCATCTAAACAACTAATATGTTTTTCAAAATAGTCCACTTTTGCTTTATGCTCAGCTAGCTAATTAACACCTATGATTACATCATAAGACCCCAAAGGAGCAACATAAAGATCAAATTCTGTGGAAAAACTAGGTAAGTCAAGGACTGCTCCAAAAAGACACATACTAATTGTATGAACAAAATTATTCCCATAATGTATAGTCCATGATTTATCCATTTTTCTAGCTTTTATTTTTAATTTCGATGCTAATTTACTAGAAATAAAACATTCAGTAGCTCCATATCAAAAATAATAGTTATAGGTATGTCAAATAACTTACCCGGAACTTCTATGGGTGTGACTTGCTTTTCAGCTTGTTTGTCAGCTACTACAAAGCATGTATCTCGTACTAATGATTGCGGTCATCCCTTTTCAAAGGATGTTGGTTCATGTAATGATCTTTGCCACAATTGTAACAACCTCCTACAGGTCCCTTTTTAGGATCAAATTTATTCCCAGCCTTAAAGTTATCATTCTAACCTTCATAGGACTTATGTCTGTTATTATTGTTCTTGACAAAGTTATTGTGTACATTACCAACATGATTATTTGCTGTTGTTTTCTTATTATTATTAGTAGATAAATTACTTTTCATACCAAAATTATTCCATGGTCCTTTCTTAGGTTCCAATGATGATGAAGAGGAGTTTGGAACTTTCTTTCTTACTTCCTCCTTATGATAGAAATTACCTTTAATTTTTTTTCCGCCTAATGGATTTTTCAACAACCCCTTCCATAGTGGTGGGGCTATGAACATCTACCTCTACCCCTATAATGGGATTATATCCCATGATAAAATTTTGTATCCCTGAACTTTTGTCGGTTTGATATCGAGGTACATACTTAAGGAGTTTAGTAAACCGCTCCTAGTACTGCTATTTCTATTAATTTTCCTTGGGTTAAGTTCTGAAATTGAGTCATTTTTTTATCATAGTAAAGTTGTGGAAGCCATCGTTGCCTAAAAAACTTTTAAATTCATCCCAAGTAATATTAGTTTCATCAATGTTCAACTCATCCTTACGGATGTCCCACCATGAAGATGATTCATGGGAAAGCGATATGCTCCCCATATTACCTTGGTTTCCTTTGAGAAGTTCCTTATCAAAAGTACTTCTCCATTTTTTTGATCCAATTCTCAGTCCTCCTAATGTGGTGCCATCAAACTTAGGTGGACTTATCCTTTTTATATCATTAGTGAGTTTAGTCTGCCAATCTTGCCTTTTTATTTTTTGGCTGATCCGACATGTTTACATTGTTATTATCAACACCCAAATTTCCCAAATTGGCGTTGTCTGCAAGAGGTGGCTAATTTTTATTACCAGCATCTTCTTCCTCCTCATTTCCCATTACTTGTTGTTCAAGTATAGTCAAATGATATCTTATGTCCAATAGGGCAGCAAGGATCTCATCGAGTTTTTGGGTAGTTGCTACTTCTCCACCAGGTGGTGGGTTATTTGCAACATTTCCTCTTGTCCTAACCATTTTTTTTTAACAAGAAAATTTAAGTTTTATCAGATTATGGACATAATAGGTCCAAGAGCTGTAAACCTTTAGCTCTGATACCAAGATGTAACATTCCCATTTTAAGACTTTAGAAACAAGGTAATGTTTTTATACATAATGTTCTCTATTATAAATAATCATAACTTATAACACACATTCGATGCCAAACAATCTCATAAAAATAACCACATGCAATTGTAAATGACTAAGTGAGCTACCGATCTCTCATTTCATGACTTGATTAACAACCGATCTCTCATGTTTACTTAAGTATTAAATACTTAATGTATACCAAGTATACTTGTTCTCTTGTTCTGGGTACTTAGTGTTCTATTTAAGAAACCTATCTGAATATTTGTTACCAATATTCATCTGAAATCACATTCCTTAAACTAGGTGACATAGGACAACACAACCAATAGCTTGCAATACTTTGGCCAAAGATTTCCAACATACTATTCATGTTACTATTCCTAGATGACATACTCGTCTAATCAGAATACATCCTTCACCCCACTCATATGTTATCTAGAATGGTCTTCACTGACTTCAGTCAGTCCACTTGTCCAAGGTTTAACCCTAACACAAGTTAGTGACATAATTTAGAATAGGGAATCACTCGTGATGACCTATGGTATATAGACATACCCAATCAACCTAAGTCAATTGGATGTGCCTAGTTATCCTAAGTCATTGTGAGTCACTTCCTATGCTAAATCATAACTCTAATCTGACCTAGAGAGAAACTAAGTTCAAGTCCAAATTTGGGTAGGTCTAGATGAACCAATGTTGAAGGGTGTTGCAACATGTCAACTACAACCATGTATCATTGTGAAGACCCAAGTCTTCACAAAGGTACATTCGTGGTTGACGTGTGCCAACATTTGAAAAAACTACTTCATCACGACGTACACACCTCAAAGAGGTCATTTCCACTTAATTAGTTTAGGATTAAGATTCAAATTATAGAAACCTTACATAACCCTAATTCCAACAACCTTTAAGGTTTCCATCCTTATTTGAGTTGGTTAACTAATATGGAACTTCATAGACTAATGATTACTTTATGTTCAATTAAATTTTTGCTTAACATGCAATTAATTGAAAATAGAATCAACATCTATCATAAGATTTAATTAATGTGTCTCAACCATTCAAGGAATGTATAAGAACCAAAACAGGTTCTGATATAAAAGAATTCATAAATATGAAGTCTAAATGGTTATCGAACTCATATACCATTCATTTATTATTTTGCATCCTTTTGAGAAGAGGAGAACCTTCCTCATTATGGTTAAGTATTAGGATTTATCATACCCATATCCAATTTACACATCCTGACATTATAACTATACGTTCATAACATCATAATCAACCATTCAAGATTAAGTAAAGAACATCAATACATACAACTTAGTAAGTTGCATTTAAGTAAGGGAAATTGTACTAATTCCCATTCATCCAAGCCAATTCAATGACATCAGAAATAAGGATCCAATCAGATATGAATAACAACATCAAGGATATGATTACAAATTTTCCTTCTTATTATGAACAAGAGAATAGACTTAATCAATTTAAGTAACTTCAATCTTTTCAATTCATCAAAATAAAATACACATCTTACAAAACTATGCATTACTGACATATTTCATGTCAACAACATCAAGATCATTTAGGAATACAACTTTTCTTCCTTCAATACATTTCAATAATAAATCAAAATTCTCTATAATGTTCAGAATTTTAATTCAACCAATACATCATAAAATTTATTGCCTTCCTTTATCACTTACGAAGTCCATCTGTAAAAATTTCTAGCATGGGTTAGTTCATTGAACTGAACATGATAAGCACTAAGCATTAAAACAAAATGCTTTCAACTAACTGTTTCATTAAACCAACTCTACTTTAATGAAATAGTGAAGTCAAGTAGAAAAATAAATCATAGTAATAACAACCATAAAAGAAGAAAAATTAATCAATTTGAATAACATTCAAAGAAATGTCATGATGTAATCAACAATCTACAACATGTTATCAGATAAATACAGTTCCATCCAATACACTTATCCATATCAAATAAAAGTACCTTCTAATTATTTCCTTCACAAATCATCTTAATTAGAAATACAAATGTAAATAAGAGTCTCACACATTAGATGTGGCATCCTAATCCCAAATGCAAGGCATAGCCTAATTTATCAAGTTAGACCATATATCAACATTAAGATAGAATTTACTCAATGTACAACATCTCACATTAGTCTTCTATCACAAATATTAAAATCTTTAACACAAGTCAAGAGAACAAGAAAGTAGCAATGACGACTACTCAAGGCATTAAGGATAGTAGTGCAACTGATCCAATTAAATCTAATGACCAGATTTACCCAAAAGAAGAAGGATGACTATGATGAAATAGTAAGAGCTTCCTATATAATTTGGTTAGCCCGAATCCCCATACATAACTTCAGAGAAGAGAACACAACCCATAACATCCTATTATTTCCAAAGGGGAAGTGGTCAGACTTCACCTCAAAGACTGAAAGAGAAGGAGTCAAATGTCATGATTAGAAGGGAATTTTGACATTCAATCACATGGGAAGAAGGTCGTAAAGGACAATGCAGACCCATGCACTACATCCCCAAACTCCTTTATAAAATAAAACACATAAAGAAGAGATCAATAGAATGTGTGACTGTTGTGGTTGAAATAGATTTAAACATGGTTTCCCATCATGGACATCCAATGATAGTGATATTATACCCATATCAAAAAGGAGATGCAATGAAAAAGTTTTAAAATGCCATGTGGGTAATTACAGTCTCCAACAGTCACTCAAGGACATCAAAGTTTCAGTCAAAGATCCATAAACTGACCAATTCCTTCAAGATGGAAGTAAAACAATCAACGAGATAGACTCTCAATCGAATCCTCACAAAGGTGAGAAAAATATATCTTATGAAAGGATAGAGAAGGTTCCATCATGATTCGATTCCAAGAAGGTACAACCCAAGATCAACATAGCTTAGCTACAGGCATACAAACTATCAACAAAATTATTCCCTCCAATATTTCTCAGAGATCAAGAAATGGAAGAGTCCAGAAAACCCCTTATTCAGAACCGATTTAGATAGTTAAAAATCAAGAAATGACAACCGCAAGTTCAAAAAGCATCCTTAAAGTTCACGATATCCCAATCAGGAGGGGTTTAACAAGTTTACTCAAGCAAGATACTCAAGAGATTAACCCAGTTTAGGGACAATTAAACAAAAACCAACAACATCTACTTCAACCGGGAAGAAGACAACATGAAAAAAATAAAGAAATATCAAACAGAGCTACAAGAGTAACCCAACATCGACTCCGACAAATCCGACCCTCATAATGTCCCCAACCAATAGGACCTCACCTATGTAACCTTTAGTTCAGTACTCAAGAACTTAAGAAACACAATATACATATAAGATTAAAAGAAAGACTTCAAACACAGGAATCCCCAACATGATAGCCTCAAAATCAAAGTGCCCAGAAATAAATAACCCATAATTTCTGTAAAAGAACCCTATTTGTGTACTCGGTTTAAATTGAAAAGTTTAAAGAAGTAATAAAACCTTCACTCTTGTTTCCATACAAGAAGAACCCAAAAAATTGATATTCCTAAAAATACCTAATAATTCCATTCCATATACCGAATCTAAAGAATAGATAGAGTATACAGAGAGTTCAAGAAGAAGGCATGAATATTTACTGTTTCTATAAACAAATTTGAGCTCACACAACTCAGAATCCAAGCATGCATATTCATACAATTCCAATAGGAGAATCATAACTTCCACAAAACAAAGAAGTGACAGTGAAGGGTATTCATTTACCTTCTAACAACCCAAACTACCACTTGGTTCGAAACTTGAAGCACATATTATTTCCATAAAAATCCATTTTCAAATAGATAAGAAAGAATCACACATGTACTTCATTACTCATATCACCACAAGATTTAAGGTGGGTTTCAACATCAAATAAATAGTAAATAACTCAATGACTACTTTCCAAGCAGAGATTCCTCAATCAGAGAATACAAAAAGATATTCAAGCAAGGAAACCAAATGATCATCACATAAATAAAAACCCATTTATCTCAAGAGAGAAAATTTGTTTTAATGAAGACACTTAGAGAAAAGTAGAGCAACTTAATGGATAGAGCCTATCATGCCTGATAGTGCTTTTGTCGGTTCAAAGAAGATTTCCATCCGAGCCTTCACAACTCCTTCTCCAAATGAAATCAACAACCAAGAACTTCCTTCTCAAATGCTCATATACTTCCATTGGATAGAAAATAGTCGAAGAGAGTTAAAAATATCAAAAATTTGAAAATAGAACTGTTGGTTCAAAGAACCAGATAGCTCATGTAACAAAAATTGAAATGCATGAAAAACGAAACAACTCCCATCAAATCCACCGCATGGTTTCCAAGGTAGTTTTCTCACCAAAAACGATGACAATTAATGTCATTAATTTCTAGTCTCCCACCTAAATCTCCATGCCACCGCCATCCAAAATTGGCGAGTCCAAATTCAAAGAGAACATGCATTGTTAAATTTAGAGATGGTGCCAACTAGGATCACCTCCAGTTTCCATGCCCCTGTCAAACTGACAGTATGTAATTATTTTAAATTCAAAAATCAAATCAAATAAATGACTTAGGAACCATCGCCATGCCTTCAACTTTCCATATGACCCCTTAGGTCCCCTTATATCCTCACATTAGTTTAGGATATATATCATTAGCTTAGGGTATGACCTTAGGTTAGTTTAGAAAATATTTACCTTAGGTTATCTTAATATTGCCTTAGGTAAATTTTCCACCTTAGGATAGGCCATTCTTTATACCAATATAGTATTAGGTGATAGGTTAGAAATATACCTATCATCACCTTAGGTTATTTACAAATCCCTAACTTAGAAAACATGCAACTTAGGTTAGGATGAACAATATTAGAGTAGGCATAGATATACGGTAGATCCAGTTTAGATTAGGTTAGAATCTTGTTAGGGTAGATCTTATAGATCTAGGACTTAGGATTTACCCTCAATAGTCCTGAAGTAGGCCTCTTTCCAACTTATGCCATTCAATATTTTGGAGAAGTTGACAAGAAGATCTGAGCACACAACTTACAACAGAATGCACAACATGAACTTCCAAGAAGATCAATGAAATTGTAAACCTACAAAGGCTTAGTCTTTTATTTCCTTCAACCTCTAAATGTCAGTTTTCCATACAGATCAGGTAAGAAGAATTAAAACATACCTTGGATCAATGGAATTGATCCAAGGTTTCATTATTATATAGAGATAAATTTGCAAACAACTTTACTAGTTTACAACCTTACTTACCTCAAACAAAATGGATTCCTTGCAAGCAACAATATTTCAACAATTGAATCCAAGAAAATAAATAATTTATCCATGGCAAGCATGATTTCAACATTTAAAAGAATACACCTTCTTAGGACAAATCACATGTTAACGATTGCATTGCAAAGAGGAGAAGTTAACAGGTTTATCAAAGGCATTACATGTGATCAAAATATCATCAACATAAAGAATAATAATGATAATATGATTATTTTCAAAATTAACAAATAAATCATTATTAGAACAACAATGAAAGAAACCAAGATCTTGAAAGTATTAATAATAACATACCAATCTCTAGGACCTTATTTAAGACCATAAAAGACTTTCTCAACTTGCGTACAAAAAGTCTTTACTAGGGTCTTCAAAACATTTAGGCTGACACATGTATATTTATTCTTTTAAGTAACCATTAGAAAAATATTTTTAACATCCATTTAGGGAATCTCTTGAAACCATATTAAGCGGCCGATGTAAGAAGAATTCTAATAATGATCATTTTAGCTACAAGAGAATTTTTTTAACATAGTCAAGACCATGTTTTTGAGTGAAACCACAAGCTACTAACCTTTCCTTTAGTTCATCTATTTATCCTATAGAGTTATACTTGATCTTATACAAACACCCAGATCCTACAATGCTTCTCTTAGAAGGAGGAGGGACTAGTTCCCAAGTATTATTTTTAATTAAAGAATTGCATTCATATTTCATAACCTAAATCCATCTATTATCTTGAAAAAATTCTTCAAACTATTGTGGTTCAACCTCATATAGGTTCATCAAGGAATGATAAGAATGTTGACTACGAGTAACCTTTATAAGATTAGCAGGTTGAAAGGCTTGGACAATACTTTGAGACCATTTACGAACATTGTGATGCAAGACATTTTGAGATGAATCCCCATCCATATCCATCATATCTAGATCAAGATAATCAACCTATTGAACTTTTTTTTTGCATAATTCTAGGAGAACTATTATGAGGCTCTATCTCAAGAGAGGTAGAGGAGGGTTCATGAGAAACATCATAAAATTTCTTTTCTAAGACAAGAACATTTATTTTTTAAACAATTTCATGCTTAAAAGGATCATAGACTCATAAGCCTTTATTTTGACAACTATAACCAAAAAAATACAAGAGTAAGAGGTTGGGTCAAGATTCTTCCTTTTAAATTTTGGAATGAATTTGGAAGGAAGACTATGAAATATTCTTAAGTGAAAGATATTTGGTTTTTGATTTCTCCATACTCCATGAGGAGTATTTTGAAGAAGGGATTTTGTAGGAACTCTATTAAGAATATAGAAAACAATATTCATAGCATCTTACCATAAAAACTTAGGCACATTAGATGCATGAAATCATAGTCCTAGCCATTTCTAAAACATACCTATTTTTCCTTTTGCGATGCCATTTTGCTATGGATAATAGGGAGTTGTCAATTATCTTTGAATCCCACATGACACACATAACTCATCAAAAATTTTGATGACATACTATCCCTCATTATCAGTTCTAATTCTTTTAATTTTCATATTATAAGAATTATCTAATAAAGATTTAAATTCATGAAATTTAGACAAGACATCAGACTTCTTCTTAACAAAATAAGAACGAGTCATTATAGAGAAGTCATCAATAAATAAAACAACATACTAAGCACCATTGAGAGAAGTAACCTCGAGTGGACCTCTCACATCACTGTGGATCAGTTCTAATAACTAACAAGAATTGGGATCATGATGTTTGTGAAATGGTTCAACTTGTTGCTTCCCACACAAGAAACTTTTACATGTCTTATGATCATATTTTAATTTAGGGAGACCAAAAAGAAATATTTAAGTCTAGATATTTCATTAATTATGACATTCATATGACCTAATATTTCATGTCAAAGATGAATATAATTTCATATAAGAGGAATAAAATCAAGACTCAAACACAAATCCATCAAAGATATAAAATACATTTTTCTAAATACCACTAGCAATAATATTACCAAACTTATCTTTCATATACCACTTATCTTGCAGAAATTTTTTTCCAATTATATTTGGTTATTTGAGAGAAACATAAAATATTATTTTTTAGTTGAGGAATATACAAGACATTCCTAATTACTCCATTTGATAGATTAACATTTGGGCCACAACTTTCAGATCTAATTATGGAGTTATCTCCTAGAAATATGTTTTCCTCACTTTTAACAATATCCGAGAGGATACCACAGTACAAGTCATGTTCCAAGAGGAAACACTGTCAAGAATTCATTCATTGTCATTTGAAGTTGAAAGGGTAGTATACAGGGCAATAGATTGTTCAACATTATTTTCATGATTTTGCTTCTAATTTTGATCTTTCTTTTGATTGTTAAATTTACTAGTTTTAGTATTTTTACAATTTTGTTAGGTTTTACTCTACAATCAAACTCTTTATGCCAAAATTTTCCACATTTGTTACATGTTCCATTAAATTTGACTTTAAAGTTATGACTATTTTTAGCAAAATTAGACTTAGGATTGGATTTGAATCTTGATCTGATATTAGGATTCTGATTAGGATTACTATTTTTCTTATAATGAGTAGACTTATGATTCTGAGAGAACAATGCTTGAGAAGCATTCTCTTTTGAATCAAAATTCTCCATTACATGCTCTTCTTGTGTAGACACCCATAATTACGTCCAAGCAATTTAAATACTTAAATTGCACTAATTATCTCCTTTCTCGCAAATCAATGACATATCATCAAAAGTGCTCATATTCCCTCTTATTGTCATTAATTAATTACAATACACTAATTAATTAAGTCACCTATCCAACTAACAACCTAATTAACGAACTTCATTAATTATTCACCCCTTATATCTAGACTAATTAATTATTATTAATTAATTAGCCTTCCCCTTCATTTAACCAATAAATCAATATTTAATTGATTTAATCCCCTTCTAATAGCTTAAATCATACTAATATTCTTCTAATTATCTTTTATAAGCTTACATATACCTATTAGTTAATCACCTTTGATTAATTAAAACACCCCTCGACTCCCATGACTTGTTAAGTATAAATTAAACCCTTCTAAAATAAGGTTACCTTTTATAAAGCAACCTTATCCATTCCTAATCATGTTTTACCTTTATCCCACATGCAAAGGGATGAAGTGTTTCCTTTATCCATTGGGCTATATAAGGATCCCTCCTTCTACCTTTATACCTACACCTAAACTTCTTGAGAAGACAAATGCAAAGCATATAGAAAAATAGACTAAGAGCTTGCCTTTTGTTTTCTTGAGAGTTCATCATCTTGAAGAGTTAAGCCTCTTTCCTAAGTGCTTAGGTCATATGGGAGGTGTCAAAAGGGTCTTGTAGCCCAACTTTGACAAGCCCTCATTCCTAGGTTCTTGGAATACCAAAGACAACCATTTTTGATTGCCATGGAGCCTACTTAGGTCCATTCATTTATTTGTTGTTAGATAATAGAGGATTTAGATGCTTAAACATTGTTAGTTTCAAAGTTTTTGTATATGATGAATGTTTGCATCTAACCTTATTTAATTATTATCTTGATGGTTCTTAGTATGTTGTTTAATTTTTGCTAATTAAGGCTATTTAGGTGTTAGTCTTTACTTATATTAGCATTAGTTTAAAAACAACTCATGCACACATTTGGCATGCCGGTGGGACCTAGTCCCTTAGCATTTTAGTTTAAATTTCATTATTTTGGCTAACTTTTGATATGCACATGTAGTAATTAATGTCCATTTTCTTGGAATTTTTACTAATTTTATATGTGTAAGTTCTTGTTCATAGCCATTAGTTTAATCGGTTGTTTCCATTTTAAAACTAACTTGCCTCTTTCTTGTGTTTTTGTCATATTTTGGTTGTAGGGGTGGCATAGGCACACTATCGGGAGTGCAGTACACTTTTGGTGGCACAGACACCTCTTGGGTGGTGCAGGTGCACTGTCAGAACCTAGTTCTCTATTTATCGACCCTGGCGCATATGCACTAACCCCGACTCACATACCCTAACTGGTGCGTAGACACACTAACTTGGGTGCAGAAACATTTTCATACTGTACCTTCACTATAATTTAAAACATGTCAGATCGGTGCATACACCCTAACCCAAGTGAAAACGCTATTTTGGTGGCTTATACACATTTTTGGTGGTGCAAGTGTTTCGCCGGAATCGAGACTATTTTACAAAGCGGTGACACACACACTTTTCCGATGGCACACACGCTTTTCCGGTAGCGCATACATTCTATGCAAAACTTAGATTATTTTTATCAAAGGTAGTGCATATGCTCTTTTGGTGGTGCACACGCCTCTCGGGTGGTGCAGGTACACGGTAAGCTAGAAACACATAGAGTGGTGCATACATCTTTTTGTGGCACACACGCCTCTCAGTGGCGTAGGTGCACTATAAATTAGAAACACACAGAGTGGCACATACGTCCTTTTGGTGGTGCATATAACTTTCTGGTGGTGCAAGTGTCTCGAGGGGGTGCACACGCATAAAGGGGGCACAGGTATATTTGTTTAATCCGGTTTTGGTTACAACTTTTTAGTGCTCCTTGTTTTGATCATAACTTTTGACTCGTTAACCTATTTTTGAAGTTTGAATAAGCGTTGGAAAGATAACGAAGTGTAATTTGCAAGGAAATTAAAAATTTAGATACCTTTGGTATAATATATTCTATCACAAAACTCCCAAAATGCCCCGGAGACCTCCAAAAATGCAAATTACTAAAAACTGTTTAAAAAGTGCAAAAATTGGATTTCTAGAATTTTTCGATTTTCTTGGTTTTCTAACTCTTGCAGGGTTCTAACAGTGGTTTATAGGTTTCCTTTGCATTAATTTTTTTATACTAACTTAATCAAAAACATTTGCATCTTTATTTGTGAAGGTTTGAAACGTGTATGCTCTTCCCTCGCGCCTTTCTAGGTGATCTTGGGAATCAGAAACGTTTCACCACTTTCTTCATACTTGCAAAACGGTTTAAATATATTTCAAATTTGGTTAAAAGGAACTTATTTTCACATTGTACTTAGGAATTTTCCATTTATTACAAATTTGAGTGAGATACCTTGTTGCGTATGCTCTTTCCTTGCATGTTAGGATGATCTCATGAAATCAAAACAACATCTTATCTCCTTTATATGATGTTTTGGAAAATTACTAACCTTGGTATGTAGGACAAAAATCACTTGTTAAAGAAAGGAGACATCAAAAACAAAACACAAAACCCTCTAATACACATGTTTCTTGTAGGTTACCAAATGGTGTGCCACTTAAAACCACATTTAAGTTAAAAAGATAAAAAACACACCATATTCAAAACACTGTATTGCAGGTTTCGGAAAAGGGTACGTCCTCTTTGCTCAACTAGAACATAACCCCTTTGTCATAACGCCTTAAGCTACAATAATGGGGGTGGTTCCAGGAACCCCAAAGTAGTCCACGCAAGAGGGAACCTTGTGGAAAAAATGGGAAGTGCTCGCACTACCTACTTGACTAGTGATTCCTTTGTGAGATAGCATTACAAGTTGTCCCTATGTGACCCTTTTAAGTACACGATGGATGCATTTACTACCCATTGTGCTTGAAGGGGAAAATCGAGATACTCCCAAGATAGTCGGGACTATTTGGGTAAATCACCCCACTTGTGGACAACTTTGTAACACCTAGGATGAGAGAATCACCTAGGAAAATATATTTTGGCTAGGAGCACACTTTGACCATTCTAAAAAAGTGTTGAGTTGATCTTTTCATCACGAAACGTGTGACGTGTTACTTTTGCTTAGTTTTTCACTTGCCTTAAGGCGAGGTGAAACTCTGCCAAAGTGAGGCCAATATTTTTCATCCCCATTTTGATTTGCTTCCTTCACATTATTTTGACACTTTGTTGATCAAAAGAAGGGTGACTACCTCTGTGTTACCAATCGATTGTTTTTGCCACTTTTTTGTCTGTTTACGCCCATCCATGTTTGTGGTTGGGTAAGTTAAACATCTAAAGTGCATGGAGGCATATTCATATCATTGGTGGCCTTTGTGATCTTGATACCCACATCAATATCGTCATCATAGTTAGGAATAGTTCATCATTTTATCTCCCTTGGAAATGTTACCTTGTTTGCATGTTCTCGACATAATTAAGATACTTATGTCACATTTCTTGTAAACATGATCTAAGTGTCCATATTGTGGCATTACGATGCCCACGTTTTAACACATCCTTAGTATAGTTTGACCTAGGTTGATTTCAAACATTGTCCCAAATCTTGAAGGGTTTATATTACTTTGTTTGTGTCATTTTAATACCACTTTGACACTAATATCTCACTTCTCCGCAAAGCTTGGTAGACGTGTCCAATTGGTGTGGTTACGTAGCTTACATTTGTAAACATCGCCCTTTAACATTTAGGCCTTGTTAAAATTGTCATGGTATCCTTTGATTGGGATTCACATCTACCCTTTGTTAATATTTACACCTTGTTCATTTCAAGCTTGATGTAAATATTGACATTGTGTTGATCATCTTTGCATCGCATTTTCATATGGTGTATTTCCTTGTTGATTGGATTTGTGTTTCACGCTTACATGATTGTTCCTTGTGATTATTCGAGAAAATATTTTTAGGAAAATCCCTTTTATCTCATCAATATTGTGTCATCACGATGTCTATTTTACTTAGACCTTCTTCGAAAAATTACGCATGCATATCAATACTTACGAAATGTCTAGCTAGTTATCATTATGCTTCCCTGAATCGACATATCACTTCCTTACCATTAAAGGAGTTCCATCACACTATCTAGATCTAGAAAAGAACAAAACCAAAAATGATCGACTATCGTGCGGTTCCCCATACTTAGAAAAATATGGAACCCGGGTTTAGCAATTCAAAACAAAATATTTCCATTACAAATAAACCTCGTTTAGTTCTTCATGCTAGAGAGCCCATATGGGTAACTCATTCCCCACCTTCATCTCATAGTCGGTGGTATGATTTGGATGCTTTTGATCCAAATTATTATTTGAGATCCCCCCACTTTTCTTTTGATTCTAATCAAACATTTCCTCTTCTTCTGAGGATTCCAATCCAAATATTTCCTCTGAATCTTTTGATGATTCAGATCCAAACTACTATTCAAATTCATCTAATTCGACTCCTAAGTCATCTAATGCAACTCCTATGTCATGGTCCTCCTTATCTTCGTATGACCCTCTTCATCATACATTTAATATGACTCCTATGTCATGGTCCTCCCTTTCTTCGTAGGACCCCTTTTATCAGTCACCTTAACGACGTCTTCTTCCTTTAAAGATACGCATGACTCCAAATCCCTCCAATCAAACATCTAATACAATTCTTGAATCACGGTCCTCTCTTTCTTTATAGGACCCTTGTTATTATTCATCCAATACGATTCTTGAATCATGGTCCTCCCCTTCTTCGCAAGACCTTCTTCATCAATCACCCCCAATAAGTCTTCCTCCTTTGAAGATTCATGTGACTCAAAGTCCTTCGAGTCAAATGTTTGAATCGACCCATGTGTCACAATCTATAGACTTTGGACTTAATCCTACTAGTTTACAAATGATATACCATCGTATAGGTAGGTCCACACCACCTTCTTCTACTCCTAAGACATCTAGCTACACATCTTCTTCGTCTCTCACATCATCTTCTTCTATCAATCATCATCAAACATATTCTAAGTCTTCCACACCAAGTGAACCTCTTTCTTCCAATCAACCCCTGGTGTTCGATCAACAACTCATACCGATTGATCTCTTTTAGAATGAAGAAATAATCAGGGCATTTATAGGGGCATATGAAGATATTCCTTTAACAGATTACAAAAAGGATTCTCTTTAGACTTTGATATGTCTCGTATATTGTGAGGAAAATATTGCTTCCTTTTATCAAGAAATGAAGGAAGAGCCTTAGATCATACAACTTGATCCTCCTCTTAATATTCCATCTTCCCATTCTTCATTATGTGATAAAACTCCTTGGTCTTGCATTGATCCATGGCCTATCTTCTCATCACCCAATAACTCTTTGTCTATCATAATTCCTCAATCATAATCTCTTATGGGGTTAATGCCAAGTAGCCCTTCATCTTACATCTATGGGTCACGTCCCAAGTATCCCTTCTTCTTCTATTCTTGGGCCACATCCTAGTAGCCCTTTGTCTTCTATCTATGGGTCACATCCTAGTAGGCCTTATTCTTTTATTCTTGGGCCGCATCCTAGCAGAACCCTTTCTATTCTATCTATGGTTCACCCCCTAGTATCCCTTCTTCTTCTATTCTTGAACCGTATCCTTTTCATCTATCACATATTTCTTCTATCAATGGTTATGGAAAGCCTGCATTCATTTATCACATCAGTTCTAAATGTCAACGTTCTCTTTCTTATCCTTCTTAGGACGAGAAAAGTCACACATTAGCTTATAAGAAACCCAAACAGTTTCTTAATCAAGCTCGAGATAAAAATGCAAAGAGCTCTATAGCTCCCAACAAATCAAACAATCTAAAAATTCTAAATCAAGTGAAATTTAAGAACGCACACCAACGTAACCATCAAGTAGGGTGCAAAGTGCGAAACATATGGAAAGGGAATTCAAGTTACCACATACGAAATACATGTTTCAAGATAAAACACAATCATTTGTTGAGTGTGAACTCACCATGATCATCAAAATCGAAGAAAACATGAATCTTGATAAACAAACACACTTAGTCTCCCTTATCAAGGAAATTATAAACATCGTTGTTGGATCTTACCATGCAGAGTGACTCTGTTGTTCCCACCCTTCCAAAAACTATCAAAAATATTAAAAAATGCAAAAATACAAAAAAACATGAGAAAACACAAAAAAATCAAAGGTAAAAAGATCAAACATTGCAATCAGGTATTGTGTACACATGGATGTTTCTTTCTTCCCTTCCTTGCTATTCTTCTGCAAGTCTCCCTACCATTTTCATCCCTTCGGTGATGTTTTAGTTAGCTTATTCACATGCATTTTGTGACATTTATCTCTATGGTATCTGTTTGACCCTGGTATTTTATCACCTTGGTAAATTAAAGAACGACTGACCTCTTAGAGATCCTATCACAATTAGAATCTAATAAACTTGTTGTGAAGAACTTTTGGACATATTTGTGGACACTAGCCAATGTCGTCATCACAATTAGTTCCACCTCCTTCCATCAAGTCATCTGTGGTTCTTAACCCCTTATCAAAAAAGAGAGATGAAATAAGTTTTCATAAAAGAAAAAGAATCAAAATCAATCGAAAATCAAAAGATAAAAGCTATAAAGCAAAAGCAAATTGATATATTACTCTCTCTTGGGGTATTTCCAATAATCTCTATCGAGGTTATGGACGCCTGACTGGAAGTAGAGAAATGTTGCGATTAGAATCAAATGCATCTCTTTCGGGGCTATGGATGCCTGGATGGTAGTGGAGCAATATACGGCTATCCTTCCACCCTCAATCCACAAATCAAAAAATCACCTTTCAAAATAAATCACCCCTACACATTGGCTAGGGTGTTTTCACTTGTTGTCTATTAAATCTTCCTTCAAGAGGTAATAGCCTATACGTGCACACACACTAGATCTCTATGAGTAAATAGGATTAATATGTTACCAAGTGTCTTTTTTGGACCTTGTTCAAACTCTTACTCTAGTCTGTATCTTGTCTCACAATTTGTGCCTTTGGTTAATCACTTCTTCATTCAAGGCTTCTAAGCTACATTCATATCATTCACATCATTCTCCTACTTCATTCAAAACATCCATGTGTATAAGATTACTTGTTTTCCATGTTTGCGGACACGTTTGTCACCTTTCACAAAAATATCTTCTCCTTCCTTTCTATCATGTGCTTTTAGGCCAACTTATGTTGGGGGCATCCTTGCTTCTTCCTAACATTTCATTAGTTTACGTTCATCATCATTGAACCCATCCATAATGGCCTTGGGTCCCACTTCTACCTGTGAAGAGTTTACCTTTGAATACTCCCACCTATTTGTTAGGGAATTTTTGCATCTTCACCTTTCTCACATGCATGTGGCCTTATTCGCTTGTACTTCCCATCTATCACTAAGGGCATCCATGCTTCCTTGTCTTCCTGTACATAGTTTTAAACCTTTCAAAATCATCAAAAACATTCAAATATGTTTCAAAAAACTTATAAAAATTAAAAATCATCCTACAAAATGTCACTCTTTGGTTCTCACCTGTTCATGTGCATGACTCACGGATCATATTAATCTACCCCCATCAACAAAAGCTAGGCTACTTACTTTATCTGTAATCTGGGGCACAACGAGTTTCCTGGTATTGTTTCATAGTGCACATTTCTTCTTCATTGGACCCAAGTGTCCTCCATTATTCCCCTCACATGTATCCTTGCTTAGGGCACCATCATCAACCCTTATCATTAATTCACATAGGTCATAACTGAAGCTCAATAATAAAAACATTACATTATGTTTCTCTGTTAGTTTAGCTTGTTTACTTTCTCGTATTGTATTGCATTTTGTATGTTGCATGGATTTAGGTATCTTTCACGTTCTCGTATTGCATTGCATTTTGTATGTTGCATGGAGGTGGTATTTTCAGCAATGGACAATTGTTCGTAGTATGGCTTTTCATGTTATTCTACCTTTGTCGTATGCTTATATTTTTCATAAGGAGCGATGACGTAGCTCTTATGTCAATATGATGACATCAAAATTGTTCTAATAAGCAATGGCTAGAGGCTAATCTCTTTTCTCAACTCCATATTTCTTCTACATCACTTTCCTCTCACCCCTACTCTTTTGTCTTACTAGGGCATCCTGCCCCTTCCCATTCTTCTATCTATTTCTCACCTTTTCGATCATCGATCACCTTCCTTCATCACCCCATCGACACTCGAGGGGGCATCTCTCCCACCTACTAATTTTTCTTCTATCCCTTCAAATTTTTCTTTCATCTACTATCTTTGAGGTGGCGTCACTTACACTACCCCAAAGAGGGGAAAATGTAGACATCCATAATTACGCCCAAGCAATTTAAATACGAAATTGTGCTAATTATCTCCTTTCTCACAAATTGACAACATATCATCAAAAGCACTCATATTCCCTCTTATTGTTGTTAATTAATTAAAACATGCTAATTAATTGAGTCACTTATCCAACTAACAACGTAATTAATGACCTTCCATTAATTATTCACCCCTTTTATCTAGACTAATTAATTTTTTTTTAATTATTGGTAAATAGTTTTTTGAAAGGGACTATACCCTTGCGTACAAAAGAGGGCCTAGAAGCCAAAATAGGAATGAGAACCAAAACAAAAAGGATCAAGATCCAATTGAGACATAGAAACCCCAAACATTCCAAGAGCAGTTACCCCAATGAAACAAACCAGAACGAACACTACTGAAGAGAAACCAAAAAACAACAAAAAAACAACAAAAAATACAGAGAAGTGCAGCAAGAGTATCCACAATTACTTCGTGGCAGCTTTTTCAATTCTGGTTTTGATATTCTGCCAAGAGGTGAACATAGCCAACATTGTCATGTGGGTAGAGTCAGTAAAATCCAGCTGTTCAATGGTCCTTTTGCTCTCCTCTTCCGTACCCCAAAGAGTTGCTGGAATTCTGCTGAGATTAGAGATGTTGCGGACATGCTGCTCAATAAAATCTTCAATTGCACTAAAAATAGCCATATTATGATCATGGCGAGTCTTGGTCTTCCCTAAATGGTTATCTAAGGAGTTTAACTTTTTGTATATGTCTTCAACCTGTTTATTATCAATAACAGCCTCCTCCTCCTCCTTCCTCTTACCTTTTTGCTTTGTCAAGTTTTTTACCTCTTCTTTCAACAACATCAAGTCAGCTTCTAAGGCTTCTAGCCTTTTTTGGAGCTCTCAATGCATGCCTCCTGTGAACTAGTACTACTAATACGCAGGAGGTTATGGGTAATTTCTAACTCCTGAGGAACATTCCCGCAATAGGGGTATCAAGGTTCAGCCTTCTAGAAGACCTAGTAACAGGTCTGGACAAAGTGGAAGCGAAGGGGGTGGGAGAAGAGGTGGGGGATGATAGAGGGAGCCAAGAAGGTAGGTAGAGGGGTGACAACAATGGTGGTGGGGGCAAAATGTGAAGAAATGGGGCTAGTGGCAGCTGCGTTGGGCAGAGGAGGAACAGAGGCAGGGGAGGATGGGATGCCAGGAGACCTAAGCAGACAAAGCTTATGCAACAAGAAGATGAGACCCTGATGCAGCGGAACCACACGTGTATGCTTTTGAAACTCCAAAATGGAGTGCTCAAGAGAGTTAAGTAGATAGTGAGGGAAGCATACCGTGAAACTCTTGCGGAAGTGATTGAGGAACACAAGATGCTTAGAGGGCACAGTGAAAAATATCCCCTCCAAAGAAATGTAACGCACCATCATATGGGTGACCTCGTCAAAAGGTGGAGGGATAGAACTGACCTGTAGGCCCACCGTGACAAAGATCAGCTTCTCATTACCCTCAAAAAATTTCCTCTCCTCAACACCTCTATCAATCCTTTTATTAAAAAAGTGGTACCCATCCATGCCAAGGCCAGTAGCTTCGGCTATTAATTCCTCAGTGATCGAAATATTCTACCCTCCATAATCCACAATGCGATCCTTCCAATCCTTCACAAAATGAACGGAAATACTTTGGTCATGGCCCTGAATCTTCTCAATAAAATTAGTAATGCCTCCCTGGCTGAGAAGATTCCAAAGTTCTTCATTACTTTTCCATTCCGGATCCGTGCTGGGCTCTATCTGGCAAGGGGCTCCTCCCATTATCACCGTGCCTAAGTGCTTGCAAATAAAATTTTCAAAATCCTTGTGAGGAGGTCTATAGCAGCCGTAGATACTAGTCCGCCTTTCACTATTAATTTCTGCGTGATGAGAATGATGATTAGGATAGCCGTTGCTTATTCCCATGAATACCTGAGTAACTGCTGCTATGTACCTGGGAAAATCCACATGTGTGAACTTCAATCCTTTTAGTAGCCCACTCCAGCTCATCATCATCCTTATTACTGACTTGGGAATCCATAAAGTCCTATTTAAAAGCTGTTGAGAGCTCAATATTTCCCGCATGCGTGTCTTTATTCTTCATATATATCCACTTTAAGGTCTCATTATACTTCATATAACCTTGATTTCCCGTCAAGATTTGCTTGAGTGCTGTTTTAAAATCAGCATGTGTGGGAGTTTTATTATTGCAGTTCCACTCCCCATGCTCATATCTCATACCCCGAATATGCATGCTCATAAGTATCCACTTGTATGCTTCTTTGAAGCTATTCAGGCATGTTATCTTTATTATCCCAAATCATGTGATTAACATTTATGCCATAATTAGCCAATGCATCTGCCACCTTGTTACCCTCCCGGTAAGTATGCTTGATCTGAATGTTATTGAAGGTTTGGCAAATACTTATGGATTCCAAGATGAAATCCTTGATGTTCCAACTTGGAGGAGAACACTGATTTAGATGATTAATAATATTAAGCGAGTCCCCTTCAAGAATGAGGTTTTGGATATTATGAGTCTGAGAAATTCTAAGACCCCATAAAGCAGATAATGCTTCAACAAAATGATTAGTTTGAATTCCCATTTTTCTAGCATACGCAGTAATCAAACTGCCTTTATGATCCCGGATCACTCCTCCCCCACTGCAATTCTAGGGTTACCCTTAGAGGCCCCATCAAAATTCAACTTATACCAGTTAAGATCAGGAGGATGCCAATGAATCAAAGATCTATCAATACTATTACCGGAATTATTCCAGATATTGTTAGCTCCAATCTTCCAGTGGGACAAGATATGTTCTTCATTTTCTGGATAACTCTTGTTCTTGGGGGGTTTAAATCTAGCAATATTTTCTTTAATATCATTAGAAATTTTACCAATACTGAGCTTAAAATTCTGTGTTTTATTTCTAAAGATAATATCATTTCTATCTTTCCATATCCTCCAAATAATATGAGGAATAACCAAATTCCAGAGCCTTCTAACAACACAATGTTTATAGGGTGGGCTCCATTGGGTCCAGAGCTGACTGAAATCCTTCAGAATCACCCAGAAAGCTTTAAATTTAGAGAGGGCAAAACTCCATATTCTGGTAGCATAATCACAATGGATAAACAAATGACTGATATCCTCAGAGTCTTTTTTACATAGATGACATCTATTAGGCATTATGAAACCCTTTCTTATCAGGTTGTCAGTGGTAAGAATTCTACCTCTGAGAGCCAGCCAAAAGAAAAAATTTATTTTAGGTGTTAACTCAGTCATCCAAATTCTACTCCATTTAAACTCAGTTTGACTATTGTCGAAGAAAGTATTATATCCAGTTTTGACAGAGTAGTCCCCATCAATAGAATTACTCCAGACCAATTCATCCTTAACATCTAGCTGACTTAAGGGGATAAGATCTAACTGATCTTGAAGGGAGGAAATATTTTGGATCAGATCATCTCTCTCCACAGAAAGTTTTTTCCATTTCTTCTTTTTTCCATTTCTCTCAATATAATCCTTAATTCTAGTGCCATAATTGTTTTCAAGATTATCTTTGACCGTCCCAAATTTTTCCATAAGGTTGCCATTAAACTAGTTATCCTCCCAGAATTTTATATCACAGCCATCTCCCACTTTCCATTTACTTCCTTATTTAATGAAATCTCTGCTAATTAACTAATTATTAATTAATTATCCTTCCCTTCATTTAGCCAATAAATAAATATTTAATTGATTTAATTCCCTCCTAATAGCCTAAATCGTACTAATATTCCTCTAATTAGCTTCTATAAGGTTACATCTACCTATTAGTTAATCACCTTTGATTAATTAAAACACCCCCAACTCCCATGACTTGCTAAGTATAAATTAAACCCTTCTAAAGTAAGGTTACCTTTTATAAAGCAACCTTATCCAATCCTAATCATGTTTTACCTTTATCCCACATGCAAAGGGATGAAGTGTTTCCTTTATCCATTGGGCTATATAAGGATCCCTCCTTCTACCTTTATACCTACACCTAAACTTCTTGAGAAGACAAATGCAAAGCATATAGCAAAATAAACTAAGAGATTTCCTTTTGTTTTCTTGAGAGTTCATCATCTTGAAGAGTTAAGCCTCTTTCCTAAGTTCTTAGGTCATATAGGAGGTTTCAAAAGGGTCTTGTAGCCCAACTTTGACAAGCCCTCATTCCTAGGTTCTTGGAATACCAAAGACAACCATTTTTATTGCCATGGAGCCTACTTAGGTCCATTCATTTATTTGTTGTTAGAGAATAGAGGATTTAGATGCTTAAACATTGTTAGTTTCAAAGTTTTTGTATATGATGAATGTTAGCATCTAACCTTGTTTAATTCTTATCTTGATGGTGCTTAGTATGTTGTTTAATTTTTGCTAATTAAGGATATTTAGGTGTTAGTCTTTACTTATATTAGCATTAGTTTAAAAACAACTCATGCACACATCTTGAATTAACAGAGAAGACAAAGTGTCTAAATTAGGTAGATCATTCTCATTCTAATACTTAGAGTTAATAATTAAGATATAATTCCTAAACTTTTCATGAATATTTATCTGAATAATGAAGTACGAAGCTGTTTTGAAATAATTCATAGTTACAACCATCTAATTGACCTTTAATGTTCTTAATTTTAGCTAAATAATTAAATATTTTCTAACCCCCTTCAAGGAGTTGTAAATAGTTCGAAAAACAACATAGTTATCTTAGAAAATAATTTCCTTCATGCATAATATCTAATTATTTCCATGTAACTGCATGTAAGTCCATGTGACCTATATGCATTAAAAATTCATCTCTTATACTTTTCAATAGGATGGAAAAATCTTCCTGCGATCTTTGGGAGAAGGAGATAAGGTTTTCAAGGTTTGATTTCCTTCTAGTGGGTCATGTCTCCACACCAGTTATGAGATCCCATGGCTTCGTGGCCATAAAATAGGATTTAAAAAAAACTCTCCAAATACTATAATTTGATCCATTTAATAGATGATACTTATCCAATGGAAAAACTAGTAGAACTAGTAATTTTTAATGCTAGGACAACACTAGAAATGAATACACTGAAGAATTGAATCAATGAATCCAAACAAAGAAAAAGAAAAAGTTATAGATCTTCTAATCTTTCTATACGAGTGCAAACAACTAAAAAAATGATAAAAAAATTTTAAGATCGATTTGAAAGAGCTTGGTCAGAGTCGAGCTACAAAATGTTTACAAAAATAATTAGTTAATTAATTAATTAATTAAGATCTTAACAAGATCTTAACAATATGACATATCCTCTGATAGATGTAAAGTCTTTAAAAATTAAAGTCAATGTTTTTTTGGGTCAGAACAGAGGTTATAAAATGTGGTAAATAAATGACACTTCAAAAAAACTAAAACATGTGTCACATTTATATTAGCTCGTACCTTAAGATAGCTAATAATTCAAAAGACAATTAATAGAACAAAAGACAACACAACCGTATACACATGTCGTTAATTAATTGGTTTACTTTTTTACACTCTGACATGATTAAAACAAAGGACAAAAAATGTGAGGGAATGTGGACACATTCAATTAGTGCACAACTCACGAGAGATTGAAAAAGTATTAGTCAAATAATTCCACTTGTCAATGATCTAACGACTAAAAAAAGACACTTGGTGGATTTTTGCCAAACTTTAAATAGATTTATTTAGGTGGAATTAAATTCCCTGAATAATATAAACTTTAAAATAAAGTTCAGGTCCAAAATCTAAAGACAAGTGTCACAATCTAAGTGGTTAAGCTAAAGAAAATAATGACACACTAACACTTATGAAGACTGACACAACAGAAGACTGATACACGTTTCCAAATGCAATTGGTTCACACTTCATAATGCTTACCAAACTATATAAAACAAAACTAGACACGTGTGGAGCCTTTTAAATGGCTTTATTTTTTAAAGTCTAACAAAGACTGAAAAATGTAAAAAGGTGGCTAATTTGTATTGGATAAACCACTACCACAAAAAGAAATTTGGAAAATATAAACATGTGAAAAATCTAATTGTATAACCCACTTCCACACTTAGAAAAAACTAAAAATGTGAAGTACAAAGATAATTTGAGCTATTCTATTGGCTCAAACTTCACAAATGAAAAAATAATCTATCAAAATACTGATACTTTGTGAAATATGGAGCTACTTGGAGCAATCCTATTGGCTTGGATTTCACAAAGATACAAAAATACTAATAAAATCTTGAAAATGCAAAATTTAAAGCTACTTGGAGATTTCTTCTGGCTCGAATTTCACAAATGAGAGAAGAAAGGTTAACCCAAGTTTGTCAACATGAAGAAATGTGTAAAGTTCTTATTGGATCACGTTTCATAACTAACAATCAGCAAAATAATAAAATTGACAATTTGAAGTAAGGTGGAGCCTTCGATTGGATCAAGCCGCAAAAATGAAAATATCTATTAAAAACTGCCACAATGAATCCACTTGGCAATAAATGATTGGATTAGGCTTTGTAATGTTAGAACTAGTAAAAATTAAGAATCACAAAGTTGGGGTTGATTTAAATGCTCCAAACTAATTGGATCTAAGGATATCCTTTTGCATCCATAGAAAAAATAAGCCCTAATGGCTATAGACTGCGTGAAAACTTAAAATAATCCTAAACATGATAGATTTAAATTGAAAATGACTAAAAAATATGTAGAAGCACAAATATAATAAAACACATGCTAAACCACAATCTAAACATCCATTTAACCAATATTTTCACAAAATATTTGGGCGGGAATCAAATTTAAGACTCAAGTTATCTTGAAGAAAATTTAAAACTATTAGGGCTTCACATATCCATAAATATACTTATGGAATAAAAAGTTTAAGAAAGTTTAAGAAAGTTCTGGAATAAAAATAAGGTTTAGGAACAAGTTATGTAATACCGGAGGAGTCTTAGTCCGGTATAAGGAAATGAAAGCAGTGGAAAAGATACTTGACTTATTCCGGACATATAAAGAACCTCATAAGGATTTTGAAGGTATCAGATACTCATCATAAATATTATGATACTTAATTTGTGATGGAGCATTTCATTTCAAGTTTTAGGAGTAAAAAGCAATGGGAACTTGTTTGATGGGACAAGGAAAGGTCCCTTTTTCTTGGGTGATATTGGTTAGAAATTATTGGATATCTCAAGAATATTTGAGACCTCATTAAAATGATAATGTGACATATTTGAGGCCCCTTTCACAAAAAAAGGTCTTGATTCTTCTTTTTATCATCATGAATTTTAGAGGTAGTTTCTTTCACCAATGCACATACTTGGGAAGAATTGAAAAATGGTGAAAATGGAAACTTGTAGGTAGAATTTTCTCGCAAATGGGGGAATTTTATAATCAGTTCATTTTGAGACAAAATCATAGAATTTTTTCCCTTGAAAGTCTATATCTAGCTTCAGTGGTGATAAAATAGACCAGATGGCTATTTCAGGTAATGTTAAGTGAAGAAAAGTATATATTTTTAGTAAATGTGCAATGTTTCACCCCTGATGTCCCTTTGTACCTTTGAATAAGTCAAAGGGGCCATGTCATAGACAAAAATGTGCTCCCCCATCAAAAAATAAGTTACGTCACTGAAATAACAACTTGGTGGTTAGAAAAAAGTCTCCCTCTCACCTAACCTCACATATCCCCTCTCCATGATGTTTTAAACCTTGAAACACTTTTTTCATGCTCATGTAAATTTTTACCCATGTCCAAGAGGACATAGGGTAAAAAATAATGTGCCACCACATGAGGATTTAAAATTACGTCACTTAAATGGAAACCTTGGTGGTTAGGCATGTTGTTTTCACCCTCACAAACTTAGTTTTTCCATGTCCCCCTCTCATGTTTCCCTCACACATAGAAATTTTTTGAGGAGATGGTGTCACCTTATCCCTTTATCCCCTATTTTTATGGGGAAAACCATAGTGTGTGGTTCTACTTGGGTTAGGTTGACCTGGGTTAAGCAGGGTGAGTTAAAAGGTGAGTTAACTAGGTTTCAAAGAGGAAATGAAGGAGGGATGGTATAAAGGTTGTCATTAATAATTTTATAATACATTTTCATGTTTTAAAATCCTCTATCACATGCCCCATTTCTGTTATAATACTAAAATTTCAAAAAACCCTCATGCTCCAAAACACAAATTTTCTCATTTCTCCCAAACCCCTACTCCGATTGCCATGAAATCCAGACTATAGAATCCTTGTAAAAAATATAAGGGGAGTATCTACATGCATGCATTGATGATATCTTCCATTTTCTACAGCCATATGAAATTTTCAGCCAAAAATATCCATTTTTATATCTACACAGATATGGCTATTGGAATCATCTAAAAATTGGAGAAAAGACCTAGAATGCAAAATATAAACTTCAACAATTGGTTTCATTCGAATCAAAATTGGGGATACTAGTTTTTATTTTTGTAAGTATGCATTAGAGTACTTACTAATAATAGTAATTATGAGAAATTTTTTAATTCAAATACCTCATTTCATTCCCCAATCTTCGAGACACTCAAAAAGAGGCAAATTAGTGAAACTGGCAAAAATGTACAATCATGATGAATATGCTAAAAATAGTAAATGGATGAAATAAGATTAAAATGATCAAATATAATTATTACATGCATTTTATAATGATATTGGGACTCACATGAGTCATTCTCTTAATTCTCAAGTAAAATCCTGTATTCCCCAATGCGGTGAGCATAAAGTGCGTAAATAGGAAACTACTAGTTTTATCCCGAGAAGAATTTCACTTCATCTCACATGGAGTGCATGATCATATGATGGATGGCATAAAGTTTTGTACCTTTATCCTTCCCTTAGTATAGTATCAAGAAGATTTTGATTCATTCTTCATTCACCATTCGTGCTCTCATAGTGAAAAAATAATGATCATGATTGTGTGAGAAAATGCACCAAATTATCCACATGAGAATGATTGTTCATAAAGATATGATAGTTTCTCAAAAAGTAGAAAGATTATCTCAATGAGGGAATTCATTTTTCAATACTCTCGGTGGTCTACCTATCAATTTTTCATCACTCCTTTTCTTGGTGTGTCTAAACAGTGTTGGTGATTTAAAAAATCTTATTATTTTATTAAAATTTAAATACAAAGGTCTGCTATAAATGATATACAATGAAATATGAGCTAAAATATTTTTTTAGTTGTAAATATGTAAGTAAATGAGAGGGGTACTTGGTATTTATCTTAATTTTTATTATCCCACAAGTAAGTCCTGGACTAGACAATATGATGAAACAGAAGCACGAACCATTGCAACGAACCACATAAAAATGCAGCAGAGGTGGAAATGGCTAGACTAGGGTACCAAGAGAGGGACAGGGGGTGCCCACAGGCACCCTATGCCTATTTTTGGGCACTTAGGTCTGCGCAGAAAAGGTCGTAACCTTATTTTAATATGGTCTTTAGGGATTCACAATTGCTCACCTTTTGTCACTTATTTTTCACACTTAGAATGTCAAGGTACCTATAAACTGTAATTAATTAGATACCTGCAAACCCCTCAAATAGATATCAAATGCTAAGAAAGAAAGATGCAAAATGAGGTGTCGAATGTCCTAAAATGTTATAATGGTAAACTTATGTCGAGTTCTACACTACATCTTAGACCTAATGTAGTTCTCTGAGCTTGTGTGTGTAATAGTGCTCCTCGGCCTCCCTTGTGCCAATGATGCAAAGATAATAGTAAATATCTAGATAAAATGCAAATGTGTGGATGGAATAAAATGAAATCCTCTTCCTATACGATGTGTATGCAGAGTAATGTTCCTAAATATAGTCCCTTGCTCTATGTAGATGGATACACATTGATAAGAATTATTTTTCCATATAATGGTATGTATGCTATGTTTATATAGAGATATCTTGTTCAAATTTCAACACTAAATACCTAAAATGATGATTATTACCTCGGGAGATGAGAGGGAAAATAAAAAATACCAACCTCAAATGTCAAAATTAAGATCAAACAAAAATAGGGCATAGGCTCCCAAGATGAACAAGATCACCTAACGCTAGTGTCCATTTCTGGGTGCTAGTGTCGAAATATAAGTGACAAAAATGAGTGAGGAGTGACAGACGACAGGATCCCTATGACTCGACCAGAAATGGGTGTATGAATAACAAGTGTGAAAGACAAAATAAATAAAGACAAAAAGAAAATTAAATGGAATATGGAATGGGTCATCGGTGAATACATTTCTTACCCAATATCCATATATTTAAAAACATACTTTCTTTGTATAGTAAATAGTAGTAAGTACGTTATTACGTGTCTACATTTTTTCTCACTTTATGTTGCAAGAGAAATATCAATAACATAAAGCATCTAGAGATGCATACTTGAAAAGACGTCAAAATAAGCCCATGTTGCAAAAGTACATGTAGATGTGATAGAAGTGTGTGGTGAGTGAGGCATATAGTGTGGTGAACCATGGATCAACATGTTGATCCATGTGGCGTAATGAGAGACATGGGACCGTTATGAGGAGTGATAAATGAGATTGATGATTGCGATGTTGAATGATTTAAGATTTTTTTTTTTGATGGAGATGTGATGGGGTAGGGAGTGATTTGATCCCAACCGATTGTATATGTGTGAAAAAATGAGGATTTGGGTATCCTATCACCAAAGGAAGAGTGTAGGAGAGAGGTCTAATTTTACCCTCCAAATTTAACTACATCCTCAAAATATTTAGTAGTTGCAGACAAAAAAAGATCATATTTTTTTTATTTGGATCCAATTTGATCAAACGTGATAACCCATATAGGAACAATATAGGAAAGGAAATGACATCTCATTACCCCGCTCTAGGGGTGTTGCTAAAATGTGTATCTCGTGGCTCCCATGTTAGGTCATCTGGAATCATTCGTAAAGGTAGGATAACTTCCCATATTAGGTCATCTAGGAAAGTGGTGATATAACTCCCAAGTTAGGTCATCTGGGAGGATAAATATGTTGTGTTCGTGTGATTCAATGTTGTCAAGATTTGAATGTATGTGATTGATTGATTGGTTACTCATGGAGAGATTTTATGCTTGTTTCCCCTAGGTTAGGTCATTAGGGGAATCACTAGAAAGTGATGTGAAATGTCACATGGTGTACGAGAAAATGTTCGATAATGATGGGTTAGAAATGTATATTGATCACGTAATGGTGTAAGGGGAATTATAAGATGACCCCAATTGTATGCCCCCTTTCGACAAAAGGTGGATTGGTGATGAAAATGAATGCTAAGATGAAAGTAAGCACAAAATGATATAATGGAGAACATATGATAGATATCAAAAAGTTTGTGTATATTGATTGGAAAATATGTCAACAAGAAATATTATGTGTGGAATGTGTACGATACGGTAGTAGGAGGAATTATGAAAATAATGATTTGAACTGGATAGGAATCGGAGTGAGGACTCTCAAGATATGATTGTAATCATGTAATGTGTATTAGTTTGAAGGCTAGGTATGAGTAATTACCATAACATAGAAAGTAATAAGGAACTACTATAAATAGTAATGTGAAAAAGTGAATAGGCAATTCATTTGATTATTACGCTAGTGTGATTGTGATCTCTAGGTGTGCAAAGATGCCTCAAGTGAGAGCACCACGATTGATTTGGTTAGAGATAGTGGGAGAAGCTTTGATGTCACATATGATACTAGAGCTAGTGAGCGTGATTTTTTCTCGAAAAATGTGTTAATAGTAGTCATTTTTGATTAATTTTTTAAAATTTTTGTTTTTGAATTTCTTGGCATTTTGGACCTGGACAAGAGTGGGGAAGGCACTAATGACCATTAGGACACTAATTACCTAGCATGGACACTAGTGACCTACTTTCAGGTGCTCCAATCCTACTCCTGAGTACTGTTATCCCAGAAGGCTTGGGTTGAGCCCAAAGTGTTGTAAATATGAAAATTTACATGTGTTTATGTTGTTGGCGGTTGCATTTTCATATGTATGATGTTCTAACGCCATTTTTTCTATTGTTTTGTTACATATAGAGGGAAATACATTCGAGAGAGTTGTTTGGTTGCTTTCATTTGATTATATTTCTAGGGTTGTGGTTGTCAAACAATGAGTGGGATGTTCTAGACCGTGCCACCTGTAACACATAGCGAGGATGGGGGATGTGCCCCATAATATGCCTATGATTACAACTTTTTGTGAGAGGTTGTGTGTAGATACTTGCACCTTTTATTACCAACAGGGGAGATGAAAATTACTCTAGAGGATGTGTATCACATATTGCGATTACCTACCATTGATGAGATGGTTTAGGTTATGGCCACGGATGATGCGTAGAGAAATATGAGGGCTACTAGGTAGTATTTTATGGGGACCCAAGTTCATACCGAGGTCCATATTATCCTAGATGCTATTATGAGATCAGGGGTTCGAGATTGTGGAATTTTATTGCTATGATGGTTTCTTTGTTGAATGCGGTGGAGGGTGGTGGTGTAGGCATATTGTCTAAGATGTATGACACCTTCCATCGAGATAGAGGAGGAGAGTATGAGGTATGCCTAGGAATGATGTGTATTGGCTTGTCTGTATAGAGATCTATACAAATTTACACATGAGGAGCATGGGGGTGGTATTAGAGCTACCACATTGTTACATATATGGGCCTATAAGCATATTGTGATACTGAGGCCAATTGGTGGACCATGAGGAGAGTGGGAAAGGATAGATATATTTGTTGGGAGATGGGTAGGTGTTTATAGAAGGAAGATGGATACAAATACCTATAGAGCTATGTTAGATCATATGGGGCTAGAGGTCGTGATATGGAGGCCATACCAAGACTATAGAGGATGGCTAGAGGATGTAGTAGAGTTACGATGTGTTCGGCATGGACTATGTGGCTAGAGGATCAATTTCTAGGGGTGACCGAGTTATTTCAGGTGGAGCGCGTATCATGATAGTTTGGTATGACACAATATTCACCACAGAACCATGTATAGATGAGATCCATTAGGGCATTGAGGAGGGATGGTACTAGACCAGGGCCCACATGAACACAACTAGTACCTCATTGGCTAGACAAGGTGCAGACATAGTGACATAGCCGATAGATGTGGATGATGTGAGGTGTATAGAGGCCTACCATGAATGGTGGGAGTCACATTAGTGTGTATTTTTATTTCTATTTTTTGTTGATATGGAGGGAAAATTACCATGAGGAGGGGTATAGGGGCAAGTGCATGCTCTCGATAGTGTAACAAAAATGATAACAAAGCATGAGTATTTGTATAGTTATGTTGATGATTTCGTATTTGACTATGGAATTTTCATTTTTATCTAATTTGTTGTTCTATGGATGTAGGTGATGCCTATTGTTCATTGAACATGGACACATCTATATGAACATTGACACATAATGTTACCACCGATGTACTTGTGGGTGGAGGGATGCTAGATTATATAGATGATATTATGGGTGAGCATGTAATTTTTTCAATCCAGTGGCAATAGCAGTAGCAACATGTACCATGCTACTGAGAGAGATGGATGAGGCACACAAAGAGACATGATGAGTGAGAGAGGCTATAGGTGGTGGTCCCTTAGCATAGGATGTATTTACACGGTTTATCAAGTTACAAGGTCTGCTTTGCAGAGAAGTCAATGAGCTAATATTATTGTGTAGACAGATGAATAGATATATGGGTCACAATTAGTGGTGTTTATTGAGTGGTGAAGCTTCTAGTCATACAGCTCTCGTAGTGACAAATAGTGATAACAATGAAAATATATGATATGTCCTAATGTATCAATGTAGGGGAGTTTCCTTCAATGATGAGATGTTGTGTAACTATGATTGTGAAAAATATATATAATATACATAGATGGAATTATTTACATATTATTGTGATGATGATGTATGATTAATTGATTATTTTTGTGATATTTGATCCATGATGTGTTGAATTGATTTGTAATTCATATTTATTGATATTGAGTAATGTGATTATAGATAGATAAATGATTATGTAGCGTATATGATGATAGATGATGTATGTAATGTGATTTCGAAAAAGTGGATTGCATGTATGAATAAATTTATGATGAATGATAAAGTAAAAATGAATAATGTGTAAGAGTATGAGATGGTCGTAATAGTGTAATGAAGTGCATGTTAGTATGATGAATATAGGGGGAAGAATAGCGATGCCCCACAATGTATAGATGATAAGGTTCATTTATATAAGACCCCTTAGTAGTCAAGAATGAGTCATAAAGAAAGAGTTTTCCATTGGGAAGTGATATGATTATGTGCACGAGATATATTGATTGATAAAGAGTGTAACAAAAGAGTGAAGAGAGGTTATTATTGTAATAGATCCCTCAATAGTCATGTAAGAACTGTAAGAACATGAGTGCATCATCGGGGTAAGGTGATAGAAATAACCTACAAAAGAGCACGCCCATGTGGAGGGTGGAATAATTTGGAATGAAAGTAGCATGAGTGTATGATCCAAACTAAATGTCATGTGGAATGGTGCCAATGATGGGTGATGCAATGGTGGGAAGTGGAGATGTCAAGGGATGTGGAAGCTAATGTGTAGTAGTAGCATGACACAATGGATGAGATGGTGCAACAATGGATGGATGAGATGGAGAACACACATGAGAAACAACTTGTGGTGGTGGATGAGATAATAACCTTATAACTAGATGAAGGAGATAAATCAACCAAAGTAACAACACGTCTATTTGGGAGTCAAGAAAAAGACTGCTCATGAGAGTGGGAGCAAAGGAAATAACACCCTTATCTTGTAATTTTCTCAAATTATCATTAAGGAATCAATATTCATTGTCACGATAACCATTGATATGACGATAGTTAAAGTGAGGTCTATCACATTGGCATTACAATCGGTGAGGTTGATGATGTTGATTAGAAGGTAAGAGGATAAAATGCTTGTCAAGAAAAGTACACAACACATCATGAAGTCTAGCATAATGAGGAAAGTGTAATGTCTCCTGTAAAATAGGTGTAGAAGTATGAGGTGTATCCCGATGTAGAGGAGGATATGAAGGATACTTATGTAATGGATTAGACTAAATTTTTATGTGAGGAAGAGGAGATGGAGACCATGGAGGCCACTCAACAAATGGGAGTAGAGAAGAACTAGATGATGTAGTAGTAACAATGATAGGAGGAGGATCTATAACATGTGCAACAATGAGATTGTTCTAGATCAATGACCTTATAACATAAGAGCATGAAGGATTCACATGTGTCATATTGCAATTATTTTTTTAAAATGGGAGTCAAACCAAGATAGAAGATGAATTGATTTTCTAATTTAATGGGATGGAAGAATAACAGATGCATGTAAGCATTGAATCGTAAAATGTAATTAATGATAGGTTATTTTTTTCCTTGGTGTAGGCTATGTAGATGATCATATGTCACTCTAGGACCATTGTTGAGTATGAAACGATGAAGAAATGATTCTTGCATCTCACAATAAGTACTAATAGATCCAAAAGGTAGATGCATGTACCATTGGAGAGCATCATTAGTAAGGCTATGGAGAAAGGCTTTGAGAAACAGTCAATCATTAGAGTATGAAGCCATAGCCATACGGTAATGTTTGAGATGCAAATAGGGATTTCAGTACCATCAAACATGAAAATTTAGGCATAATGAAATCCTTAGGAAATGTTGAATTGTGAATATTTTTCGGAATAGGATTTCCATGCAAAGAATTATTATCGATAGAATCATAATAGGCCTTGCTTTCTAGTGTGAGAGATTGGACTTGATATTATAAGTGGCCAACAACATGCATGAGTGATAAGATGTCTTGTGGAGGAATGGTAGAGGATGGAAATAGTGTATTGAGTGGTTGCAATTTTCCATTATGAGTGATCATAGGAATGTCAAGAGGAGACATAGAAGATGTTGATGCTAAGGGAACACTAGATATGGGTGTCAAAGAAGTAATAAGTGGTGAAGAACATGGAACGTTAATAGAAGAGGTGGGAATAACATCGGAAACATAATTAAGAAATGATGTAATAAAAGGAGATGAATCATGAATTGTATTAGAGACAATCTCTAAGGAATATGAAAGTGGAGCAGGGGATTCAAACTCGGTAGTATGTAAAGAAGTAGAATTAAGACTATCATGTATCTTATCAAAATAAAACAAATATTTAGATGCAAGGATTTCATTAAGTGTATCATCAACATATAATGGAGGATGAGGACTAGTATGCGATGCATCATGAGAAATATTTTCAGAAGTGGAAGGAGTATGAGATGCAACTAAAGAATTATCGAACTAGTATGAGAAATAGAATCATGCACATGTTTATTATCTTCCTATTTGTTAGCTAAAGCATTATCATCAAGATTAAGCATGAAACTAAGAATAACATCATCTAAGTTCTCATTAGAAATAACATAAGGAGTGTGGCTAACTATATAACAAGGTGTACAACAAGAAAAGCTTTCCGGATCATAAACAATGCTAATGGTGGAATGATCAAAGCTAGTAGGCACATTGCATTCATTAGCTAAGAGTTGTCTTTGAGTATCATCTGGAAGAACTACATTATGATATAGAGTGGAAAGCTCAGCTATGGTTGTTTCATCATAGATAGGATTGATACTCACATGAGGCATGACTAGCCGAGAAGGAGAAGAGTTATCCTTATCCATTAGGGTTTTAGTGGATCTTAGGAAAAAAGTTCTAAGCTACAAGTTCACCAAAATGATTCAATAAAATATGGTTATTTTATTAAAATATGAATGCAAATATCTTCTATAAATGATATACAATGAAATATAAATGCTAAACAATTTATTTAATTTTAACTATGAAAGGAAATGAGAGGGGTAAGGTACTTATCTTAATTTCACTTATCCCACAATGAGTCTGGACTAGAAAATATTATGAAATAGAAGCATAGACTATCATAATGAACCACATAAAAATGCAGCAGAGGTGGAAATGGCTAGAGTGGGTCATGTGGAAAGTAACACTGAGCACCCGCGAGTGCCCTAGGCTTGTTTCTCGGTTTCGAGTCTAAACAGAAAGTCGAGAACCTTGTTATAATATGTTCACTAGGGCTTCTCACTTTTTGTCCTTAGGTCACTTATATGTGACACTTAGACCACTAAGGTACCTGTAAACCTATAATAAAGTATAGACATGTAAAAACCTCAAATAAACATCAAATACTTAAAACGAAAGATTCAAAATTAGGGGTCAAACTGTCCCGAGATATCACAATGGTGAAATTACAATCGAGCATTGCACTCCATCTCAGAAAAAATGTATTTTTGTGTGCTTGTGTGTGTAATAGTGCTCTTGGGTCTACTTCTCTTCAATGATGCCAAGATAACATGATGTAGTTAAATAAAATGCAAATGTGTGGATGGAATAAAATGAAATCCCCTTCCTATGTAGTATGTATGTAGGATAATGTTCCCAAATGCAAGTACATTTCAATATATAGATAGCTATCCCTTGATAAGAATTTTCCACCCATATAATGGTATGTATGTTGTGTTTATATAGGGATATCTTGTTCGAATTTCAATACTAATGACCCAACATGCCGACTAGTACCTTGAGATATGAGAGGGAAAAATGAAAAGAATGACCTAAAATGTAAAACAATATGATCAAATACAAAGACGACATAGGTACCTAGGATGGGTAGGATTTTTGATGCTAGTGTCTAGAACTTGGCACAAGTGTCTAGAAATAATTGATGAAAAATGAGCAAGGACTAACCGACAGGATCCCCGTGACCTAACCAAAATTGGGTCTATGAGTGACGAGTGTGAAGACAAAATAAATGAAGACAAATAAGACAATAAGATGGAATATGAAATGGGTGATCAAGTGAATAATTTTCTTAAGAAAGATCCATATATAAAGAAACATGCTTTGTGGTATAGTAAATAGTAGTGAGTGTGTGATTTTGTGTCTACGATTCAAACGTTCAACATTTCAAGAGTTTTCAAATGGGAAAAGTTTTCAAAGGATCTTCACAAGAGTTGATCTCTATCAATGGAAGAGGAACCTTCATTTATGATTTAGAGAATATTTTCTCTCCCTCTTTCTAATTCCTCATTGTATGCAATCATGACATTTTTTCCTATTTACTTAAGTGATGAGAAAATATTTGTAAAATGTAAAAGTGATCTCTCAAATTATAAGAGAGGCACTTAATTTAACTCTTCTAAGGGCAATTGAAAAGTCACCAGTTTTGGAACATGAAGAGTCATGTGGGAGGTAGATGAAGAGTTTCTTTCCAATGGTATTGATTTAAAAATATTGAAATTTGTAAAACCCTAGATATTTTAGAGTCACATATGATAAATATTCCATAATAAATAGATGCTAGATATAAGATATGATAAATAAAATATAAATTATAGACATGACACAAGAAATAAAATAATTAAATTTCAAACCCTAAGTGTAATATAGGGAATAGAAGATGTAGCTGATTTCACAATAAATCCTGAAGTGTTTTGGACTGGAAAATGGTAAACATGAGGAGGAGACTATCACAACCGCACCTACAAATTTTTTTAAGTATTGTATAAGCTTGGAATAGGTTGTCTGGACTTGTTTAGGGGTACTTGGGTGCTGGAGACCTCTATTGGGCTCCCTTGACAAAAAAATGGTCAAAAACTGATTCTTCTTGTGTCATAAGATGATCCCTCACCTTCGTTATTGGTCACCTGTATGTTAATAGATGATCGCAGAGTTTTCCGTAACTGAAAAGACAAATGATATCATGTAAAACCCTAAAATGCATGAAATCCTAAAAATAAATATGTAAATGGGGATTCATACTGACCCCAATGGTCACCCGGGTGAGTAAGATTATAACCGAGCATTGCACTACATTTCATACTACATGTAGTTCTTATGCACGTGTGTAGAAATCATGCCCTAGGAAGATCTTGTGAAAAATGCACTTGATAGTGATAGCTAGATGTAAAAATGTAGATAGATGTGTGGATGATAAAATTAACTTTCTCTCCTATGTGTGTATGCAGTCCATTTTCCCTTGGGTGAGTCTTAGATGGATGCTTTGATCTCTTAGAATTCCTTTTGATGAAACCTTAGGTAGTGATAGTAGATTCTTAGAGCTTGGTCATTTATTATGGTCACATAGATTTGTATTTCTATGATTCCCTTATATTAATTTCATAATTGTAAACTAAATGTCTAACCTATAATAAAATAATATGCTCAAAAGATAAAAGAGTCCCAAAAGAGGCGATTAAGATACAAAGAGTTCGGGAACACCCAAAGAGGAGGAGGTCACCTGGGTTATGGTGTCCCGCCTAGGTGCTGGTGTGAAGAATCATTAAAGATAAAGAAATGAATATTAGACTAGGTTGTGAGGTGTGTAAGACTAGAGAGGAAACCATAAATACATAAAAGATGCCAAAGATAGATGTCAATTACTAGTTATCTCACATATGAATCATATGAATAGTAGTATGTGATTAGGACCTAGAAATGTAGCCAAGTGTGTGAATTTGTGGCTACATTTTCCACCACCTTATGTTGTTCAGTGAATACTTGATAACATAAAGTAGATAAGATATGTGTACTTGATAACCATGTAGATTGATGGCGAAAGTGTGCTGAAGAGATAATAAAAAGAGTGGAGTGACAAAAAAATGAAGCGGAGAAGCTAAGGAAGAAGAAGTGACCCTAGGGGTGAAGTGTATGTGTTGTTACATGTTTGTACATATTTTTGGTGTGCTTTGTTGATGCGGGGATGCTTTTTGTTGTGTATTAAGGTTAGACCTACAAAAGAAGAACAAAAGAGTAGTTAAAGTCATGTGTTATGAAAAATTTGTAAAAAAATGTAAAAGTATGTAATAATGTGAAAAATTAGTGAAAGGAACGTGTGCACTTGATCCATCAAGAGTGAAAAGGATAGAAAATTTCCTAAATTGTTGTAGAAGAGAGTTTTTTAGGTGATATCATGCCAAGAGTGAGTTTTTTGGGCGATCTCATGCCAAGTTTGAGTTTTTTGGGCTATCTCACACCAAGAATGAATTTTAGGTGATCTCATGCTAAGAGCGAGTTTTGGGTGATCTCATGCCACGAAAGAAGAGTTTTGTGGATAAAGGTTAGTCTCCATCCCTAAGTGCTTCCCAAAACTTATACACCATTGTAGATGGTGTGATCTTGTTTTATTCTGTGTTTTATCTAGTTCGATCCAAGTAGAAAAATATGATATAATACATTCTGACTGTTGGAGGCCTGTGCCAATCTAAGAAAGTGACTATTAGTGCAAATCAACAGCACCCTCTGGATATTCTATCGATTTCTAGTTTGACATCTTAGCATCCAATGTGATTGCACAACATTGGATCTTTTCACACAAGTGTGGGAATTCCAGGGACTAGAAAAGATCCTCCATATTCGAGACCGGTTCCTCAACTCCTCTATTAAAGTAAGCATAACATTATGTAGAGGGATTACCTATAACTTCATCAAACTTTGCCAATGATACAGGGGTTGAGAAAATGTAAAAATAAACCTAGTCTATATATAAGGTGATGCACCAAAGGAGTAATAGACACCTGCTACTGCAAAACATACACAATTCACAAGAAAATACAACACAAAACATGCACAAATTTTTAGAATGTAATGAGAGATCAGGAAATAATGATAAACATATGAAAGGATTTTGGAAATTTTAATCACAGAGCATACATTATCATTCTAGGTTCAACACAATGTATTACAATGACCAAGAGGCAAAAAGAGATGTTGTATTTGCATAAAAAGGTAAAAATTCTACAAATCTTCCTGATGAGGAAGAAAAGAGAAGTTGCAGAGCCAAAAAAATGTCTAACTTTTTAAAAATGAGCCCATTCTATCTTTTACAATGCAAATTCGAGCTCAGGAGAGAGAAACATGAGAAAACGTGAGAGGATCTTTCAACCACTAACCAAATTCATAAAAAAACATGGTATTCCTTAAAAATCCACTTCCCAATGTTTTAGACCATCTTTGGGAGAGAATGCGAGCCATTCCTTATTTAAAATGGTGGTTGAAATGTCATTTCTATCTATTTCCACGTGCCAGAGGCGTTTTCAAATTTTCTCTATCCAAATCCCACAAAAAAAAATTGATCTTGGAATCATGTAGATAATTTCACCATCTTTCCAATGATATAAAGAACATGAAAAAATGAGCTCTGGATCGAAAGTTATGCCCCTCTGAACATTTAGGGCAAAACAGGGCCGAAAATGGGTTGGCGGGCTAAAAATTTCAAAATTTTCCCACTTTTTGCATTTGGGAAAATTTCCCCAAAAATATCTACACCCCACTACCTTGGTGCCATGTGCAATGATTTGATTGGTTGGGGCCCTTCCTACTTCATTTATCATCGTTTGGCCTTTGGAAAATTTTCCAAAAATTCTCGCCGGCCGAATGACCCGAGGACACGTGGCATGATTTGATTTTCCATGGGCCCTTCACTCTCAACTTTTCCATCATTGCTGACCATCTTCCCTGGGCTAGACATGTGGTGAACTCTATTGGATGCAGACCTTTCATGTTCATTTTTCCCTGCGGGCTTGCCTTGTGTTTTTTTCACCATGTGGACACGTGACATGATCTTACTGGCTCAAACTTTGGGGGGTGGTTTTTTCCCTTTAATATTTCCCTTTGATTTTGCTTTGGAGAAATTCCCAACTTTCTCCCGTGCTCCCTGACCCATCAAGGACATGTGGCGTCTTCATTGGTCGGCGGGCCTAAAGGGCCAAAAAAATTGTTTGCTCCAACCTTTGGGAAATTTTCCCAACTTCTTCCAGCCGGTTTGACCTCGACACCTTGTGGGACACGTGGCCTCCTCCCATTGGCTCAGGTTTAGGGTGGTGGGCCTTCTTTTCAAATTTTCCAAACTTGGGTGAAAAGGAAAAATTCCTCTCGCACCTCTCGACCCTAACACCCCGGTGACACGTGGCACAGTACTATTTGTTGGTGGGCTTATGGGCCAAAATTTCTCCTTTGCACCCCCGCTAAACACTTCGGAAAATTCTCCAAGTTTCATCCACCTTACACCAAACCTGCACCAATACTTGTAAAAAGTGGCATGCTCTAATTGGCCGGTGGGACTCCCATGGGAAAATTTCCCACAAAAACTCCATCGAGTCATAACTTCGAACATACATGGAGTTAAGAGGAAAAATTTACCTTTCTAGAAAGTTGAGAAGGATCTCTATCCAATGGTGCCATTTCCAGAAGTTTTTGAGTGCTTAAAAGATAAAAAATTCTGACTGAGACACAAGGGAGGAAATAATGGAGGGATGTTTTTGAAAAATAAGCAAGGGGCTTATTTTGGATAACAATTTTGGTGACTCAGAGGGGTCATCTGCCTACTGGATGAAGTTACCAGTTGCCTGAAACAATCCATTAGGCATGGAGTCATCAAATTCTCTGCTTGGTACCCCAACTGATTAGAACAATGCAAGGAGGAAGATGGAGGGTAGAACACCATCTGATTTGGAGCAAGGCCTGCAAAATACATTTTCTGGAACAACAAGCTTGTGCAAAGCACTTAGGGAAAGAAAAGCTAAACTACAACAAAACAATGTGCATAAGCACTTGGAGGAATGAAAACCTAAGCTAATATGTACAAGGTGGAGAATTTCCTTCAGTAGCAATGCTTCAGATGGATTCCATTGACTGGAATATAATTCTTCACCATCTAATGTAGACAATTGGAAGGCATTGTTGTCTTTACACTTCGTAACCATGTAGGGGCCACTCCAAATGGCATCAAATTTTGAATGCCTCCCGGTTTTTCTCTGTCTGCATCCCATTTTAACACTAGATCCCCAACTTGGAAAGATCTATCCTTGGCCTTTCTATCAAAGGTTCTCTTGATCAAAGCTTGATCTTTCTCCATTGCTTGGGATGCCTGATTTCTGATTTCTTGGAGCTCCATCAATTCTGCATACCTAACCTCCATGGGTCCAAACTCAACAACTCAACTACTTCATGAGTTCTAATGTTGGCAACTCAAGTGACATGGGAAAAATTGCCTCTCTTCCATAAACAAGCTTGAATGGAGAATTACTTGTAGATCTCTTGGGGTTATCCTATTAGCCCACAAGGCTGATTTCAACTTAGTATGCCAAGACCTCTGATTTTCATCAAGAGTCCTCTTGATGATCCTTAACAAGTTCTTGTTTGTAGATTCAGCTTGGCCATTACCCTGAGGATAATAATTTGATGAAGTGCTTAGGTAGATCCCATTCTTGACAACCCATTTAGTTACCTTGGACCCAATGAATGCCAATGCATTATCTGATATTATTGTAGTAGGTATGCCAAATCTAGTTGCTATCCCTTCATAGAAGTCTAGGATGCTAGATTCATTTGCTTCCTTGAGTGCCACCGCCTCAGTCCACTTGGTGAAGTAATCTATTGTTGTTAGAATCCACTTGTGTCCTTGGCTTGAATTTGGGTTAATGAATCCAATGAAGTCCAAACCCCATTGCATGAATGGCTGGTCAACTAAAATTGGATGCAATGGAAGGGCGGCTAGTCTCTCCTTACCTATGAAGAATGCACAATTCTTGCACCTCTTGATCCATGCATAACAATCACTGAAAATCTTGGGCCAATAATAGCCAACCCTCATGATCTTGAGAGCTATCACTCTTGGTGAAAAATGACCCCCAACTGATCCACCATGGAACTCTTCCAACACTCTGTGAATCTGATTTGTACCAATGCATCTCAGCAGCACTCCATTCACATCCCTTTTGAACAAAACACCATCAACAAGGGCATATGGGACAGCCTACAATCTGAAGTGTCTCCTTTTGGTTTATTCATCTCTAGAAGGGCATAGGCCTGTGTGTAGAAAGTGCATTATGTCTCGGGTCCAGCAAGGAGTGAGGACATTATAATTTTCTTCTTGAGTGCTTCCTTGTTCATGGTTGTCTTGCAACGCCAAAACAACCTCTTTCTCATTCTATGCTTCCGTTTGTTTGTTCAAGACCATTTGCTCACACAATCCTTTTCCTCTGACCAACTTGGTGACTTTGATCTCAATGTCATATTCCATGACACAAGTAATCCACCCTTCTCTCTTTTCATTTAGGTCTTTATTGAGGAGGAAGTCTTTAACTCCCACATGAGAAACCAATAGTTGAACCTTGTTGTTTGAAACTAGATGCTTAAATTTCTTCAAGCTCCTAATCACTACAAGAACATGCTTCTCAATGAAGGAATATCTCACCTCATAGTCCTCCAGATTTGGTGAAGAAAGCAATTGGATGCTCATCATTGTCTTTGTTTTGTTGTACCAAAATTGTAGAAATAGTATCATCACCTCCAAATGCATAGAGGATGAAATCCTTGGAGAAATCTGGGTTAATGAGAGTTGGAGCTTGTGAGATGGCCTCTTTGATTGCTTCAAAACTTGCCTTGCCTTCTGTTGTCCATTTGAAAGCTATGCTTTTCTTTAACATCTTGGTGATAGGCTTGACTAGGGCTGCAAAATTTGGGACAAACCTCCGAACAAAATTTATCCTTCCCAAGAAACTTTGAAGGGATTTCTTGTGACTTGGAAATGGTAGTGCTCTTATGGCTTCAACTCTTTTTGGATCAATTGCTAATCCTTCTTTGGAGACAATGTGGCCAAGGAGCTTTCCTTCATGAGCTAGAAAAATACACTTTTTGGGATTCAAGATACCCCAAATCTTCTACACCTTTGGAACACTTGTCTCAAATGAAAGAGATGGTCTGCTACATTTTTTGAAAAAATAGTGATATCATCTAGATATATCAGCACCATTTTGTTAATCAAATCCTTGAACGCCATGTCCATTGCCCTTTGGAATGTAGCTCTAGCATTGGACAACCCAAATGGCATTTTTCTATATGCATAAGTCCCCCATTTGGTTGTGAAGGTTGTCTTGAACTGATCCTCTTCCTTCACCATAATCTGATTGTACCCTAAATAGCCATCAAGCAATGAAAACCTTTCAGAGCTAACAACAACTTGTAAAATCTGCTCCATAGAAGGAAGTGGGTAATGATCCTTGAGAGATGCTCTATTCAAATCTCTGAAGTCAACACACAATCTGATTTCTCCACTCTTCTTTCTAACTGGAACCAAGTTGGCTACCCAACTAGAATGCTTGATAGGGAATATGATACTTGACTCTATCAACTTATTCAATTCTTTTCTCATGAGAGGCTCCATGTGTGGATTGACTGGCCTTTGTTTTTCCTGATGGGTTTAGCACTTGGGTCCAATTCAATAGTGTGTTGAGCTAACTTGGGATTGAAGCCTTTCAAATCTTCATAGCTCCAAGAAAACACATCAGGGAATTCTTGAAAAAGCTGTATGAACTCATACCTTTCTTGCTCAGTTGTCACTTTACCAACTTGGAGTGACTTGCCTTCTTTTACCAAGATGGGCATTGAATCTTCTCCCTTGACTTGGATGTTTGCTTTCTCCTTCCTAAACTGATCATTAGGATTGAAAATGGACTCCAAAGTGACAAGTCCCTTTGGTAGTTTGTTGGTTCTAGCTGTACCACTTGATCACCATATTGTTATTCTAACTTTTCCTGATTTTTAGCTGAGAACTCAACCTCTTCTTGCAAGAAATGGATGATTTGTTGATCATTTTCAAACACTTTCCAACTTACATTGTTTTCTGGAACTAAAGGCCTTATAATCACATGAATGTTTGGCTATACTTTGTCTTTCTTGATGCTTTCAACAACATCAAAGGCTGCTCCAACTGCTGCAATCTTATCAGCAGCTTGGTTTCTCTTTTCTAGGGATGGACTTGATGCTAAAGCCCTCAAAATATTCAATGAGGTCCCACACCCTATTTTTGTAGCACTTGAGCAGATCATTCTTGGTAGCATGTTGCCCTTAACTTGGTTGACAATCAGCTCACTGTCACCAAAGACTTGCAAGTTCTTTATTCCTCTCTTGATTGACCAATGCAATCCTTGTATCAAAGCTTCATATTTAGCAGTGTTATTAGAACATGCAAACTGAAATCTAAAAGATGAATAGTACTTAACTCCTTGAGGTGAAACAAGCATAGCTCCCCCTCCTGCACCTTGTCTACTTCTTGATCCATCAAAGAACAACTACCATACCTCATTGTCATCCTTGTGGTCTGGCTTGGTGATGCTAGGAATAGGCTGATTTTCTTCATGCATGCAATAGACTCCTAGCTCAGATTCTTCTATTTCTTGATAAGGATCAAAAGCATGCACCTTGCTTGCCCATTCATCAAGAGTCAAATCTGGGATGCTTCCAACCTTGGTGTCAGCTTCATCAGTGCTTGGATAATCCTCTTGATCAAACGCTAAACAGTTGGTATTGATTTGGCTTGGAGTGTGAGGCTCAATGTGAAAGTTTGCAATAGGCTCAGATCTGATTGTGGCCTTGGTTCCATATCTTGTTCTAAACAACATGTGTGACCAATCAGCAAATAAGTAACCTCCAATCTTAGTGTGAAATTATTTGACAAACATAGGGGAAAGTAGGTGGAAGATCTATCACCGAGACATCTTGCAAAAACAACAATGTTGGGGCATGCATGCAAAGTAAGACTCAAGTTTTTAATCACTCCTACTATTTTCACTACTGTCCCATCCAATTGCACTACCCCTTTGGATATGATTTCATATTGGAGCCCCAATTGATCAGCTATTTTCTTGGGCATTACTGAACTACTTGCCTTGGAATCAATCATGTAATTGTGTACTAATTGGTCCCCAATGATCAATGAAACATAGAATGGAGGGGGCTTCAACATTTTACCTTGCTGTTCTCCATGATTCCCTTTAGGTTGGGCAACATTTGTGAGTACCTTCTCTTACATTTGGACTGTTGATTTGAAGTTGACCAGTCCTTCATGGCAGCTTGTAGCAAATCTCTTTGGCCTAGGATGGATAGTGATTCCCACATTGATATGTTTACATTTGTCTTCTTCATCTGATCAATGATGTTGAATGGAGATGAAGCATCTCTCTGCTACCCTTTGGCCTACACATTCATTCCTTGCACATGGGCAGCAACAACTGGCATCTGAGTTGGTCTAGGAGCTGGTTTGGGTAGTCCTTGCATGTTTGAAACTGCATTTTGTTTGCCAACAGTTTGTGGAGTGGTAGAAGGTTGTGGATTACTTGGAGCCAATGGCTGTCCTTCACCCAAATTTCTCCTTTTTGACCTTGTGTTGGCTGCAACACTTTGAGAGATTGTTTGATTCATGCCACAAAAGTCTTTCCTGCTAGTTTACAAGTGTGGTATCATTTGGAGCTGATTGTTGCTAGGATGTTTCTTGTTGTTGTTATTTCCTTGACTCCCTTCACCCTCCACAACAGTTGTTGTTACCATTAAGGCTTGATTTAGAGTACCATTAAAGCACATAGACTGGTTGTGAGGTTCATTGCATGGGAAACACCAATCATACTCTTGAGCTATGTTGTTTTGTACTGGCACTAGTGCTTTAGAGGTAGATGTAACATTGGGATTATAGGGCTGAAATGGTCTGTTGGCAGGAGGCCTTGCTTGATTTTGATTTGCAGCTGGATTGGGTGGTCTTTGAGGCTGATATGGCTACCTATTAGGCTAAGCTTGAGGCTGATAAGAAGGTCTAAAACTTTGGGCTTGCTGCCTCTTGAGTGTAACCAGCTCATTACCTAAATTTTGTAATTGCTTCATGACTTCTTGAAGTTCATTTGAGGCACTAGAAGATGAAGTAGAAGCTTCATTTGAACTCTGATTTCTAGGAGTGGGAATAGGAGCTAAATTAGGCACTTGACTAGTGCTTGGACTTTCTAAATTTGGATACAATGGCATTGGAGGCCTAGGAGCTAGCTTACCAGCTTGAATCAGACAATTTTCAGCTCTAATGGCAATGCTATAAGCAAGAGGATAGTTGTGCCTCCCATGGATTGAATTAACATAGAAATATCAGAATTTAAAGCTTTAAGGTAATATAGAAAAGCACCTTCTGCTATTGGCCTTACTACCATTGGAATTCTCTCCCAAGTCCTTTGAAATTTGAAGTTGAAGTCAGTCAGCTGCTCATTGGGAGCTCTCTTGATAGTTGTCAATTGTTCCAAAAGGGACAAGTTATCTCCCTTTTCTCCAAACTACTCATGGAGGGCTATACATAACTGGTTCCAATTTTGGATAGAGCTGAAGCAAGGCTCTGAACCATTGCAAAGATTTCCCTTTGAATGAAGATGCCAGCAGTTTGACAACAACTTGCATCTCATCAATCTCATGGATTGCACAAATATTAGCAATATCCTTGACATGATCACCAGGAGTGGTCTGATTCTCTCCAGTAAAGTATGGAATGTTCTTCAATGCTGCAACTGGGATTGGATTTTGTGCATTGAGAGAAAGTGGGCTGCTGCCAGTGAAATTGACATATGGGTTGTGTTGTGCCATTCTGATTGGCCTTAGAACCCTTGTTGATTGGATGAAAGGTCTACCAGGTGGAGGAGTTGATAGAGTTCTGTTTGGTGGAGATGGAGACCTTTGAATTCTCCTCCCTCTTTGTCTTCTTCTTGGAGATAATTGTAGATACTCAAACAACACTTCTTCTTCTCCAACTCTTGACCTTGTGGAGATTCTTCTCATGAGTTTTTCAGGTCTATACTGCTAAAACCAGTTGATTCTTCTTCCTTGGAGTTGCCAGATGTGCAATTCAAGGCTCTTTTAAGCAAGAAACTTGCAACAAATGCACATCAATTTTGTTGCAATGAAGATGAAGACCTCTAAGGTCCCACCGGGCATGCCAAAATTGTTAGTGCAAATCAATAGCACCCTCTGGATGTTCTATCATATTTCTAGTTTGACATCTTAGCATCCAGTGTGATTGCACAACATTGGATCTTTTCACACAAGTGTGGGAATTGAGAACTGGAAAAGATCCTCCAAATTAGAGGTTGGTTCCTCAACTCCTCTATTCAAGTGTGCATAACATTTTTCTGCAGAGGGTTTACCTATAACTTCATCAAACTTTTCCAAGGAGACAAGGTTGAGAAAATGCAAAAATAAACCTAGTCTAATTAAGGTGATGCACCAAAGGAGTAATAAACACCTGATACTACAAAACATACACAATCCATAAGAAAATATAGCACAAAACATGCACAAATTGCAAAATGTAATGAGAGATCATGAAACAATGATAAACATATGAAAGGATTGAGAAATTTTAATCACAGAGCATACATTATTGTTCCAGTCCAATTGCATTACAATGACCAAGAGGAAAAAGAGATGTTGTATTTGGATGAAAAGGTAAAAATTCTACAAATCTACCTGATGAGGAAGAAAAGAGAAGTTGTAGAGCGAAAAAAAAATGTCTAACTTTTTAAAAATGAGCCCATTTTGGCTTTTACAATGCAAATTCGAGCTCAGGAGAGAGAAATGTTGGAAAACATGAGAGGAGCTTTCAACCACTGACCAAATTCATAAAATTAGAATGGGCTTCCTTAAAATCCACTTCCCAATGTTTTAGACCATGTTGGGAGAGAATGCGAGCCATGCTTCATTAAAAATGGTGGTTGAAATGTCATTTCTGTCATTTCCATGTGCAATAGGTGTTTTCCAATTTTATCTCTCCAAATTCTACCAAAACATAAAATTGGCTTGGAATCATGTAGATAATTTCACCAGCTTTCTAATGATATAAAGAACGTGAAAAACTGAGCTCTAGATTGAAAGTTATGCCCCTCTGAACATTTAGGGCAAAAAATAGGCCGAAAATGGGTTGGCGGGCTGAAAATTTGAAATTTTCCCACTTTTTGCATTTGGGAAAATTTCCCCAAAAATCTCCATACCCCACCACTTTAGTGCCATATGGCATGATTTGATTAGTTGTGGGCCCTTCCTGCTTCATTTTCCATCGTTTCGGCCTTTGGAAAATTTTCCAAAAATTCTCCGTCGGCCGAATGACCCGAGGACACGTGGCATGATTTGATTCACCACAGGCCTCGCTCTCAAATTTTTCATCATTTTGTCACCACCTGACCATCTTCCCTAGGCTGGACACATGGAAAAATTCTATTGGATGTGGGCCTTTCATGTTCATTTTCTCTTGTGGGCTTGCCTTATGTTTTTTTCGCCACGTGGACACGTGGCATGATCTTTTGGCTCTGGGGGACTTTGGGGGTGGGTTTTTCCTTCAATATTTTCCTTTGATTTTGCTTTGGGAAAATTCCCAACTTTCCCCATGCTCTGTAGGTGTGAGGACACATGGTAGGTCTTCATTGGTTGGCGGGCCTAAAGGGCCGAAAAATTTGTTTACGCCAACCTTTGGGAAATTTTCCCAACTTCTTCCCACCGGTTTGACCCCAATGCCTCGTGGGACACATGGCATCCTCTCATTGGCTTGGGTTTAGGGGGGTGGGCCTTCCTTTTCAAAATTTTCAAACTTGGGTGAAAAGGAAAAATTCCTCTCGCACCTCCGCACCCGACGCACATGGCGACATCATGTGACACGTGTGGCACTTTTGAAATTTTCTCTATTCGTTGAAAGCCTAACGGACCAAAATTTTTCTCCATGGCACCCGTCCAAACACTTCCATTGGAAAATTTTCCAAGTTCCATCCACCTTCCCTCGGCCATCCCTTTGATGGTGATGTGGCATGCTCGATTGGCCGGCGGGCCTGTCCCAAGGGAAAATTTCCACAAAAACTCCACCGAGCCATAACTTCAAAAATACATGGAGTTAGGAGGAAAAATTTACCTTTCTGGAAAGCTGAGAAGGAGCTCTATCCAATGGTGCCATTTCTAGAAGGTTTTGAGCACCTAAAAGATAAAAAATTCTGACTGAGGCACAAGGGAGGAAGGAATGAAGGGAGTTAGCAAAAAAATAAGCAAGGGGCTTATTTTGGATAACAATTTTGGTGACTCAGAGGGGTCATCTACCTGTTGGATGAAGTTACCAGTTTCTGAAGCAATCCATTGGGCATGGAGTCATCAAATTCTCTACTTGGTACCCCAACTAATTAGAACAATGCAAGGAGGAAGATGGAGGGAAAAACACCATCGATTTGGAGCAAGGCCTGCAAAATACATTTCTGGAACAACAAGCTTGTGCCAAAAGCACTTAGGGAAAGCAAAGCTAAACTACAACAAAACAATGTGCATAAGCACTTGGAGGAATGAAAACCTAAGCTAATATGTACAAGGTGGAGAATTTCCTTCTTAGTAGCAATGCTTCAGATGGATTCCATTGACTGGAATCTGCAATTCTTCACCATCCAATGTAGACAATTGGAAGGCATTGATGTCTTTATACTTCATAACCATGTAGGGCCACTCCAAATGGCATCAAATTTTGAATGCCTCCCCAGTTTTTCTCTTGTCGCATCCCATTTTAACACTAGATCCCCAACTTGGAAAGATCTATCCTTGGCCTTTCTATCAAAGGTCTTCTTGATCAAAGCTTGATCCTTCTCCATTACTTGGGATGCCTGATTTCTGATTTCTTGGAGCTCCATCAATTCTGCATACCTAACCTCCATGGGTCAAACTCCAACAACTCTAACTATTTCATGAGTTCCAATGTTGGCAACTCAAGTGACATGGGAAAAATTTCCTCTCTTCCATAAACAAGCTTGAATGGAGAATTACCTGTAGATCTTGGGGTTATCCTATCAGCCCACAAGGCTGATTTCAATTTAGTATGCCAAGACCTCTTATTTTCATCAAGAGTCCTCTTGATGATCCTTAACAAGTTCTTGTTTGTAGATTCAACTTGGCCATTACCCTGAGGATAATAATTTGATGAAGTGCTTAGGTAGATCCCATTCTTGACAACCCATTCAGTTACCTTGGATCCAATGAATGCCAATGCATTATCTGATATTATTGTAGCAGGTATGCCAAATCTGGTTGTTATCCCTTCATAGAAGTCTAGGATGCTAGATTCATTTGCTTCCTTGAGTGCCACTACCTCAGTCCACTTGGTGAAGTAATCTGTTGTTGTTAGAATCCACTTGTGTCCTTGGCTTGAATTTGGGTTAATGACTCCAATGAAGTCCAAACCCCATTGCATGAATGGCTGGTCAACTGAAATTGGATGCAATGGAAGGGTGCTAGTCTCTCCTTACATGTGAAGAATGCACAATTCTTGCACCTCTTGATCCATGCATAACAGTCACTAAAAATCTTGGGCCAATAATAGCCAGCCCTCATGATCTTGAGAGTTGTCACTCTTGGTGCAAAATGACCCCCAGCTGATCCACCATGGAACTCTTCCAACACTCTGTGAATCTGATTTGTACCAATGCATCTCAACAGCACTCCATTCACATCCCTTTTGAACAAAACACCATCAACAAGGGCATATGGGACAACCTACAATCTGAAGTGTCTCCTTTTGGTTTTATTCATCTCTGGAGGGCATAGGCCTATGTGTAGAAAGTGCATTATGTCTTGGGTCCAGTAAGGAGTGAGGACATTATCATTTTCTTCTTGAGTGCTTCCTTGTTCATGGTTGTCTTGCAATGCCAAAACAACCTCTTTCTCATTGTATGCTTCCATTTGTTTGTTCAAGACCAGCTGCTCACACAATCCTTTTCCTCTAACCAACTTGGTGACTTTGATCTCAATGTCATATTCCATGACACGAGTAATCCACCCTACTCTCTTTTCATTTAGGTCTTTATTGAGGAGGAAGTCTTTAACTCCCACATGAGAAACCATAGTTGAACCTTGTTGTTTGAAACTAGATGCTTAAATTTCTTCAAGCTCCTAATCACTACAAGAACATGCTTCTCAATGAAGGAATATCTCACCTCATAGTCCTCTAGGATTTGGCTGAAGAAAGCAATTGGCTACTCATCATTGTCTTTGTTCTGTTGTACCAAAATTGTAGAAATAGTATCATCACCTCCAAATGCATAGAGGATGAAATCCTTGGAGAAATCTAGGTTAATGAGAGTTGGAGCTTGTGAGATGGCCTCTTTGATTTCTTCAAAACTTGCCTTGCCTTCTGCTATCCATTTGAAAGCTATGCTTTTCTTTAACATCTTGGTGATAGGCTTGACTAGGGCTGCAAAATTTGGGACAAACCTCTCGAAAATTTTTTTATCCTTCCCAAGAAACTTTGAAGGGCTTTCTTGTGGCTTGGCAATGGTAGTGCTCTTATGGCTTCAACTCTTTCTGGATCAATTGCTAATCCTTCTTTGGAGACAATGTGGCCAAGGAGCTTTCCTTCATGAGCTAGAAAAATACACTTTTTGGGATTCAAGGATACCCCAAATCTTCTGCACCTTTGGAACACTTGTCTCAAATGAAAGAGATGGTCTGCTGCATTTTTTGAAAAAATAGTGATATCATCTAGATATATCAGCACCATTTTGTTAATCAAATCCTTGAACGCCATGTCCATTTCCCTTTGGAATGTAGCTCCAGTGTTGGACAACCCAAATGAAATTTTTCTATATGCATAAGTCCCCCATTTGGTTGTGAAGGCTATCTTGAACTGATCCTCTTCCTTCACCATAATCTGATTGTACCCTGAATAGCCATCAAGCAATGAAAACCTTTCAGAGCCAGCAACAACTTGTAAAATCTGCTCCATAGAAGGAAGTGGGTAATGATCCTTGAGAGATGCTCTATTCAAATCTCTGAAGTCAACACACAATCTGATTTCTCCACTCTTCTTTCTAACTGGAACCAAGTTGGCTACCCAACTAGAATGCTTGATAGGGAATATGATACTTGACTCTATCAACTTATTCAATTCTTTTCTCATGAGAGGCTCCATGTGTGGATTGACTGGCCTTTGTTTTTTCCTGATGGGTTTAGCACTTGGGTCCAATTCAATAGTGTGTTGAGATAACTTGGGATTGAAGCCTTTCAAATCTTCATAGCTCCAAGAAAACACATCAAGGAATTCTTGAAAAAGTTATATGAACTCATACCTTTCTTGCTCAGTTGTCACTTTACCAATTTGGAGTGACTTGCCTTCTTTTACCAAGATGGGCATTGAATCTTCTCCCTTGACTTGGATGTTTGCTTTCTCTTTCCTAAACTGATCATTAGGATTGAAAATGGACTCCAAAGTGATAAGTCCCTTTGGTAGTTTGTTGGTTCTCAGCTGTACCACTTGATCACCATACTGTTGTTCTAACTTTTCCTGATTTTTAGCTGAGAACTCAGCCTCTTCTTGCAAGAAATGGATGATTTGTTGATCATTTTCAAACACTTGCCAACTTACATTGTTGTCTGGCACTGAAGGCCTTACAATCACATGAATGTTTGGTTATACTTTGTCTTTCTTGATGCTTTCAACAACATCAAAGGCTGCTCCAACTGCTGCAAGCCTGTCAGCAGCTTGGTTCTCTTTTCTAGGGATGGACTTGATGCTAAAGCCCTCAAAATCTTCAATGAGGTCCCACACCCTATTTTTGTAGCACTTGAGCAGATCATTCTTGGCAGCATGCTGCCCCTTTAACTTGGTTGACAATCAGCTCACTGTCACCAAAGACTTGCAAGTTCTTTATTCCTCTCTTGATTGACCAATGCAATCCTTGTATCAAAGCTTCATACTCAGTAGTGTTATTAGAACATGCAAACTGAAATCTAAAAGCTGAATAGTACTTAACTCCTTGAGGTGAAACAAGCATAGCTCCCCCTCCTGCACCTTGTCTACTTCTTGATCCATCAAAGAACAACTGCCATACCTCATTGTCATCCTTGTGGTCTGGCTTGGTGATGCTAGGAATAGGCTGATTTTCTTCATGCATGCAATAGACTCCTAGCTCAGATTCTTCTATTTCTTGATAAGGATCAAAAGCATGCACCTTGCTTGCCCATTCATCAAGAGTCAAATATGGGATGCTCCCAACCTTGGTGTTAGCTTCATCAGTGCTTGGATAATCTTCTTGATCAAACACTGAACAGTTGGTATTGATTTGGCTTGGAGTGTGAGGCTCAATGTGAAAGTTTGCAATAGGCTCAGATCTGATTGTGGCCTTGGTTCCATATCTTGTTCTAAACAACATGTGTGACCAATCAGTAGATAAGTAACCTCCAATCTTAGCTGTGAAATCCCTTGACAAACATAGGGCAAAGAGTGGTGGAAGATCTATCACTGAGACATCTTGCAAAACAACAATGTTGGGGCATGCATGCAAAGTAAGACTCAAGTTTTTAATCACTCCTACTATTGTCACTACTGTCCCATCCAATTACACTACCCCTTTGGATATGATTTCATATTGGAGCCCCAACTGATCAGCTATTTTCTTGGGCATTACTGAACTACTTGCCCTAGAATCAATCATGCAATTGTGTACTAATTGGTCCCCAATGATCAATGAAACATAGAATGGAGGGGGCTTCAACATTTTACCTTGCTATCCTCCATGATTCCCTTCAGGTTGGGCAACATTTGTGAGTACCTTCTCTTACATTTGGACCTGTTGATTTGAAGTTGACCAGTCCTTCATGGCAGCTTGTAGCAAATCTCTTTGGCCTAGGATGGATAGTGATTCCCACATTGATATGTTTACATTTGTCTTCTTCATCTGATCAATGATGTTGAATGGAGATGAAGCATCTCTCTGCTGCCCTTTGGCCTGCACATTCATTCCTTGCACATGGGTAGCAACAACTGGCATCTGAGTTGGTCTAGGAGCTGGTTTGGGTGGTCCTTGCATGTTTGGAACTGCATTTTGTTTGCAACAAGGTTTGTGGGAGGTAGAAGGTTGTGGATTACTTGGAGCCAATGGTTGTCCTTCACCCAAATTTCTCCTTTTTGACCTTGTGTTGGCTGCAACACTTTGAGAGATTGTTTGATTCATGCCACAAAAGTCTTACCTGCCAGTTTACAAGTGTGGTATCATTTGGAGCTGATTGTTGCTGGGATGTTTCTTGTTGTTGGTTATTTCCTTGACTCCCTTCACCCTCCACACCAGTTGTTGTTACCATTAAGGCTTGATTTAGAGCACCATTGAAGCACATAGATTGGTTATGAGGTTCATTACATGGGAAACACCAGTCATACTCTTGAGCTATGTTGTTTTGTACTGGCACTAGTGCTTTAGAGGTAGATGTAACATTGGGATTATAGGGCTGAAATGGTCTATTGGCAGGAGGCCTTGCTTGATTTTGATTTGTAGCTGGATTGGGTGGTCTTTGAGGCTGATATGGCTGCCTATTAGGCTAAGCTTGAGGCTGATAAGAAGGCCTAAAACTTTGGGCTTGCTGCCTCTTGAGTGTAACCAGCTCATTACCTAAATTTTGCAATTGCTTCATGACTTCTTGAAGTTCATTTGAGGCACTAGAAGATGAAGTAGAAGCTTCATTTGAACTCTGATTTCTAGGAGTGGGAATAGGAGCTAAATTAGGTGCTTGACTAGTGCTTGGAATTTCTAAATTTGGATACAATGGCATTGGAGGCCTAGGAGCTAGCTTACCAGCTTGAATCAGACAATTTTCAGCTCTAATGGCAATGCTATAAGCAACAGGGATAGTTGTGCCTCCCATGGATTGAATTAACATAGAAATATCAGAATTTAAAGCTTTAAGGTAATATAGAAAAGCACCTTCTGCTGTTGGCCTTACTGCCATTGGAATTCTCTCCCAAGTCCTTTGAAATCTGAAGTTGAAGTCAGTCAGCTGCTCATTGGGAGCTCTCTTGATAGTTGTCAATTGTTCCAAAAGGGACAAGTTATCTCCCTTTTCTCCAAACTGCTCATGGAGGGCTATACATAACTGGTTCCAATTTTGGATAGAGCCTAAAGCAAGGCTCCTGAACCATTGCAAGGCTTTCCCTTTGAATGAAGATGCCAGCAGTTTGACAACAACTTGCATCTCATCAATCTCATGGATTACACAAATATTAGCAATATCCTTGACATGATCACCAGGAGTGGTCTGATTCTCTCCAGTAAAGTATGGAATGTTCTTCAATGCTACAACTGGGATTGGATTTTGTGCATTGAGAGAAAGTGGGCTGCTGCCAGTGAAATTGACATATGGGTTGTGTTGTGCCATTCTGATTGGCCTTAGAACCCTTATTGATTGAATGAAAGGTCTACCAGGTGGAGGAGTTGATAGAGTTTTGTTTGGTGGAGATGGAGACCTTTGAATTCTCCTCCCTCTTTGTCTTCTTCTTGGAGATAATTGTAGATACTCAAATAAAACTTCTTCTTCTCCAACTCTTGACCTTGTGGAGATTCTTCTCATGAGTTTTTCAGGTCTAGACTGCTAAAACCTAGTTGATTCTTCTTCTTTGGAGTCACCAGATGTGCAATTCAGGGCTCTTTTAAGCAAGAAACTTGCAACAAATGCACATCTATTTTGTTGCAATGAAGATGAAGACCTCTAAGGTCCCACCGGGCGTGCCAAAACTATTAGTGCAAATCAAGCAGCACCCTCTGGATGTTCTATCAGATTTCTAGTTTGACATCTTAACATCCAGTGTGATTGCACAACATTGGATCTTTTCACACAAGTGTGGGAATTGCAAACTGGGAAAATATCTCTAGATTAGAGGATGGTTCCTCAATTCCTCTGTTCAAGTGTGCATAACATTTTGCGGAGGGTTTACCGATAACTTCATCAAACTTTGCCAAGGAGACATGGTTGAGAAAATGCAAAAAAAAACCTAGTATAATTAAGGTGATGCACCAAAGGAGTAATAGACACCTGCTACTGCAAAACATACACAATCCACAAGAAAATACAACATAAAACATGCACAAATTGCTAGAATGTAATGAGAGATCAAGAAACAATGATAAACATATTAAAGGTTTGATGAAATTTTAATCACAGAGCATACATTATCATTCCAGGTCCAATACAGTGCATTAAAATGATAAAGAGGTAAAAAGAGATGTTGTATTTACATGAAAAGGTAAAAATTCTACAAATCTTCCTAATGATGAAGAAAAGAGAATTTGTAGAGCTAAAAAAATGTCTAACTTTTTTAAAAATGAGCCCTTATTGATTTTACAATGCAAATTCAAGCTCAGGAGAGAGAAACGTGGGAAAACCTGAGAGGATCTTTCAACCATCGAAAAAATTCATAAAAAAAGTGTGGGATTCCTTACAAATCCACTTCCCAATGTTTATACCATGCTGAGAGAGAATGTGAGCCATTGCTTATTAAAAATGGTGGTTGAAATGTCATTTCTATCTATTTCCACGTGCTAAAGGAGTTTTCCAATTTTCTCTCTCCAAACCCCATAAAAACAAAAATTTGAGCCCATATTCATGTAGATAATTTCACCATCTTTCCAATGATATAAAGAACATAAAAACTCGAGCTCTGGATCAAATGTTATGCGCTCTAAACATTTAGGGCAAAATAGGGCCAAAATGGGTTGGCGGGCTGAAAATTTGAAATTTTCCCACTTTTTGCATTTGGGAAAATTTCCCCAAAAATCTCTATGCCCCACCACTCTAGTGCCATGTGGCATGATTTGATTGGTTGCAGCCCTTCCTGCTTCATTTCCCATCATTTCGGCCTTTGGAAAATTTTCAAAAATTCTCTGCCGACCGAATGACCCAAAGACATGTGGCATGATTTGATTTACGCGGGCCTTCGCTCTCAACTTTTCCATCGCTGCTGACCATCTTCCCTGGGATGGACACGTCGTAGAATTATATTGGATGTGGGCCTTTCATGTTCATTTTTCCCTACGGGCTTGCCTTGTGTTTTTTTCACCACATGGACACGTGGCATGATCTTACCGGCTTAGACTTTTGGGGGTGGAAATTCCCAACTTTCTCCCACGCCCGTAGGTACAAGGATACATGGTAGGTCTTCATTGGTCGACGGGCCTGAAGGGCCGAAAAATTTGTTTGCGCCAACCTTTGGGAAATTTTCCCAACTTCTTCCCACCGGTTTGACCCCGACACCTTATGGGACACGTGCCTCGTCGCATTGGTTCGGGTTTAGGGGGTAGGCCTTCCTTTTCAAAATTTCCAAACTTGGGTGAAAAGGAAAAATTCCTCTCGCACCTCCGACCCCCTATGCCCCAATGACACATGGCACAGTCCTATTCGTTGGCGGGCCTACGGGCCAAAATTTCTCCTATGCGCCCCCACCAAACACTTGGAAAATTATTCAAGTTTCATCCACCTTCCACCATCCCTTTGCTGATGTGGCATGCTCGATTGGCCGACAGATTCCCATGGGAAAATTTCCCACAAAAACTCCGCCAAGTCATAACTTCAAAAATACATGGAGTTAGGAGGAAAACTTTACCTTTCTGGAAAGCTGAGAAGGAGCTCTATCTAATGGTTCCATTTCCAAAAGGTTTTGAGTTCTGAAAGATAAAAAAATTGACTGAGGCACAAGGGAGGAAAGAATGGAGGGAGTTAGCCAAAAATAAGCAAGGGGCTTATTTTGGATAACAATGACTATAACTACCCCTTAGTCATAGGCACCCAGAAAGCTCAAGAGCACCTATCATCTCATGTCTATATTTTGGCACTAGTTTCTTGATGGTTGTTTAGATTTGGCCTTGAAAATAAGCAACATTCAAGGGACAACAATCCCTCCTCTTTATGGGAGAGGTTCCTTAATGAACACACAACAATGAATAAAATCTAATCATTTACAAATGTACAGACTATCAATATTTCAATGAGAATTTTTATGCTTTAGATGTCTTCATCTCATAAGATTTTCAATACAAAGGAAAAGGAAACAAAAGAATCAAAAGTATTCAAAAAATAAAGAGAGGAGCACTTTTAGACACATAGATTGTAGAATGGTATCTTACTTATGCTTGGTAAAGTGACAAGATTTAAACTATGCATATATAAACATAGGACATGCATGCAATAGACACAAATTTCTAAGCACAACATCAACTGGAAGACACAAAGTTCTTGTTCAGATACACATAGCTTCTCATGAATTAGATTGAGAATAGAAATAGATAGAATGCAAGAAAAGATACAAATTCTTCTGTATTGATTGGGAATTCAGTGCTTTTACATCCAAGACATCAAAAATCCAATCCCTCCAAATGACAAGAAAAGATCCTTAAATAGCCTCATGGATGGTTACAAAAGAGTATTTTCATTTTCCTTATTTTAATCAAAATATTAATATCTAATTAAGCATTATAACATCAATTTTTCTTTTACTTACATATTGTATGGCTAGAAAGAAAATAGCCACCTTAATTAGATATTTTAATTAAAAAAAAAAACTAAGAACTAGGAGCTGGGACACTCGAAGGAGTGTTTGTGGCAGTCCTCACCTTAAGTACTTGATTTATGAATCTCTTCAATGCTCCAATAATGTCCATGCCTCGAGGGATGGTGGTATTTGCAGTCACATGAGTCCAGTTACCTAGGCATTTCTCCATTTCTTTCTCAAATTCTACATTCTCTAGAACTCCTTATTGGCCTTCGTGATGGTTGTTTGAAGTGTACAAATTTCTCTCATCTTATCTTTAGACATAGTGTCTTGCTTGAAAAAATATTCTTTAACAAATGACCTGAACTGGGACTTAATCTCTTGGACTGTGAACCTATCCCTTGAATTCTCCTTGAAGATTTGGTAGTGAATATCCTGAAAGGAAGATATAACACAAGCTTTAAAATCTTCTCCCTTCTACAACATATTCTTGAGTTCACCAATGGCTTCCTCAAGGAATTTTATTTTCCAATCAATGCTGAAGACCCACTGCTTAGACAAATTAAAATTTGCATCGTCAAATACTTTATTTTCCAAAAGAACCTACACATTTGTGTCACTCATCAGCCAAAGATATTGAATGCATTCACTCCACAATTTCAATTCTCTATCTAAACCACTGAGTGTTGTAGTAAATTTAAGTTGTATCACAATGAATTTATCATATGACTTGTGTGCTTCCTCAATGAAGTTTAATCATGTGACTATCATATCATCAACTAAGGCCTCCATTTCCTTCCCATAAGTAACATGCTTGTGAATATATTTGATAGCTTGAACTTCATCACTAGTTAGAATAACAGGTGGTGGAATTGAGGCTAAGGGAGTTGGATCAAGTACCTTGTCTTCTACTAATAAGGACCTGATGAAATTTGAAAGGATTTGATTTTTTTCTTCCAACTACTCTTGTGTTTTCTTTCCTTTCTCAACTCTTTCAATTACTCTTAACATTGTCTCCTTCAAATTGTGCACTTCACTCTCAGGTGTAGATTCTCCAAGGGGAATTATTGTTAATTCCAAATCACTTACCAACATGTCTCTTTCATCCTTGTCAAGCTTGGGCTTAGCAATCTCCATGAATTTCTGGCCTTGAGAATTAGATACTAACCTGGATGTGGTTTTAGCTTTCTTTGTAGATGGGGGAGGAGTATTACCTAGAAGAGCTGCATAACATCGAACTTAGGAGCAACAATATGAGATGTGGATTTTCTTTTCTTGCTTTCCAACAATGGTTGTACCCAAGAAAAATAAGAACTAGAAGTGGAGGGAAAATGGGCCCAAGTGCAAGTGTTCCCATTGCACTCAAATTTTGTACAACAAATACTTCCAACATAGATGTTTCAATTTGGGAGGTAGGAACTTCCTTGATAGGAACTTATTTGGAAGATGATCCTAAAACATCCATTGATTCTGAAGCTCGATCCTTCAATTGATCCTCTTTTTCTTCTTTCTTTCTCTCTACTACTTTCTTCAGGATTACCTTTCCCTTGTTCTTCTCATTCTTTCTCCTCACTTTCATCATCATAGAGATCTATAACTGGTTCAACCTCAGGTAATTCTTCCAATTTCTTTGAAGAAGAAAATTTTTCACTTTCTTGAATTACTTCCTCCATCTTTTCATCCTTCTTATCCTTTCCTTTCTTCATGTATACAATATTTGAGGGTTAAATTTTAGAGGGAAAAAATTATACATGTGCCTCATAGGTCACCACATGTATTTCCTTCTTAGGAGTAGAGGCTTCTTAGGAGGAAGACTTGGACTTACCTACTCTAAACATCTTCATTTTCTTGTCAAACCAAATTTTGGTCCTCACCAAGACAAGGTTTATGAGTTCCTTCAAATCATCCCTTTCCTTAACAAACCAATCAATGGTTTCAATGGGAGTGTGTCTGATAGACATTTCATATTCAAGGGATTGTAGTTCCTCATCATCATCTTGAATTCCATCTGGTACCTTGTACACATAAAAATATTTGATTTGCTGCAGGGACAATCTGCCATAATACCTTCTTCTAGCTTCATAATCATCAGAACAGTCAGCCCAGTAGTCTTCACTATCAACAAGATGATGGAAACCCATTCTAAAATTATTGGCAATAAATCCCTTGATATCAAAGAAATTCCTTGGTTTGAAATAATGAAGAGTGAGGGGAGAAATTTTTCTGTCCACATTTTGGGCATCCAAAGTAGTCCTACAAGTGTAGTTACCCAATGTGATTGGAAACTAGATGCCTACAATCTTCTTGTCTCGAATTTTTTTATGGAGCTTATCCAAATACCTACAGATTTTAACTAGGGAAATTTTATCACTACAATACATAGGGATTTTCAAGGGTGTTCCCTCAAATCCAGCCAACCGTATGTAAGAAAATTTCCTAAACTAAGTGTAATAACTGCCATAGACATCAATCAATTGTTTAGCCTCCTCTCCGAGAATCTCTAAGTTGTGTTGTCCTCTAACAATCTGAAAATATACATGGTGAAGGCATCATTCACCCTTCTAAAATGGTGATTACTAATCTTCAAAGTCAACTATGGACAATGCTCATAAATAGGAGCATCTTTTTTGTTTTCATCAGAGAGAACCCCAACCATTCCCTGTATGCAGCAATAATGTACATCAAATAGGAAGTCATATAGAAAGTCTTAGTCCTTTGAACATTGGCCAGTTATTCAGTAAGACTATCATATATTATCTCTCCCCAATTCAGGCTTTGTTTTCCTTCACATATGATGTTGATATAAGGGCACATCCAAAAGTGGAACTCATTGGTTGAGGGCATCCCCATTATTCTAGCAAGGAGGGTGATGACATCTAAAAATATTCCTTGAAGTCAATCCTATACATAGTATTTGGCAGTCTTGAAGCTCCTTTATTTGGGTTTTTAAACCATGATTTGGCCACCCTACTCTTATATTGTTCACTATCCTGATCAAACAGAAGTTGGGCCTGAGCCTTGGTGAGAGTGTTTGAATCTTTAGTTACTGGAATTCTATGTTATTACTAATACAATTAGTGTTTATTCGAGTAATTAACTTCCCATGAGGATCAATGATCTCTTTTTATCTGAGTTAAAGTAGGAGCCATAGGCTAACACAATATCAACACATTGAACAGAAACTAGAAAACCCCCGCGTGATAATTCCACTTTCCTTGATTAATTGAGCAATGGGAGTAGGGTTCTTGTAGTCAATCCGTGCCCAAAAATCATCCAGGTCAAGGTGTTGAGCATCACTATCTCCTATCTCTGGTATGGTTGTCTCCAATGAAGATATATGCTCATGCCCTTTGTAATGAATCTTCATTATGTGGAAAGGGAAGAAAGATCATGCAATGGACTTATTGATCCTCTCGCACTTTTATCTTCATAATCCATGACCTTTTCTAGAACATGTTACATCTAATATTTTTGAAAAATGATAGAACAAGGACCTTGCCATGGTTACAAACATTAGAGAGAGAGAAACGAGAAAAAGAAGAAAATGTAGGGAGTATGGTAAAAATAATCGATTACCCTGGATATTTATACATACTCCATTTTGAGTAGGTCGGTGGGGGAATTGAATGTGAAAATTAATGCACTACATCGACTTAAGACAATGGAATGAAGATATGGCAGAGAGGATATGCACAACTGACTTGAGTGATGTTGGGACACTAGGGATATGAGGAGCCAAAAACTGCAGTGAATGGGATGTCGCAAAAATGGGCTTGCGAAGAAATGGAGGTTGGAAAGCAGTAGGGACATGTGGGACGTGAGAATCCGAAATGTCCGTGATACATTCAAATCGGGTAACATGGATGAAACTCACACAATTGGTGCTTGGGAAATTTGGATCCGAGTTCTCAGTAAACGTAAAGTACCAACAAAACAAAGGGAAAACAATACAATGTAAGGAAGGTGGGGCATCAATGAACTAGGAGCCCGATAGAATTTGTGACACGAGGAACATCACAACCCAAAATGCCCGCACAACAAAGGAAAGCCTAAAAACTCAATACTCAAAAATTATTAACAGTTGGAAAAAAATCTCCCTTCAGCTGACCTTCACAAGGACATTCTGATAGACATCTTACCCAAAAATAATAAAAATGAGATAGAAATACATAATTTATGGGAAGGTGACAACATGTTTGTGCTAAATTGAGGACCCAAGTTAGAATATGGGCCATTGTGTATCAGTAACTTTGTTTTGTTCTTGCACTATGTAGGAATGTATTGAAGCTCTGGTCTATTTTATGGGGTGACTAATCAACCCAATGTATGCTCACCTCATTTTGGGTTCATGTGAAATCACTAGGAGGATGTGTCCTAAAGGAGAAGACCAGACACTTATCTAAAATTGATATCCTACGGGGGGTGGAATGTGCATGGTAGAAACTAAGGCACATGCAAAAAAAAATGGCTAAAAACATGTGTTAGTGAAATAAAGACAAATACAAATATAGAAGACAATGTGTAATATAGCAAACAAGAAGATGTACACCATGAAATTTAGGTTTCAAACATGGTACATCACTCATAATGTTGAAATATAATTAGGGCTGAAGTGGCCGAAAAATTATAAACAATGAACAAGAAATACATAGGGAAAATCCCACAAATAATGGAAAAAATGAAATAAAATGGAAAACAATGACAAACAATAGCAAACAAAGCATTAGACAAACATGTTGGAAAATATTTCTTAAGAAAAATGTTGCACATGAAGCACCCGTTAGCATGTTAGAAAGATAAATTTTTTTAAAGCATGTATATATCGATAGAGGACCGTGATAGTAAGAATAAGAAGTAATATAAAATGAAACAATAACACCTATGATGTGTACAAAATTATATGCCCATATGAGACTCAGTGGGACTAGTAAGAGGAATAATTCCAAACATCCGTGTTGCATGTAAAGATATGTAGATAATCTACATTCACAACTAGATAACAAGTGAACGTGCATGTGTGTATGATAAAGATAATGACATACAAAGTATCTTTCTATATTAAATACAAAGTGTATATGTACCTATTATAAGAAATAAAGAGTATGTGCAACCATGATATGCAATATTCTATAAATGGAATGGAATGCGAGTGAATGATAGAAGAAATTTTCCCCTCAAGTGGATGAGTATGAAATGATGCTCATTTATAAAATACCCTCGACAATCAATAATGAACCATATGAAAAGAGTACGTCATCGGAAAATGGTTTGAATTGTGTGCTAGAAAGATATGATCAATGAAGCATAAAGCATAGAGTATAGAAGAGGTGATGTTCATTTCATATTTATACCCTTAGCAGTCGAGTATGAACCATGGAACTAGAGTGTGTCATAGGGTAGTATGATGTGTGAGATTGAGATGTTGGAAATATGTATTGTGAAGTGTGGAGGGTGTAATGTGTAGTGTGTGGGGTTCATGGATGTAGTATGCGTGGGGTTCATAGATATAGTATGCCCTCAAAAGTCAAGTGTGAACCATATCAAAAGAGTGCATCATAGGGTAATGACGATACAAGTTGTGTGTACAAGCTATGTAAGATGCATGAAGCATAATAGTATAAATGCAAGATACCTAATAATGCTAGGGGGAGTAAGCATGATGCCCCCAAGTGTACGATGATGAGTAAGCTATCCAAAAAAAGTGAAAGGAAAGGGTCCTCCACCCGATGCTTGCAGAGATAAAGGTGTGTGACCATGCTATGAGATTGGTGATGTATGAGATAAATGATGTATCAGTGAATGAGACCTATGTGCATGAGACCTAGGAGGTGATGAAAACCTATGTGAAGGATACCAAGGAGGTGATGTAAACCTATGTGAAGGAGACCGAGGAGGTGATGTGAACCTATGTGAAAAATACCATGGTGGTGATGTATACCTATGTGAAGGATCCATATGAGTGGTGGACCTAGGCTGATGAGATGGACTAGTGGACTAATGAGACTAAGTAGGTCATGTACAAATAGGAGATCAAGGACCATATTGCTCTTTAAATTTTGAGAGGTATAAGGGACCTAGATTATCGAGCGAGTGTACTTTGGAAACCTCACGAGGCAGCTACGGCCACAATTTTCATGGTGGAAATTTTTTATGGTGATAACTTGCTTGTTGTGAATGAACTTTAGACATAAGTGATTCATGGAAATAATAGCTTGAGTGACACAGAGACAAGGAAGACCTAAGATCATGTTAGACACTTTGATTGATGGTGCCATGATGAATGGCACAAGCATGGTGAGAGGACCAACTATAGATGGAAGCTTGACATAACCATAAGATTTAGGAACTAGGTACGAGATATGGGATAGTGGATATTTGATAGTCATAAAGAGTGTAATAGAGCACACACCCATATGAATTGATGGATTGATCATTGTATTATTGATGGCATGAGGTATGATAAAAACGTGAATATGTAATGTATCAGAAGATAATGTGGCATGATAATCATGATCAGATAATGTGATGAATAGTGGAGATGCATCAGCATTATAAACTATAAAATCAAGAGCCCTCGATGAAGGAGGAAACACCGCACTATATTAGCTAAAGAATAAGCAACTTGATTTCAATGCTTAGCAAGAAGATAATTAAATTTTTTTATTTTTTTGTTTTCGTTGACCAACGTAGATGTGGAAAGTTTAAGGAGCTCAATTGCATTATTGTCAATATTATTTTGAATAAGATGCCATGATTTGAAACATTGATCTGTAGAATGCCCAATGCATTTATGATAGTTATATATAAAATTTTCTTTATAATTTTGCTCTTTAGGTTGAGATGGATCATGATAAAGTGGAGGAGGAAGCAGAATAATATTTCTCTCAACAATCTATGGAAATAGAATATGTGGAGCACAACAAAATTTTGTGAATGTTTTCTCTGTAAGTTTCCATCACAGCTTTTCAGGTGTAGAAAAAATTCGATAGTAGATTTTATTTCAATTGGATTAGTAGATGGCTTGAAAGTTAATTTTCTTTGAAATTGAGTACAAGATGAATCATGATCATGATATTTAATCTTTCCCATAGATAACAATTTTCTTTCACGTAACTTAAGAGCATGACATAGCTGATCAAATGATGGAGAGGTCTCTGTAGACAAAAAATTATGCACTTTAAAAATTATTTGGCCTGGTCTTATACTACTATTTAGAAGATTCTAAAGTGTACAAAGTACTAATTAATCCCACCTTTTTCCATCTTTATTTTATATTGTATTCGTAGTTCCCATGTCTTTTCCAACACTTATCTACCCATTTCGTAACTACCCCAACATTCTAGCCCTAAATTAGGGTGCCCTAGTTTATACTAGGGCACCATGGGGTGCCCCGATCTATGAAACCCCCTTTCTCTCCTTTTGGGTCATTTCTAGTTTTGGTCATCTTTATCTTTTTCCCAGTCGACCTTGTCGGGATTAATTATGAAATTAAGCTTGAGAGCCATATAAATATAACTTTATGAGACCATAATGAGGGTCCTAGGTCATAACATTACACACTACTATCACTCCATCTATGGATGGATCCATTGCATCACTTGCATCCACATAGTGCCATATATCAAGGCTAGGATATTTGCATCACACACACTTTATAGGGGGTATTCGATTCTATTCCACGCACACATGTTATTTACATTTTCTATAGTTAATATTGCTCTCTACTTCATAAAGTGTGACTGAAATGAGAGAACCAAGGGCATGACATGTACACACACACAAAGACTACATCCAATTCCGAAATGTAGTGTAACACTCAGTGATAAGTCCACTAGTTTGGCAAACAGAGGTCATTCGACCCATTCATTTACATCTTTTATTTTTCTTGGTTTTGATACTTCTCTTTGTAGTGCAAGCCATTTTCCATCTCATCTGATATATCCAGCGTGACAAACAGGAAGGTGTAGAAACAACTTATGACCATACCGGTTGTAGGTTTTGAGCATTTACAGTGTTTAGAGCATCTAGATTGCAGACTAGGGCACCCTAGGGCACCGCAATACACCGTCATGTGCCCCAAGAACTTTAGATCCTTAAGATCTATCCTTTGTAGGGTCCCCGAGTATTTTTCTCGGAGTTCTAGATTTTATTCTCGGACTGCGACAACCTACGACAATCACTGCCAATTAGCTAAGCTATTTCTCTCCCTTCTCTTGCACATTTAGGGTTTTATTTCACTTAGAATAGTTTACTTGCATTTATTTCATATTGTTTTAGTATTTTATTACAACATTTTAGTCCTCCTAATTAGATTAACTAGGATTACTATTTCCTTGCCCTAATTCTATTTTAGTTAATCATTTTGGTGAACTTGATGTCTCCTTCTAGCACCTTCTAGGGATTTCAATTTCTTTCCATTATGATTTTTTACTTCCCCCTTTCCTTTTATACACCATTTATTAGTTGGGATTCTTACCCTCCTACCTCCTGTAATCATCATTACATTCAATGCACCATGAGCATATCTATTCATGACTACTTACAAAAATACCGGATTGTCTCCTTCACCTCCAAAAATACTTAGCTACCCATTATGTCTCTCCACACATATTGCCAGAATATGTTTATCATAAATTTGTCTCAGCTTTATCCCTTAATGAAGATAAAATCAATTTCACATCTGATGATCTCCCACCACCAGAGTTCTTAGCCCATGAACCCTCCCTAAGATATCTAGGTTTGTGCTAACAAAGTAGGTGTTAAACGCACCTTAGTGGATAATGGATTTGGCCTCAACATTTGTAATATCAATTTTCTCCATCATATTGGCATGTCTTAAAATCCCTCACTCCTTCCTCCATTTCTATTCGTGGTTTTGATAACATCCCAAAATGTGTTTTAGGTATTGTCTAGTTACCCATTACCATTGGTCCATGTACGATTACCATCCCATGTCATGTCATGCCCAATGACCTTAACTACAACATCCTCCTTGGTAGGCCTTGGATCCATGCCATGCATGTGGTTCCCTCTATGCTCCATGTCGACTCAAGTTCCGCTACCAGGGAACTATTTATGATGTACCCATTGACCCTTCCCCTTTTGAATATTGTAATTCTATTGAACACCCTTTGGACTTCCCTACTTCCCCACACCTTTCCCCACTCTCTCTAAATATGGTTTAGGATATGACTACTTGTGTAGCTTTGGATTATTTCAATACCAAGACAAAAAAGTCACCAAAATTTGGGACCTCCCCGCACATCTACATAAGTTTGGACTCGGCTATCAGCCTCCTCCCCATTGTCTTTAGAGGTACACAACACATGTCATGTTGTGTCTCTTCCATTACTACACCTAGACCTTATTAGTAATGATGCCCCTTTCTTTTGGGATAACGCAGTACTTTTTCTACCGATGAGGCCTTACTAGATCATATGGGCACCTATGATGATCTTCCTTCTTTTCACCATAAGCGACACCAATCTCTCCCATCTGTTAATATGGTTTCTCTGGGAGACTCCACTAATCCCACTGATAATTCCAACCCACCTGAAACTATCCCCACTGAGCCATACATTGAGGACCATTCTTCCCTTATCAATGAAGAAACCATCCAACATAATTTAGGAATGTCTGACAACCCACGTATAGTTTTATTGGTTATTTACCTCACCCTCGCTAAGAAAAAGGATCTCCGGGGAGTCTGCATGATTTCTCCAACATATTTGACTGGGACTATAGTTATATTTATGATATCAATACCTCCGTTGTAATACATAATATCATCCTTAACGCTAATGCCAAGCCCATTCAAGTAGAAAATATGAGATATGCATCCTAAGGTCGTGGTACTTGGTCAAAGAGGAAATACAAAAATTACTAGATGTCAGTTTCATCCATGCTATTGATTATCCATAATGGGTGTCTAATATAGTTCCTATGATGAATCTTGATGGTCATGTCTGTTGTTGCACTAATTTTCATGACTTAAATAAGGATTTTCCTAAGGATAGTTTTCCTCTTCCACACATTGATGCTATTGTAGATTCTACCGCCGGATATGACATACTCTCCTTTATGGATGGTTTCATAGGGTATAACCAAATTAATATTAATTTGACCGATCAAGAAAAAACCTATTTAACCATGCTTTGTAGGGTACATTTTTTTACAATATTATGTCATTTGGCCTAAAAAATTCAAGGGCTACCTATCAGCATGTAATGACGCATTTTTATGATTATATCCACAAGATCATTGAGGATTATGTGGACAATATTCTAGCTAAGTCTTGATGATGTTCTTGCCACGCACATGACCTTCATGTGCTATTCAAGTGATTACATCAATATTGTGTACGCCTTAACCCAAAAAAATGTGTCTTCGGGGTAACCACCGATAAGCTACTCGGATACATCATTTCACGACATGGCATAGAAATTTACCCCACCAAAATCAAGGCCATCCTCAACATGCCTCCTCCAAGAATCCTTCACCAATTATGCTCTCTACAAGATAAAATTCAAGCTATTCAACGTTTTATTACAAAACTGCCAAAATAATGCAACCTTTTACTTGTTTAATGAAAAAAGACACTAAGTTCATTTGATACGATCAATTCCATAAATCATTCCATGACATTAATGATTATCTACTAAACCCTCCTATCTTAGTCCTTCCTATGGAAAATCTCCCTTTCTTATTGTATATTTCTAATACATTCCATGCCTTAGGTACCTTATTGGCACAACATGACGATACCCATTGCGAGTGAGCCATCTATTATATTAGTTTCACATTTCTCTCCTGTGAGTGTAATTAAATCTACATTTAAAAATTATTCCTTGGCCTTGTCTTCATTTCAGACAAGCTATTCCATTATCTCCTTAACCATGAAGTTCACATTATCACCAAGGTTGACCTTTTGTTCTATCTTTTTCCCACACTCATATTTCAGGATGTTTAACTCATTAGGTCATGCTCCTTACATAATTTGACTTTAAGTTCATCCCTCAAAAAGCAATTAAGGGATAGGTAATTTCCAATCAATTGGATGTTGCCCCCCTAGATGCTTCCCTTGTTTCGATTATTTCGTGATAATTTCACTACATATACCATTGAAACACACCTATGGACCATGTACTTTGATGGTTCTCACTTCCGCTCTGCGGCACCAAGGTGTGGTCTTTATTATCCCCTATGGTGAAGCACTTCCCTTTACATACTGGTTAGGATTTTCCTACACAAATAATATTGCTGAATATGAAGCCCTCATTTTAGGTTTACTTACAGCCAAAAAACTCCTCATTCGTAACTTGTGTATCCATGGGGACTCTCAATTAGTCATAAACCAAGTCAATGACATCTATCACACTAAGGAGGAACATCTTATCATGTACAATGATTTTGTAAAATACATTTTAGTTACCTTTGAATATTATTCCATTTCCATTATTCCTCGTAAAGCTAATCACCATGCCGACACCATGGCTAGTGCAGCCTCGCTTATCCCACAAGATGTCATTGATGACCAGGCCACCTTCATCATTACTCACTTACGACAGCCTTCTATCTCCATCATACCTATCACCACCTATGCCATCACCCATAGTCATGACACCACTGAATGGTTCACACCTATTTATAACTACCTATATAAACAAACTATTCCTAACACTCTGCAACCTCATGAAGCCTACTAGATATGTCACGAATCCACTTGTTATCTTATCATCGGCTCTGAATTGTTCAAATGTTCTCTTGATGGTTGTCTTCCCCTCACAGATATCCCTAAGCCATATCTAACATTCATGATAGTATATGTGGTGGCCATTTTTTGGGTAAAGCCATGGCACAAAAACTCCTATGCCAAGGGTATTATTGGCCAACAATGGAGCAGGATTTCCTTGACTATGCTAAGTGTTGTGAAAAGTGTCAAAAACATGGTAACCTCCACCACACACCTACATATGATCTTCAACCCATTGCACCCACATGGCCTTTCTCCCTTTGGGGATTTGAATTAGTTGGCCTTATCAACCTAGAATCCTCTGATGGCCACAAATTCATAATTACCACCATAGAATACTTCACCAAATGGGTTGAATCAACACCCTTATGTACAACCACTGCACCGAGATTTGTAAATTTCTTACCACACATTATCACTTAATTCGGTGTGCCATCTGCCATTATCACCGATAATGGATCCTCCAAAAATAACGACATCAAGAAATTTTGTGCTAAGTTTAAGATAAAACAACCATTTTCCACACCTTATTATCTACAAGGCAATGACCAATTAGAAGATACTAATAAAAAAATCATTTAAATTCTACATAAGATTGTTGACTCTAGTGGCTCTGATTGGCATAATAAAATTTTCTACGCATTATGGGCTGATTACACTAGTGTTCGCAGTCCTACTAATGCCACCCCTATTTCTCCAGTTTATGGAATTGAGGTGATCATTCCATTAGAAATTGAAATACCAACCCTACGGATCTCTCTTAAGGGCATCCTTAAAGATAATGAATATCGCAAAAATCACTTACACGAATTAGAAATGTTAGACTCACATCATGTCCAAGCGTTGGAAAACCTCTGTGTATACCAAACCCACATTTCACATGGTTACAATTACAAGACACATTCTATGGAATTCAATATTGTTGGCCTCTTCTTAAAAGAAAAAAACACAAAGGCTGAAGCAGCCCTAAAAGGAAAATTTAAGCCCAATTGGCTTGGCCCTTAAATTTTCATAGACCAACTTGGAGGTGGTGTTTACCACCTTACCACTATTTTCAAAAAATCTCTTAAGAACTCGTTAAATGTCATGCACCTCAAAATATACTACAATTAACTTGACGTTTTGCACTCATGACCCTATGACGTACCATAGTTCCTTAGACCATACTTGACTATCGATGGTTTACCAATCAAATAGACCTTACCTACATGTGTCATTTCATCATACCACATTCATTGGAATATTGACCAAAACTCTAGGCTATATCATCACCCATACTCGTCATCACATAATGAAGTGGTATACACCTTAGGTTACATCACCACTTTTTTCATCCATTTCTTATTTATCCTCTTACATCATATCATCACACATTCTATTATCCTATCCTACATCATTCTACTACATAATCATTTATCCTACTCATCACTTAGTGGTATATACTCTAGGCTAAATCACCACTATTGGTTTCTCAAACATGCACCCACGTCACGGATCTCAGAAGAGCCTAGGTGTTTGATACCACAATGGAACTGCCCCCAAGTTGTGGGACCTTGCGCGCTTGGGATGGATCTCCGGAGAAGGATGGTTCGTCTACCTACCTCTAACGCTATTACTACTCCTAATGCTGAAAGAAAATTCTAGACTAAACATGCCAAGGGACCAGGGATAGAAGGATGTGTAGAAAGGGGAAATCCTAAGCTAAGGAAGGTGATAGTGCAAAAGGAAATGGTCAATCTCTCTCCATGAGCAGCGATGAAAATAGAGCGAGCACGGGAAAAAGGGTAGATGACGCGTGCCACGAGATCAACACAGAGCTTGGCCTTCCGCCACACGAAACAAATGAACATGGGGAATGCTAGAAAATGCAAACAGAGAGGCGAGATTCAATGAAAACAAGAAAGGGAAGACAAGAGTTTTGTAAAACATGATTTTATTGCTCAAGGGACACACAGTCATTTACATTCATGACAGGAGGTGAGAATACATTGCAGAGACCATGCCAAGGTCTAAGACCCATGGGAAGTTAGCCACCATTTTGGCATAGTGTTGTTACAACAAAGAGGGATATTCTTTAAAAGCGAAATCTGCTACTTATAAAATAAGGAGAGAAGAGAAGGAGAAAATGAGGGAAACTCAGATTCAAATATTCAACCACCAACAACCAGTGATAAACACATACAAATCCACCTATAAGGCTTTTAAATTTTCTCCCTCATGTCTGTTTGGCATGTGGAATAAGGACGAAGGAAAGATCTGATGAAATCTAGTGATTGAGGTCAATTGGATGTGTGCATTGATGCATTGAGAGACATTTCCTAGTTTTTCACCTAACAAATCCCACCTATATTTGAATTTGAAAATTTCAACATGTAGTTTGTTTCAACAGATTCTCTAACAAGTCTAGCTGCATGCCGATCTCGAGCTCTATAGAAAATGATATGGTTGTCGAGAAGACATCAGAGCCGTCGGTGCACGCAAGACATGTGGTGCACGCAGGTTGGCTGAAATGATGGCAAACTGTTCATTTGTTTTGTCTTTTCTGCCATGTGTCATGCACTAGTTAGTTTTCCAGATTCGGTGTCCTATTAGAATGCTTTTATAGGTTAGGTGTAGCACAATCAAGTCTGAAAGAAGATGATATGACACAATGACTACCGTAGAAGAAGGCACAAGTTACGAGAGAGAGAGAAGCAAGCACATAAAAGGGAAACAGAGGGGAGGCACACGCGTAGGAGGAAGGCATACTTGTAGAAGGAAAGTATGGAAACAAGACATGAAAATTTAAATAAAGGAAGGTGTGGGGAGGAAGAAATAAAAGAGGGTGCGTGAAGGAACGGAGTCTATGTAAGCATGCAAGAGGAATTCCAGGGACTTAGCTAATTGTAAGGTAAGTCTACAGAGGTGTGTGTAAGGAGTGTACGATGGGATAGGAGAGAAAGCAGGTGCATAAGAGGAAGGTACGTAAGGGAAAATGGAAGGAGATAGAAGAATGCAAAAGGGAGAAGGAAGGTACGCAAGGGCATGCAGAGGAACCGCAATCGTGCAAGGTGTCAAACATATAATCTTGAGTGCGTGTAACATAAAATGTGAAACATCAGAGTCAGAATGAAAATATAAGTTATCTAGATAACTAGGAGAGTTATTTGGATAAAAACCACTTCATTTTTATTCATCACGTAGTGGTCCATGCTTAGTGCTAAACCACCCCTTTTGTTATCCATTATATACTCATTTACGCTCCATCCGACTTCATCACCCATCTCATAGTGACATACACTATAGGATAAATCATCACCTTCTTCTTCCATCATGTAGTGATATACGCTTAGGGATAAATCATCACTCACCCATTCAACAAGTCATGATATATGCCTCGGCTATAGGGTTCACACACATTCACTATATAATCACATACTTCATCACCACTTACTACCGCTCATCCCATAGTGATATACGCTTAGGGATAAATCATCACTCCTCTATTCAACCAAGTTGTGGTATATGCTTATGTTATAGGGTCCATGCACATCTCCCCACATGTCGTATTTCATCACCACTACACATACACACTCATCATAGCATGTTAGACATAACCTATACTACTCGACCATTTCTCGATAATGCACTCTCGTTTACGATTCATTATTGACTACTGGGGAAAATAAAATGAACCTCACTACATACACTTCCATACACTCAGGGGGAATGTTGCTCCTATCATTCCATCTTGCATTTCATTCCATCCATCCACAACATATTGCATTGTCTTGGTAGCATTTACTCTTGCTTACTAGTGTTTTACATGATCACTTTACTACACATGTTAGATTGCTTTCTTCTATGTCATTATCATACACACATACGCATTCACACATTTATCTAATTGTTATCATAGATAGAGAACATTTACACGTGGCATGGATGATCTCCTTCTACCCTTACCATAATGGTGGTCGGGGTATCCACATTCATCTCATACAAGTTTTATGGTTTCATTTTATACTTAACATCTTATATTATTTATTCATACACACTTTGACATATTGTTTATCACTCTAACATACTAACAAGTGTTCCATGTGTAGTACTTGTTTAGAAGGATTACATATTTCTATGACTACCTCTTTTTTTTCTACTTGTCTTATTTATTTGCCTTTGTATACGAGCTTTTCCCTTTTCTTGTATACACCCTTAAATTTTTTTATGGACATGATGGAATTGCATGGCTTGTGACAATGTGAGTGATGTCCCATATTTGTAACCCTCTTTGTGTGGTATTATTTTTGTTTCTTGCATGTTTACACTTCGTGTTTAGTATTTTTCTTACATTGTCTATGTATTTTACACTTATTGCATGCATTTGTTTTCAGACTAACACTTGTACTAACTAGCCATCCTCTTTTGTACGTGCCTTGGTATCCACCAAGTGCTTCCCTTTCCCCTTACGGGCGAGTTATATAGGTCGAGTATGGTTGGTCCTCTTTTGGGGCTGCATTCTCCTTCCAGGTTCATTGCTGTGCCCCCAAATAAGGGGCCATCATTGAGGTTTTTTTAATAACACAACGTATTTACTCCAGTTTAGACACAATGAGTGAGTTTAGATGATTCTAATAACTCCATAGATAGCATCCTTAACATGACATGGTGTCTCTCAACAATTGCACGTGCGGCAAGTTACAAGATCGGGGTTATAATGGGTGTTCCTCTCTACACTTCTTTTTCAGTGGCATCATATCACCCAAAAAACCATGGTAGTAAAAATATCTCTTCAAAAAATTTCAATAAAATTAGTTAGAGTTGGAGGACGTAATACATTTTCTCTCTACACTTCTTGACCGAGGGTGGCATGAGATCGCCAGAAAAAATCACGACAATACATGATATCTTTCTACACCCTTTTTCTCAACATGGATTAGGTGCACATGTTCCATTCGAATTTTTCTAGCATATTTTACATTTGCATACTTTACACATGTATATTTTACACATCATTTTTACATACATACATATTTGACTACCTGATCATTTTCTCCTTACAGGTCCAACGTATGAGAAACAAACAATAATATTAGAGGCAATAACAATGATAATAATAGTGATAACACACCACGATAGAATTTTACATAGTAACCATGCAAGTACATTACACACCACAAAAATGACACATGCATTCCACTCTAGGTTAACTCTTGTCATTTTTATGTGCATTTTTCATCTTTAGAATCCACACTCTTACACATTTTTATTTTTGTCATTCCATGCTGGAGTCTAGTCCATCTTGACACATCTTCTTCTACACTCTACATGGATATCAAGTAGACATCTCTATCTACTTTATGCAGCCAATAATTCCACTCACCAACATAATGTGGGGGAAAAAAGTAGACAAAAAATTATTTACTTTACACATAATTTGACCCAGTCTTGTACTAATATTTAGAAGGTTCTCAAGTGTACAAAGTACTAATTAATCCCACCTTTTTTCCATCTTTATTTTAGGTTTTATTTCATAGTTCCCATGTATTTTCTAGCACTTATCCACCCATTTCACAACTACCCCACATTATATCCCTAAATCAAGGCACCCCTGACCTATCTTTGGGGTGCCCTAGTCCTACTATGGGCACCCCGATCTATGCAAATCCCCTTTCACTCCTTTTTAGGTCATTTATAGCTATTGGTCATCTTTATCTTTCTCTCATTCAAACTTTTTGGGATTAATTACAAAATTAAGTTTGAGAGCCCTTTAAATATAAACTTATAAGACCATAATGAGGGTCCAAGGTCATAACATTACACACTACTATCACTCCATCTAGGGTTGTATCAATTGCATCAATTGCATATACATAGTTCCATGCATCAAGGCTAGGAGATCTGCATCACACACATTTCATATGGGGGATTTTATTCTATTCCATGCACACATGCTATTTACATTTTCTATAGTTACTATTGCTCACTACTTCACAAAGTGTGACTAACACGAGAGAACCTAGGGCACGATATGCACACACACACCGACCAAAACTACATCCGGGTCCAAAATGTAGTGCAATGCTCGTGATAAGTCCACTAGTTTGGTGGCTGAGGTCAGTCTAACCCATTCATATGTATATTTTATTTTTCTAGGGTTTGATACTTCTCTTTGCATTGTAGGTCATTTTAAAGCTTATTTGAGATATCCATCACGACAAACATAGAAGGTGCATAACTAATTTGTGAACATACCATTTGTAGGTTTTGAGCATTTACAGTATTAAGAGCACCTAGATGCGCAGACCAAGGTGTCCCAGTACAATCCGAGGTGCTCTAGTCACTTCAGATCTTTTATATTTGTCCTTCGTAGGGTCCCTGAGTATTCATCTGCACTTCTAGATTTTATTCTTAGATTTGCAACAACATGCGATATTGACTTCCAATCAACTAATATATCTCTTTCCCTTCTCTTGCACATTTAGGGTTTTATTTCACTTATAATAGTTTACTTGCATTTATTTGATATTGTTTTAGTCCTAATTAGATTAACTAGGATTACTATTTCCTTGCCCTTAGTCTATTTTAGTTAATTAGTCTCAAAGATGATGTTATCTTGTAGAGGTGGTAAGATACTTTAGATAAAACGATCTTACAATTTAGAGTCCGTGAGTACATTAGACATCTTAGATAAATTATTATTATATCATAACACCTAATATGATAGATGCTCATTAAATCTTTGTTTAAGTTGTGCAAGTTAAGAATATGATATCTTAGAACTCGATATTGATTGAAAAATGAGGGAGAAAAGTACTAACCAAATTCATACACGATGTTACCAAATGGATAAGTAGATCAAATAACAAAAGCATTTCATAATCTTGGAAGATTATAATAACGAACTTTGTTAGTAAAGTATGATCATCCACGTAATAAATACATGCCACATGAAATGCTCAAATATTCTCTTGGGGTCACCATGGCTATTGAAAGTGGGCAACTTAGGAGGGATGATTTTTTTAGGAAGTTCATAAGTGGAAATGGTGGGTGAGAAAATACTATGAAGTAAAAATGTTGAATCAAGAGATGGAGATGCACGAGAAGTGGGATACTGTAATCGATTGTGAATTTGATCTTGAGGATCCTGACAGAGAGACTAGGTCTTGAGTTATAGCACAAGATACTTTTCCTATGTGAGAAACAAGAGGTAAAGTGAAGTGGTTGGTGGGAGTAATAATAGATACATGAACATTAGAAGTATGTGTAAGGATGTAAGTATGAAATTGAGTAGAAATATGCATAAAGCGGCAATAGATGTAGGAACATTAAGCTCAGCAATATTGGTGGCCTCCTCACGAGCAACGAATAAAAGTAGATTTATATCTTGGGATGTTCAACAAGATGATCATTGATATCTTGAATATGGGATTTAGTAAATGGTCGATAAGATTGAGGAGTGATAAAAAGATGACAAAACACTTAGAAGAAAGGTTGGGTTTGAGCAATGGGTTCACAAAATGATTTAACAAATATTAAAATTTGTAAAACCCTAGATATTTTAGAGTCACATATGATAAATAAATTATGATAAATAGTGGCTAGATACAAGATATGATAAACAAAATACTAGAGTATATATATGACACAAGAAATAAGCTAAGGAAAATTGAAACCCTAAGTGTAAAATAGGGAATAGAATAATTATATGATTTTGAAATAAATATCAAAGTGTGTTGGACTAGAAAATTAATAAACATGAGGAACAGACTATCGCAACCACACCTAGAAAATTTTGTAACCTCTTAATAATCGGAATGGGGCGGGGCACCTAGGTGATAAAGATCTTTGTTGGGTACATGTGACTATGAAAATGGTAATAAATTGATTCTTCTTGTGTTGTAAGATGGTCGCTCACCTTCCTTTTTGGTCACCTTTATATCATTGGATGATCGCACAGTTTTCCTATAACATAAAAAAGAAAAATGATATCCTAGAAAACCCCAAAACACATCAAATATTAAAAATAAAGATGTAAATCGAGAGTCGGATTAACCCTGGCAGTCACCTTTGGTGAGTGAGATTATAACCAAGCATTGCAATACATTTCAAACTCCATGTAGTTCTTGTGTGTGTGTGTATAATTTGTGTCCTAAGAATCTCTTGTGCAAGATGCACTTGATAGTGAGTGATAGATAGATGTAACAATGTAAATAGATGTGTGGATGGAAAACTTAACATCCCCTCCTATCCATTTATGTAGAAAATTTAGTCCCTATATCTCTTGAGTGAGTGCTAGATGGATGTTTTGATCCTCTTAGAATGCTTTGGATTTAACCTTAGGTGGTGATAGTAAATTCATAGAGCATGGTCCTTTGTTATGGTCACATAACTTTGTATTTATATGATTATGTTATTTTAATTTTGTAATTGACAACTAAAAGTCAAAATCATAAGAAAATAAGATGCCCAAAATATCAAAGAGGCCTAAAAGAGGTGAGTAAGATACAAAGAGGTCGGGGCCTCCCGAGGGGATGGGGGCACCTATGTCCTAGCGTCTGGTTAGGTGTTGACGTCCGAGTCAATAAAGATAAAGCAATGAAGATCATATTGGGTTGTGGGTTGTGCAATACCAAAGAGGAAACCAAAAAGACAAAAAAGAAGCCAAAGATAGATGTCAATTACTATTTTTCACACTTAGAAATCATATGAATAATAATATGTGATTAGGACCTAGAAATGTACCCAAGTGTCTACAACTTTAAATTGTAATGAATTCTCCATTCCAAGGGATTTTTTGTTTTAGCTTTTGGATATAAATTGTGGATTTTTGTATGTTATTTAGCTTTGTATCACTAACATACAAGAAATAAGAGTTATATTTCTTCCATTTATTTTCTTATGCTTTCCTTTATTTCCTCTCAATTTCCTAGATTTGCAAGCATAGAGATCTTGAAAAACAAGGAAAAATATTTGTACTTTTGAGAAAAAATTAATGGAACTTTGTGTCTTAAGTTTGTTTATCTAATTTTTGTTTGCAAAAATTATATTCTTTTAATGAATGTTGACCCAATCTGATTGATGTATGTGAATTTTACAAGTGTACTAACAACATTAACCATCTCTCCTTATTTTTCTTATTCCAACATAACTCCATTCACTAAAAAATTCTCCATTGTACCTACATAGAAGCACTTTGCCACATGTTTAGTGGAGTTTTCCTATGTGATACTCGACCTAATAGACATTGTATGCCTTAAAATGAAAACATGATTCCAAATGCACTTGACCTCTTGAGGTCATGCTTCGGGATAATGGAATATGTAGGATTGAGGTCACATTGAAATGTAGCTATATGAGAATTAGGTACTAATAATGGGTAGTGTGAGTTCCTATGGGTTAAGTTGGTAAGGAGGGAATTAGAGGCTTTGCATGAGTAGTGTAAGTTACCTATTTTTTTTAATTGTTTGATCCTATTGGAATGATAAGTTATATTAAAAGGTTTTTAAAGTAATTAAGAAAAGTAACCTAGCTTAAATAAAAGACAAGTGTGTTTTAATATTTTAATTAGCTAAATTCATTCTCGATTAATTATCCAAAATGAAATGAATAATCTAATCTATTTTTCTAAAATAAATAATTTGAAAGAAACTATTTAAATAAACATTAACATTTATCTACTCTAAATTAATTAAAAAATGAAATCTACGTAAAAGGGAAATTACTTCTAAATTAAATAAATTCTACCTCTACACTAAAAAAAAATAAACAAGGAATAAATGGAAGTGGCTTTTCCTCATTGCAGGGTATGAAGCTTAATCTAATTTTAAAAAAATGTATTTCCCAATTTGTGATTGTGAATTTTCTACTTCTTGTAATTGCATCATCTCAGAATCACGGGAAGAAATAAGGCTTCTCATAAAAATTTCTTCTTCCCCTAAGACTTCCCTGGTAGAGAAAATAATTACATTGGAAAATATTAATAGTGAAGAAACATTAGAAGAAGCATAGACATAAAAGCTTCCTCAAGCTTCTTTCCTAGTAGATGTAATTGGGATAAGTAGGGAAGAAGTTTGTCACTAGAAGATTATTCGTATGCACGTAAATCTAATTGATAAAGAAAATAAAATATAAATATATTCTAAATGAATAAATAAGGAAACTGATGCACATGAACTTCCTCCAAATCCTTTCTCAGGAAATCCACATGGATAAGCCAAGAAGGAAGTATCAATGGAATATACTTACATGAAAATGAACAACTATGAATTCTAATTCCTTAAATGAAGATATTGATTTAACAACAAATGTTGATTCTAGATTAAAAGATTTGAAGAAAATTAAATAACATCCCTAACCTGGTTATCATAGAATTGAGATGATTCCCAAGTGTGGTTATGCTTCTCTTTATCCCCTCAACTTATTTTCCAGAGATGATTCCAATTAGTCTAGGGAGTTGTGATGGTTGTAGAAGAAAATAAGAGACATAGGAAGAATATTGGAGAAGACCAATTGCAGGTAGACTAGTAAAAATGCAAACAAAAGAAAAAAAAACAAATAATGAGTTGTTTGTGTAGTTTACGGAAGGATTTGAGAAGTGTCAGGCAATCAAAATCAAGAATATCCAACCAATGCTTTGTGAAAAGATTCGTTTTTATAGAAAAAAACAAGGAAGAATTCCAACACACTTAGAAATCAAGAAATGCTAGATCATCCCAGGAAGGGGCATTGAAAATTCTAAGAATAGTAAGGAATGAAGAGGAGTTCCATACATATCCAATAAGATTAAAATCATAGGGAATTGTTGAGAAATGTTCGAGAAATACACCGAGAAGCTTGCAACATGTGTACAAATATTATAGTTTGAGCCTTAGATAAAAGTACATGGAACCATCACTCCTGTGTAGACCGGTGGTTATGGAAGCGCCATGACGATTACATAGCTAAAGGAAAAAATAATAAGGAAATGCAACGATTTTTTTTTGTGAAATCAAGGAAAGATAAGGAACTGAAAAATAAAGAAGAGTAAGTCATATATGCATGATGTAAACAAGGAAGTGGGATAGGGACCTCATCATTTGTTTTGGAAATGAAATTTATCATCATAAGGTATTTTTAACATTGTTCAAATGTAACACAATGAAATTTTAGGTGTCTACATATTCCCCCATCAGATAATATTTTTAGCCATGAATGAATGTAAAATGTAATTTATGAGTATGGTGCTCATAAATGGGAAAGTTATAAATTATACCTCATTGTCTGTGTGTTGAAATCATGCGATCCGAGCCTCTCGCCACTGCAAGAGAAGACAAGAATCAAGTACAATACAAAACATAATCGACAAATGTTTATGAATAAAAATGACAAGATTACTCACGATATCAAAGGGGATAATAAATATACTTGCGCAAACACTCCAGCCCTAGATACACACACACACACACACACACACTCAAAATGACATTAGAAAACACTATATATAATTTTTTTACCATTTATAGAAATCTTTTCACTTACCCACTTAGTGATTTTTGGAGCTCTAGATTACTTGTGACCATTTTGTGTGAGAATACAACCAAATCAACGAGAATTCAAATACAATGGAATTGCAACCAATGACAAAGTGGTAGAGGGTCACAATTAGGTAAGTTATACGCATTAATTATCTCCCCCTTGAAATGTAGGACTTGATCAAAAATATTTGTAGGGGTAAATTTTAATAATTTTATAGTGAAAAATTATGCACCTTGTTAGACTTAATTTCATGTTATATTTGTAGGGGTGAATTTTACTATATGTAACTTGTTAGACTTAATTTCATGTTATTTTGCTATTTTTTTTGCATTTTTAGCCTTTAGGGTAAGACCCAAAATTTTCAAGCGGAATTGACGCATCGAGTACGTAATTTCCTCTTAGGAAAGTGATGAATTCCTAACCATCGTGGTGGTTGCGTAACCACCACTTTTCTATAAGTGGAGGTTTCATAAACATCAAGGCAGTTTTCAAATTATCAACTATGTATGGAATTATTTTGGTTTTCCTTACATTTATACTATTTTTGTGATCTTGTTATATGTTTATGAGGTTATAACTTGATCCTTTCTTGATGTTTATAGATGCGGGGAGGATATATTCGATGGAGCAGAGATCGAGAAAAAGGATTAGTTTCCTAGATATTACATGGGTTGACCCAGGAGAGAAGGACATATTGGGAATGGTAAGCCTTTGGTGTATTTCATAGAAATGAATCGTTTCTCCTCCAAGTCACTTATTCTGTGACTTATTGAGTTAGTGGGATGAAAAATGGAACACTTTTCATATGCCTAGAATAAGAGGTGAGTGGAATATCTCCTTAGAGGATGTTTCTTTGGATTCATGGGGTTCTGTCATTGGATGAAAGCTTGTCTTGAAGAGCATTAGTTTGATAGCTAAGGCTCACAACTAGGTTATTTATTTAAGAGATGCACATGCACCTTAAATTGGTGCCAAAAAAGGTTTTATATTGGTTACAATTGACACCACACCTATCCTAACTATGTGTAAGGACATTATAGGTATCTTGGCCTCACATTTTATCGGGGACAAGGGAAGAGACATGTTTATATACTATTGAGCCCCATCGTTTAGAGAATAGGGCTATATGACAGTCTAGTCTACACATGGGGAGTAGACATTTTGTGAACTACTTATCATGACTTATACATGATTGGAATATTTGGGGCTAAGTCCCTTAGCAATCCCACACTTTTTTATGTCTTGGGTGTATGAGAGGATGATCCCTTATGAAACGGGAGTTGAGATAGAAGATCTCACAACAGTTAGAGAAGTGAAGTGGGTGGATATGGATGGACTCAAGGGCCCATATCAGTTAGTTTCTACTTTGACCGAGCAAAATATATGATCATGTAACCATATCAATATATGGTTAGTAGATGAGATCAGAGGGCATTATCTTGATTACATGTCATACCATAGTTCGGTTAAATGACTAGACTAGCATAATCAAGACTCATCTAGTCCTCGTGGTGCCCCAATAATTTGGGATACCATATACAAATAATATCCTAGCGGTTTCCAAAATTTATATAGGGATATGAAATTTGATAACCACCCAGAGAGGATAGTTAAAGTGAACAATGGTTACTCCTAAGATTCCTATTGGTACATGATGATAGACTACACGAGATCCAGTGCTTTGGGCATAAATTAGGATGAGATAGGTGCTATAGATTACCACATGCCTAGAATAGAGTAAGAAGGAGGAGAGATGCGAGACAAAGTTAGGATCGGGGAGGAGAAAGACTCGAGTGGGCAGGCCATAAAGAGAGCCTTGGTAGTATCAGAGCTAAAGAAAACTTAGAGGAGAAGACACTATATCTTGAGGATACATATGAGGTATTCATACATCCATAGAGAGTGGAAGAGGAGGTCAAGGTCAAGTAGGAGGATATACCAATTCGCACCAACATCAAATGTTGATATGAGCTAGATGCTTGGAGACTTGAGTAATTAAAACACTCTTTTTCCACACTCATCTCCTAGATTAGATGTTAGTAAGCTATACTAATTTATTTTTGTTTTTAAAAGTTTTGTAACTTACCATTATTTATTTTTACTTTTCAGCTCTTGTGGATGGATGACAAGATATTATCTAGTGCACACTCCTGACATCTTTGTGATCCTTACAAAGATGACACAATATTAACTAGTTGTTAACACAGACATCCGATGATAGCGGGCCTCCATACTAACATGTTCGTGCTGAGACCGGCATGCTGCAGAGAGGGATGACCTATATGAGGAATGATCCTCTGTACACGAGGATTGAGAGAGACAATGATGAGCACACTCGCGCATTGGAGCCGCCACTACTAGCTTCTCACCTAGGTAGTCATAGGGTCATTTCCACAGGTCTTTTCATGGTGGATCTTAGGCTACATTGAGCCATTTATATCACGAGGAGATGGAACAAGAGTCCTTGTGCCACTCTTGCCCCATCTCAAGGGTCTAGTAGAGAGGGCAATAGGCCTAGGGCCTTTATTATTTTGAGGTAGTTTTTGACACGTATATCTAGTTTTTGTATTTTGGGCTCTTGATTTAACATTTTTTCAACAATTACTCTATAATGTGATGATATTGTACACGAGAAAATGAAATTACATACATATATATAGACATATTTTTGGTTTGGAATTCCTTGTAAGAGTTGACTCTGTTATGGTTTATTTCATCTGTGTACTCTTAGATGGTTTAGAATTTCCAATGTTTTTATGTTTTAAAATGTATGCTATGGATGATGATGCAATGTGGTAAAAAAATTATTTCGTATGATTATGCATATGACAATAAATTGTAACTTAGATACTTTGTTTCTCAAGTAATATTTAACATTTTTATTTCATTGGAAAATTATGTTGAATGTGGTATGATGAAAATATGAACTCACTCCATTCTCAACTCCATGTAACTAGTAGGATGCGAGGGCTCATCACCGAGAGTCAAGAAGGATGCAAGTTATATGAATTGAAGAATGTGAATGTGAATGATGACCAAGAGACAAGACTTTGAAAAATATCTAATTAGAAACTTATAACTCAACCCTAACCAAGATAAACTACCCAGTTCGAAATGAATTCTAATTGCAAGTTTAACTAGACTTAGATTCATGGATGGCCTATTGATTGACAAAATAAGTTTTTAGGAATGAATCTCTCTTAACATACACATCTAATTAATTTTCATGGGAATTTTTAGAAGCACTTTTATTTACTTGTTTATTTGTAATTTATGATTTATTATTGTGACCCCCTATGTCTTGCCCCATGCCACTAGTAAGAAGCATGGGCTCATCACCAAGGACAAGACATAGGTGAGTAAGGGAACTTCCCTCCTTTCCCAATCTCATGCTACTAGTAAGAAGCATGGGCTCATCACCAAAGGTTGGTAGGGAAGAGAGCATACAAGTGTTGATATGTGATTTCTTGTAAAAGGATGTGTTCCTCGATTTAGAAATCATGCTTGATATGTCTTGTAATTTCTTTGCTGATTTCAGATCTTGGTAGTCGGAATATGATTAGACTCTTTTATTTATTTCATTTTGCATCGAGTTTAATCGATCTCGGAATGAATTATAGAGTTATCCATCTATAATACCTAGTCTTGGATCGGTGGAATTGATCCAAGTATTGCTTTAAGTTTGTTCATGATGAATTAAAATTACAGACCTTGAACAGGTTGCGAGGTCTAGAAGCATTGAATAAGCTAGTCAGGAGTATGACTTAGGCTGATCAAGTGAAATGAATTGGTTCCCGATATGGAAGTATATCTGGAAGGTCTCGATTGTGGACCAGGTAATAATTCGGTTACATACGATTCTGCTAGCCTAAGGTAGAACAGGAGCTAAACCTGTTCAAGAAGGTATGATGTAGGTCTTTTTCTGAGTGTACGAAATGTAGACCTAACTGGAATTATTATTGGTTAGTAACCTAAAACTAAACCTAACCTAGGGGTTAGATTAGTGTTAATCTAACCTAGACCTAGGCTAAGTACTAATGTCCTAAGTTAGTATCTATGTTATGGAAGTTAGATTAGGTGTTATCCTAAATTCTAACCTAAGATACTAACCTAACTATGAGCAAGAATGTAAAGGGGCCTATGGAGGGGTGTGAACCATGGGCGGCGTTTTCTATGTCATTAAATGCTAAGGATAAGTATGAGGGACAGGTCTTGGCGGAAGTTTAAGGAACGGCTAACTTGTGCCGACGTGGCAGGTCGCCAAAACTGGAAATGGACTTGAGATTTTATTTGACTGTCGCCAACTTTGGCGGTCGGTGGCAGTGGAGTTTGAGCGGGAAAGTTGGTGTAAATGCATTCAATGCGCTCGGTAGTCGAGCTCGGAACTCGCGTGAAGGCATGCAAACTGGGAAGTTGTTGGTTTGTTTGGCTTATCGCGATTTTCAGTTTTTTTCTGCTCATTCACTTGGTTCTTCGCTTTTGATCTTCTTTGAGTTGCATGGCGAACATGAGGATATCTAGCTCTTTTCTCTGGCAAGGAAAATATATATGTTTTGGAGATAGCAAAATTTTGTTGGTCGCTCTAACTTGGAAAAGGAAAAGGAAGTCCGAGCTCTTCCAAAGTGGTCCTTGGAAATTTGAGCAAAAAAAATCCAGGCATGTTAGGCCCTAACCTTTAAAAATCTTGTTGTCTTCCAAGTGATTTCATTAGAACAACTCTGTTCAAATGATTTATGGAATAAATGATTTTCTATGGTTGTCTTGTGTGATTTGGTACTGTATCTTTATGCTGTTCATTTTTACAAATTTAACCCTTAATGGGTGTGTGTTGTACTTCGAACTGTTCACTGTTTTGTTGTGCTTTACATTCCGGCGTAGGTTTGTAAAACATGTGCTTGAAGAGTATCTTCCTGCTCCGTGAGAACTCGTGCATGCTTCTCTTGCTGGGTTCAGGATTCAGTAGAAACTTGTTGGTAGAAACTTGCTGATAGAAGTTTGTTTATAGAAACTTGTTGATTGTAACTTGTTTATGAGGCTTGTTTCTTGTCGGAAAAGACACTGTTGGACTTTTGTGTGAATATCCAGTCTTATTGGATTTCTTTGCATGTTGTAGTGGTTATCTTTGGTGAAAGATACAGAACCTAGTAGGACTTCGCTATGGTATTTTAAGTTATTTTGAACGAATAACTTATTGTGTTTCTGTATTTCGTTGCTACCCCTTTTTGGAAATTGTGTATTCCTTGCTTGTGGTTCTGGGTTTCAACCCGTTAGCAGTATGCAATATGTGTATATTCATATTATTGTTGTAATCAGAACGACTCTGTGGAGTCGATTGAATGATTTATTTACATTTGGACCTCTGTTCAAGTTAAATATAATTGAATATTGGTGATTCGATGAGCCAGTGACTTGAGGGAATAACATGTACTAAGACCTCTGTTATTTATAGGAATACCTTTGTGTTGCATGGATTTTGTGGTACAGATTCTTTGGGTGTATTTTACGTTTGCATTCTGTGCAAACTTGTGCGAAGAATTGGCAAAGGTTCAGTCGGGTATCTTGTTTTGAAATCAGTATTTAAATTGCTTTTGCTTGATTTTAATATGTACACCATTGACTTGTCCAGATGGAAACATTGGCAATCATTTGTCATTCCACTGTTGTTCGGGTTCAGTAGAATTGTGGAAGTTAACCTGTATCTTCTTTTGCCTCAGTTGAGAACTTGACTTGATATACTGTTGTTTGACATTGTGGAATTTTCCTGAGTAATGATTTGTATCAAGTAACGTGACTCTGTATAAGTGAATCGTGAGTGCTATTTGACCAACTCCGATTACGTACAGATGTACATACAGGATGATATGTTCCTTTCTGATTTCCTAATTGGATGTGGCAGTGTATGTTACGGTATTTGTAAGATAATCTCTGTATGGTCTTATGGAAACATCAAATTGTTTAATGCAATGAAGTCTGTTGTTGACCGTGATATACTAGAGGTTCTTTGATTTCAAACTTGGTTAAAAAAAAACCTTACTGTGTGTAAAAGGGACTAGCATTGGACTATAGGTTGATATATGGGATTGTAGGCGTGTTTTTCTTCTGTTGCATAACTATCCTGCCTTGAGCTGGACTGATCTAAAAGCCGTCGACTGTACCTCGACAGGCAATGTGGTGATTTTCATGTTGTTTGAAGCTTCCTGTAGAGTCTGTTTGGTTGATAGTCTGCACTATTGACGTGTTAGCCATTGTACATGAGAGTTTTTCTTTGTGTTTGATTTTTAATATGACGGTGAATCTTCTTGTGGGTTGTCGGACTTGTTCGTATACATCTTTGGATGAATGCTTTCCATATGTAGAGACAGTACAGTAGTGAACTTGTGTGAAGGGAAGTATGAATGATTTGTTTCTTTCTCTTCTGTTATTCTAATACTTGTTGGTATCTGTCTAACAGTTGGAATTGTTCTTGTATCTTATTGTTGGAATCATGACTTGCTATGATATTTCCTTTTCTGATGAAAGTAACGATCTGTCCAATGTTGCTGATCTTGGATTCAAGATAATTGTTTAGATACTTTCGTTCTTTGATTCTTAATATTTGATGAAATATTTGAGAAGTGTTTAGGACTATTCTGTAACGATGATAGAGTTACACGTTTGTAGTCATTTTTGTATTACAAAGGCATAGTCTGAATATGTTTACTTGTTTGGATAATTGATCTCATTTAAACAGGGTGTTTAATGAAAACAATTGACGGATTGCAATTGTTTTAAAAGTTAGTGCTTATCATGCTCAGTTCATCGAACTGACTCATGTTGACTATTTTTGCAGATGGTTGCCGTAAGTGGTAAAAGCAATGCAGATCTGACAGGATGATCAGATTGTTTATTTTGATTTATAATGAATTACAGCTTGATTTTCTAAATGTACTATATGTGGAAAGATGTACTTTTCCGTTAAGCATTGTATCAAGTATGTTGTTTGCATAAAATGTAATTGTATAGTTCTGAAAGGAATGGAAATAAGTATTTGTTACTTATGTGTTATATTCTAAATTCTGATAGTTGACCCTCTTCGGTTTATATACCAGAGTGGCAATGTTATCTTTGTGTAACTGGATGCTTTTGTGATTGACAATGAAAGCTTAAAGGAAATATAATTGAAATTCTTATGAGTGTTTAGTAGTTCTGATTTGTTCTATCGAAAGCTAAATTGAAATTTAAATCATTGACTTTCTATAAGGATAGGGCTGAAATGAACCTAAGCAGAACGCCAATCAAGCAGAATTAAATTACTAATCCCTAGTCCTGAGTATGACAGGACAATATTAAATTGGATTCTTAATCATTTATATCTTTATACTAATAAGTATGATATAAATTCAGTTAGGAGAACTGATGTAAATCTAATGGGGTTCAGATGGCAATCTCAAGTAAAGGCTATGAGATATTGTCCAATTCTGTTGTTTTAGAATCATGTGTATTCTAATGACTCCTTGAAGAGATCATGACCTTAATACCTCTACCATGTAATGGGTTTTAATGAGGAAGGTCGTCTTATGACGAAGAATCCAGGGATTGGGAAAGGCTAACCTTAGGGGAAAGTCTTTAAAGTAATTTAAAACTCAACGTGCGTACACATATTAATAAGTAGATCTTTTCGAGGCGGATTTAAAGGTTGACGGCACAAGACAACTGCAGGGTTGTACCTCCGAGAAGATTAGGATCTTCTCGAAGTTACAACAATGCAGGTGACTTATGGCGACACCCTTTGCATTGATCGCTAAGATTTACACTTGTGATCGGATTAGTTACTCAGGGACCGATTAGGAATGTGGTCAGGTTATAAGGCTGCCTAGGAGGTTCGGGGTATCTTGACACATTGGTCTAACTGCTGAGGTTATACCAGTATGTCATCGTATCCCTAATACTCGTGGGCATCCATATAACATTATCACCTTGTTAATCTGTCTTCGAGTGATTAAGTTGTGAAAGGAAGGACTGACAGTAGTCAGTGTAAGACATTCTATATAACATAAGAATGGGGTGAAGGACGTATTCCAGATTGACGAGTATGCCGTTAAGGAATACGAGACATAAACAATATGTTTCAAATCTTTGGCCAAAGTATCGCAAGCTGCTGATTGCGTTGTCCTAATTCACCTAGTCTAAGGGATGAGATGCCGATGAATAATGGTAACAATTATTCAGTTAGGTTCCTTGGACAGAGCATTCTGAATTCCCAGAATAGGGAAGAGAACCACGAGAGTGAAGCGTTAAATAAAACGCCAACTCTTATTACTCATGAATAGATCGGTAGGTTACCGAGTCATGGAATGAATAGATCGGAGGTACTCCGAGTCATTACAGCTGCATATGGTTGTCTGTTATAAGAATGGTTATTTGATTTGTGAGTTCTAAATTATGTATTTAGAACCAGGATGCAAAAAAAAAAAAAAAAAAAATTCCACTTGTTCTAAGTTATAAAATGAGGATGTTACATCTTGGTATCAGAGCTGAAGGTTGCAGCTCTTGGACCTATTGTGTCCATAATCTGATAAAAACCTGAATTTTCTTGTAACAGAAAATGGTTAGAACAAGGGGGAACGTTGTGAATAATGCTCCACCTGAAGGAGGAGCGGCAACAAACTAGAAATTTGATGAGATCCTTGCTGCCCTGTTGGACACAAGAGATCGCTTAGCTGTACTGAACAGCAGGTGATGGGAAATGAGGAGGATGAAGAAGCTGATAATAATAATCAGCAACCTCCTGAGGACAACCCCAACATGGGTGTTGATGTTAATGCTGGGAATGCACCTATCCAACCAGAAAACAAAAAGGCCGATTAGCAAAGAGAACTCACTAATGATATAAAAAGGATAAGTCCACCTAAGTATGATGGCACCACATTAGGAGATGGAGCTGAGAACTGGCTCAGTGAAATGGAGAAGTACTTTGCAATAAGGAACTTCTCAGAGGAAACCAAAGCTATTTGGGGAGCCTATCAGCTTTCCCACGAAGCATCTTCGTGGTGGGATAGCCGTAAAGCTGAACTAAACATTGATGAGACCAATATTACTTGGGATCAATTTAAAGGCTATTTTAGGCAACGTTGGCTGCCACAACTTTTCTATGATCAGAAAATGACAGAATTTCAGAATTTAGCTCAAGGGAAGCTAACGGTAACTGAATACTGGGAGCGGTTTACAAAACTCCTTAAGTATGTACCATGAGATCAAAGCGACGAGAAGTTCGAATACACGGAAATTCATCATGGGATTGAATCCCGTGATAGGGGGAGAGGTCGATGTTCACAGTCCAACCACTATGGAAGGAGTTGTTGAAAAGGCCATAAGGCAAGAACAGAAATTAAAGGCTATTTCTGCTCATAAGGAGGAAGTGCGGAAGAAGACTGCAAACCCTTCTTCAACCTCTCTTGCACCCAGAAAAGGACCATGGAAAAAGTTTGGAAACAAGAGTAAGTTTCCAGGAGATAACAATAAGAAAGCAGCAGTAAATAAGCCTGCTGGAAATGCAAAGGATAATTTTGCTAAAAATTATAATAATGGGCAGAAGCCCTATGGAGGACAACGTGACAATTACAAAACTGGAGGCAACTTTGAGCCTAAAAAGGGACCTGTAGGAGGCTGCTACAATTGTGGTAAAGATCACTACGCAAATCAGTGCCCTTTGAAGAAGGATGATCGTAATCAGCAGCATAAGATACATGCTTTGCAAAGATGGACAAGCAATTTGAAAAGCAAGTGACACCTATAGAAGTTAGGTAAGTTATTCAAAGCATACTGCACTATTCTTTTTGATACAGAGCTACTGAATGTTTTATATCTAATAAACTTGCTTCTAAACTTAAAAGAAAAGCTGGAAAAATGGATAAATCTTGGACTGTACAGTATGGTAATAATTCTGTTCATACAGTGAGTATGTGTCTTTTGGGGCGTCCTTGACTTACCTAACTTTTCCATGGAAGTTGATCTCTATGTTACACCTTTGGGATCGTATGACAGATCATTGGTGTCAATTGGTTAGCTGACCATAAAGCAAAGGTAGACTGCTATGAAAAGAACATAAAATGTTTAGATGATCAGCTGGAATCAGCAGAGATTCAAGGTGTGAAACGGGAAATTTCAGTTAGAAAACTGTCAGCTATGCAACTTAAAAAGGCTAAAAATAAAGGATGTACCCTTTATGCGGTAAAGATATCTGAATCTTCAGAAGAAGATGATGATTTCATGGAACGATTCCCTCTTTTACAAGGTTTCAGGGATGTTTTTCCTGAGGAATTACCAGGGTTACCACCCAAGAGAGAATTTGACTTCACCATTGAAATCAAGCCAGGAACAGAACCTATATCCAAAGCGCCTTATCGGATGACTACTACAGAGTTAGTCGAGCTTAAGGCACAGTTGCAAGAGCTTTTGTCTAAAGGTTTGATCAGACCAAGTGTTTCACCTTGGGGAGTGCCTGTAATATTTGTGAAAAAGAAGGATGGAACACTAAGGCTGTGTATTGATTATCGGATGTTGAACAAAGCAACAGTCAAGAACCGATATCCACTTCCTAGGATCGATGATCTATTTGATCAGATGCGTGGAGCAGCGGTTTATTCTAAGATAGACCTTCGATCTGGTTATCATCAGTTAAGGATTAGAGAGGAAGATATTCATAAAACAGCTTTCCGAACAAGATACGGACATTATGAATTCACAGTTCTACCCTTTGGATTAACTAATGCACCCGCAGCCTTTATGAATTTAATGAACAATATCTTTCAAGAATACCTGGACAAGTTTGTACTTGTATTCTTGGATGATATTCTCATTTATTCTAAAAGCGTTGAGGAGCACAATGAGCATTTGAAGATAGTTTTGGGAATTTTGAGAAAGAGGAAGTTGTACGGTAAGTTATCCAAATGTTCTTTCTTTGATTCAGAAGTTCACTATTTGGGTCATGTTATAAGTAATGAAGGAATTGCTGTAGATCCTTCAAAAATAGTGGCAATAACTGAGTGGCCTGCACCAAAGAATGTGCATGAAGTAAGAAGCTTCATGGGTCTTGCTGGTTATTATAGAAAATTTGTAAAGGATTTTTCTAAAGTAGCTGCACCAATAACTTCATTGCAGAAGAAGGATAAGAAATTCATATGGAATGATAAGTGCGAAGCGGCTTTCAAAAGTTTGAAAGACCAGTTGACTTCTGCACCTATACTAGCTGTACCAGACCCTAATGGGAGTTTTACTGTTGTAACGGATGCTTCTGGGGAAGGCCTTGGAGGTGTTTTGCTACAAAATGATCAGGTCATAGCATATGAAAGTAGAAAACTTAAGTTACATGAGCTGAATTATGCCCCTCATGATTTGGAACTTGCTGCCATTGTTCATGCACTTCAAGTCTGGAGACACTATTTACTTGGGAAACCTTTTGAGTTGAAAACTGATCACTTAGGACTGAAATATATTTTTACTCAGCCCAATCTGAATGCCAGACAGAGAAGGTGGTTAGAATTTTTATCACAATATGACTTTGATATTAGCTATATCAAAGGGAAGGAGAATAGAGTAGCTGATGCTCTAAGTCGTAGGAGGCACATTTCTGCTCTTATAACATTAAGAACTCAGTTTAAAGACGAGGTAAAAAGTGCTTCAGAATCAGATGCATACTTTCAGCAAGTAAAAGCAGCGCTTGCTGCAGAACCTAAGGATATAAGGTATAAAGGTTTTCATTTTGATAATGAAGGAATCTTGCGTTATGAAAACAGGGTATATGTACCTATGCTGAACGATTTGAGAAAGAAGTTGTTAGTTGAATTTCATAATTCACCTTTCTCTGGACACCCAGGTATCACAAAAATGCTTGCTGATTTAAAACAACAATACTTCTGGAAAGGTATGAAAAAGGATGTAATTAATTTTGTGACTCATTGTCTGGAATGTCAGCGGGTGAAGGCAGAACATATGCACCCTGTTGGATTGCTATATCCTCATAGCGTACCACAGTACAAATGGCAAGTAATAACCATGGATTTTGTACAAGGACTACCTATGTCCAGGAATAAACATGATGTTATCCTGGTAGTTGTTGATAAACTGACCAAGGTAGCTCATTTCATCGCTGGAAATCTAAAGGATGATTCGCCAGTGCTAGCCAAAAGATTCGTACATGAAATTTTCAGATTGCATGGTGTACCAGAATTGATTATATCTGACAGGGATCCTAGAATGACGTCAAGGTTTTGGCAAACGCTTAACGCAGCCCTAGGAATGAAACTAAACTTTAGTTCTGCATATCATCCAGGAAACGGATGGACAAACTGAGAGGGTAAATCAAGTGTTGGAGGACATGTTGCGAATGTATTGCATGGATCAACACTATAAATGGGAAGAGTATCTTCCATTAGTTGAGTTCGCATACAACAATACTTATCACTCATCTCTTAAAATGGCACCATTTGAAGCACTTTATGGAAGAAAGTGCAGAACCCCTGTTAGTTGGGACAGTGTTGAGGATAGAGTGGTAATTGGACTAGAGATTCTCACAGAAATGGAACAGCAAGTTAAGCTGATTCGTGAACGATTAAAGGAAGCAGCGGATAGACAGAAGAGCTATGCTGACCTTAAGCGGGTTGATAGAAGGTTTGAGCTTGGTGATAAGGTTTTCCTTCGTGTTAAACCCAGAAAGAGTTCTATAACTTTTGGCAAGGCTGCCAAGTTATCACCTAGATTTGTGGGACCCTTCGAAATTGTCGAAATAATCAATCCTGTAGCTTATCATTTAGCATTGCCACCGCTTTATCTCGCATGCATGATGTTTTCCATATTTCTTTGCTTAAGAAATATGTTTCAGATCTGTCACATGTTTTAAATTGGAATTCCTTGCAGGTCCAAGACCCAGGAATAATCGTGGTTAAACCCACACGAGTGCTGGAAACTCACCAATTGCATTTAAGAAATCGTGAGATACAACAATGTAAGGTCCAGTGGGACCAGTTTAACGAAGAAAGTGCAACTTGGGAAAATCTGGAAGAGATGAAAATTGCTTTTCCTTCTCTTTTTCAACAGAATGAAATCTATTGACAAAACATACTTTTATGAACTTATTGTTTTTAAGTATTTATGAAAGCCAGATGAAGGCAAACATTATTCAGGTTGAATAAAATGTGTTGTGACATTGATTTCTGGAACTATTCAAATATGGAAGTAGTCACATTGTTGTGTACTAATAAATTGATTAACCTGAAGGTTAAATTAATATGTAATTCATCGGGACGATGAATCTTTTTAGGAGGGAAGCATGTAACACCCTGAACTGTTGTTACTTTCTCCTGAGCATACAAGTGTTGATATGTGATTTCTTGTAAAAGGATGTGTTCCTCGATTTAGAAATCATGCTTGATATGTACTGTAATTTCTTTGCAGATTTCAGATCTTGACTGAGTCGGAATATGATTAGACTCTTTTATTTATTTCATTTTGCATCTGAGTTTAATCTGATCTCGGAATGAATTATAGAGTTATCCATCTATAATACCTAGTCTTGGATCAGTGGAATTGATCCAAGTATTGCTTTAAGTTTGTTCATGATGAATTAAAATTACAGACCTTGAACAGGTTGCAAGGTCTAGAAGCATTGAATAAGCTAGTCAGGAGTATGACTTAGGCTGATCAAGTGAAATGAATTGGTTCCGATATGGAAGTATATCTGGAAGGTCTCGATCGTGGACCAGGTAATAATTCGGTTACATACGATTCTGCAGCCTAAGGTAGAACAGGAGCTAACCCTGTTCAAGAAGGTATGATGTAGGTCTTTTTCTGAGTGTACAAAATGTAGACCTAACTGGAATTATTATTGGTTAGTAACCTAAAACTAAACCTAACCTAGGGGTTAGATTAGTGTTAATCTAACCTAGACCTAGGCTAAGTACTAATGTCCTAAGTTAGTATCTATGTTATGGAAGTTAGATTAGGTGTTATCCTAAATTCTAACCTAAGATACTAACCTAACTATGAGCAAGAATGTAAAGGGGCCTATGGAGGGGTGCGAACCATGGGCGGCGTTTTCTATGTCATTAAATGCTAAGGATAAGTATGAGGGACAGGTCTTGGCGGAAGTTTAAGGAACGGCTAACTTGTGCCGACGTGGCAGGTCGCCAAAACTGGAAATGGACTTGAGATTTTATTTGACTGTCGCCAACTTTGGCGGTCGGTGGCAGTGGAGTTTGAGTGGGAAAGTTGGTGTAAATGCATTCAATGCGCTCGGTAGTCGAGCTCGGAACTCGCGTGAAGGCATGCAAACTGGGAAGTTGTTGGTTTGTTTGGCTTATCGTGATTTTCGGTTTTCCTTCTGCCTGTTCACTGGTTCTTCGCACCAGTCTTCTTTGAGTTGCATGGCGAACATGAGGATATCTAGCTCTTTTCTCTGGCAAGGAAAATATATATGTTTTGGAGATAGAAAAATTTTGTTGGTCGCTCTAACTTGGAAAAGGAAAAGGAAGTCTGAGCTCTTCCAGTGGTCTGCTTCGGAAATTTGAGCAAAAAAAATCCAGGCATGTTAGGCCCTAACCTTTAAAAATCTTGCTGTCTTCCAAGTGATTTCATTAGAACAACTCTGTTCAAATGATTTATGGAATAAATGATTTTCTATGGTTGTCTTGTGTGATTTGGTACTGTATCTTTATGCTGTTCGTTTTTACAAATTTAACCCTTAATGGGTGTGTGTTGTACTTCGAACTATTCACTATTTTGTTGTGCTTTACATTCCAGCGTAGGTTTGTAAAACATGTGCTTAAAGAGTATCTTCCTGCTCCGTGAGAACTCGTGCATGCTTCTCACGGGTTCTGGGTTCGAGAGAAACTTGTTGGTAGAAACCGCGATAGAAGTTTGTTTATAGAAACTTGTTGATTGTAACTTGTTTATGAGGCTTGTTTCTTGTCGGAAAAGACACTGTTGGAATTTTGTGTGAATATCCAGTCTTATTGGATTTCTTTGCATGTTGTAGTGGTTATCTTTGGTGAAAGATACAGAACCTAGTAGGACTTCGCTATGGTATTTTAAGTTATTTTGAACGAATAACTTATTGTGTTTCTGTATTTCGTTGCTACCCCTTTTTGGAAATTGTGTATTCCTTGCTTGTGGTTCTGGGTTTCAACCCGTTAGCAGTATGCAATATGTGTATATTCATATTATTGTTGTAATCAGAATGACTCTGTGGAGTCGATTGAATGATTTATTTACATTTGGACCTCTGTTCAAGTTAAATATAATTGAATATTGGTGATTCGATGAGCCAGTGACTTGAGGGAATAACATGTACTAAGACCTCTGTTATTTATAGGAATACCTTCGTGTTGCATGGATTTTGTGGTACAGATTCTTTGGGTGTATTTTACGTTTGCATTCTGTGCAAACTTGTGCGAAGAATTGGCAAAGGTTCAGTCGGGTATCTTGTTTTGAAATCAGTATTTAAATTGCTTTTGCTTGATTTTAATATGTACACCATTGACTTGACCAGATGGAATCATTGGCAATCATTTGTCATGCCACTATTGTCCGGGTTCAGTAGAACTTGTGGAAGTTAACCTGTATCTTCTTTTGCCTCAGTTGAAAACTTGACTTGGTATACTGTAGTTTTGACATTGTGGAATTTTCCTGAGTAATGATTTATATCAAGTAACGTGGCTCTGTATAAATGAATCGTGAGTGCTATATGACTGATTCCGATTACGCATGATGTACATACAGGATGATATGTTTCCTTTCTGATTTCCTAGTTGGATGTGGCAGTGTATGTTACGGTATTTGTAAGATAATCTCTGTATGGTCTTATGGAAACATCAAATTGTTTAATGCAATGAAGTCTGTTGTTGACCGTGATATACTAGAGGTTCTTTGATTTCGAACTTGGTTCAAAAAAACCTTACTGTGTGTAAAAGGGACTAGCATTGGACTATAGGTTGATATATGGGATTGTAGGCGTGTTTTTCTTCTGTTGCATAACTATCCTGCCTTGAGCTGGACTGATCTAAAAGCCGTCGACTGTACCTCGACAGGCAATGTGGTGATTTTCATGTTGTTTGAAGCTTCCTGTAGAGTCTGTTTGGTTGATAGTCTGCACTATTGACGTGTTAGCCACTGTACAGGAGTTTTTGCTGTGTTCGATTTTTAATATGACAGTGAATCTTCTTGTGGGTTGTCGGACTTGTTCGTATACATACTGGATGAATGCTTTCCATATGTAGAGACGGTACAGTAGTGAACTTGTGTGAAGGGAAGTATGAATGATTTGTTTCTTTCTCTTCTGTTATTCTAATACTTGTTGGTATCTGTCTAACAGTTGGAATTGTTCTTGTATCTTATTGTTGGAATCATGACTTGCTATGATATTTCCTTTTCTGATGAAAGTAACGATCTGTCCAATGTTGCTGATCTTGGATTCAAGATAATTGTTTAGATACTTTCGTTCTTTGATTCTTAATATTTGATGAAATATTTGAGAAGTGTTTAGGACTATTCTGTAACGATGATAGAGTTACACGTTTGTAGTCATTTTTGTATTACAAGGGCATAGTCTGAATATGTTTACTTGTTTGGATAATTGATCTCATTTAAACAGGGTGTTTAATGAAAACAATTGACGGATTGCAATTGTTTTAAAAGTTAGTGCTTATCATGCTCAGTTCATCGAACTGACTCATGTTGACTATTTTTGCAGATGGTTGCCGTAAGTGGTAAAAGCAATGCAGATCTGATAGGATGATCAGATTGTTTATTTTGATTTATAATGAATTACTGCTTGATTTTCTAAATGTACTATATGTGGAAAGATGTACTTTTCCGTTAAGCATTGTATCAAGTATGTTGTTTGCATAAAATGTAATTGTATAGTTCTGAAAGGAATGGAAATAAGTATTTGTTACTTATGTGATATATTTTTAATTCTGATAGTTGACCCTCTTCGGTTTATATACCAGAGTGGCAATGTTATCCTTGTGTAATTTGGATGCTTTTGTGATTGACAATGAAAGCTTAAAGAAAATGTAATTGAATTCTTATGAGTGTTTAGTAGTTCTGATTTGTTCTATCGAAAGCTAGATTGAAATATAAATCGTTGTCTTTCTAAAAGGATAGGGCTGAAATGAACCTAAGCGAACGCCAATCAAGCGAGAATTAAATTACTAATTCCTAGTCCCGAGTATGACAGACAATATTAAATTGGATTCTTAATCATTTATATCTTTATACTAATAAGTATGATATAAATTCAGTTAGGAGAATTGATGTAAATCTAATGGGGTTGAGATGGCAATCTCAAGTAAAGGCTATGAGATATTGTCCAAGTCATTGTTTTAGAATCATGTGTATTCTAATGACTCCTTGAAGAGATCATGACCTTAATACCTCTACCATGTAATGGGTTTTAATGAGGAAGGTCGTCTTATGACGAAGAATCCAGGGATCGGGAAAGGCTAACCTTAGGGAAAGTCTTTAAAGTAATTTAAAACTCAACGTGCGTACACATATTAATAAGTAGATCTTTTCGAGGTGGATTTAAAGGTTGACGGCACAAGACAACTGCAGGGTTGTACCTCCGAGAAGATTAGGATCTTCTCGAAGTTACAACAATGCAGGTGACTTATGGCGACACCCTTTGCATTGATCGCTAAGATTTACACTTGTGTTCGGATTAGTTACTCAGGGACCGATTAGGAATGTGGTCAGGTTATAAGGCTGCCTAGGAGGTTTGGGGTATCTTGACACACTGGTCTAACTGCAGGGTTATACCAGTATGTCATCGTATCCCTAATACTCGTGGGCATCCATATAACATTATAACCTTGTTAATCTGTCTTCGAGTGATTAAGTTGTGAAAGGAAGGATTGACAGTAGTCAGTGTAAGACATTCTATATAACATAAGAATGGGGTGAAGGACGTATTCCAGATTGACGAGTATGCCGTTAAGGAATACAAGACATAAACAGTATGTTTCAAATCTTTGGCCAAAGTATCGCAAGCTGCTGATTGCATTGTCCTAATTCACCTAGTCTAAGGGATGAGATGCCGATGAATAATGGTAACAATTATTCAGTTAGGTTCCTTGGACAGAGCATTCTGAATTCCCAGAATAGGGAAGAGAACCACGAGAGTGAAGCATTAAATAAAACGCCAACTCTTATTACTCATGAATAGATCGGTAGGTTACCGAGTCATGGAATGAATAGATCGGAGGTACTCCGAGTCATTCTTACTACATATGGTTATCTCTGTTATAAGAATGGTTATTTGATTTGTGAGTTCTAAATTATGTATTTAGAACCGGGATGTAAAAAATAAAAAAAAAAAAAATTCCACTTGTTCTAAGTTATAAAATGAGGATGTTACAAAAATTGCAGACATTGGATTCTAAAATTACACATATTGGATTACAATATCGCATATATTAGAATCCAAAATCACATATATTGGAATCTAAAACCACATATATTGGAATCCAAAATCACTGTATTGGAATTAACTATACTCCAAAATCACATATCTTACATTCTAAAAAATCAAAAATTGGAATCAGTTAATTCTCCTTCCGGATTCCAATATATCCGATCACTAACTAATTTAATGAATATGTGAAAAATGTTTAATGATTTCAAGGAACCTAAAATTGATCGAGAAATAATATGCGGCGGTTCTTTATCCCGTATAAAATAGATTCATGTTTTTATAAGGGCTAATGACTACCGTTAGGCATAATAATTTTTTTGGAATAATGCTCTTGTTAGTTTTAAGATGTATTTAAGACTCAATTATGAAAATTTGGATATTAAAATTTCCATTGGCCAAACGGTCATGTTAGGATAATGACATTCACAAGATGTGAGACACTTCCATCAATTAATATGGTTTGATTGAACCTTGGGAAACCGAAGAATTAGCAAAGATGTTATGAAAAAAATTAAAGAGGGTGATGATTAAATTTAGGAGAATGTAATTAATTGTAAAACCATTCTAGATATATTTTCATATTTAAAGTTATATTTCAAATTAACTTCATTTATTATGGTGTGATTGAACCTCAATGCAACCAGAGAATTTCGAAGATGTTATGAAGAAATTAGCAGAGGGTGACGATCCAATGTAGGAGAATGTAATTAATTGTAAAACCATATTAGATATATTTTCATATTTAAATTTATATATAAGTTCAATTGTAAGAGACATGGCATATAAATTTTCATATTCAAATATGGATATGAACTTATTTAAAATTAACTGTAAAACTATCCCATATATATTTTAGTATTTAAATATAGCTATGAAATAAATTGAAATTCCTTTACTAAAGGTATAATTATAGTAAAAAATTTGAAGAATAATTTGAATTTATAATGTAACACTATTCTCGAAGATGGGATTCCAAATCAACAATACAAAACATAGTAAAGCTCCAATAAAAATATCCCTATAATTATTTTTGTGATCTAATATAATCCCGAACATCTTTGACGTCCTTCAATGGTTGCAACAAAGGCCACAACACATCTAACAAGTATTTGTCTTCTGACTTAGAATCTATGTTAAATGTTTCAGCAATTATGTAGTTCACAACATCATTGAACTTTTTTTTCTCTCTAAAGAGTCATCTACAAGCACTATATTTTACAATTGTACGATGCATTAAACCATGACCAAACAGAGTTAAGATTATTGAGATATAATTTGGGATTCCCAGTAACCTTCATAATTAGAGTGTTTGGTCTCAACACAATCTTCCTGTGTAAATATGAACTTGAAGCTTACAACCTCCAAGCCAATGTTTTGAAGGAATGAAGGAATCATGTCATCAATATTCAAATTTCTTATCGATGTCCATATTGCTATTTTGAATTTTTTTTTGCACCATTGCAAAAAATATTTCACATTAGGTATGCAAATTTTTTATTGAGCTCAATGCCACCATTTTTTACCTATTTAAATGTTGAATAATCCTTGTGGAGGGTGTGTGCCAAAAACCATTTATATCAAATATGATCAGTTTCATGTTGTATGTGTTCATATCTACAAATGAAAAAAATCAAATAGTTGAGGGCGGTGAATCAATTAAAAATAAAAAACAAGTCCCTTTTTATATTGTTATATCAAAAATCAAATGGTTGTAGGTGGTGACAAAGGTAAAAATTTAAGGGTGTTCCTCATTTCCTATTGTTATACTAGGAATATTTTTTTGTGAAAAAATTATTTGAATAGAATGTAATATTTTAGTACGACGAGTCTTTACATACCATATTGTAGTTATTTCATTGCATTTGAAATTGGTATACATTTTCTATTATCGAAGAAAAAAATAGTATTTAAGCATGCTCAGAATTAATTTAGGAATACATATTTCATTAATAAAAACTTCTCAAAGATTTGATACAAACTCGAACTTATAATCAAGGAAAATTTAAATTCTCCCAACTTATAATCGTACAATCTCAACATACAAAATAGTTACAATAACCATCACAAAAACATATGAATGTATTTTATTTACAATGTTAAGCTATATCATCACAATAACATTTTGAAATGATAGATTTTATTTAGAATTTACTCGCTCCAAATATTTGATTCCCTCTACCACATTCAATCCCTTTGACACTATTAGTGATAAGTATTTGTATAAATCAGTCATCAACCACATATATTTTGAACAATTTTCTCCTCTTCTTGTCATCCCAACCATAAAATTTGTTGGAGGGTTTCCCTTTGCACCTAATGTAATACACATTGTGTCTTCAGAACTGTAGGGAACATTGTTTATACTCCAAACCTTTTCTAGATATTTTATTGCAATTCCATCGACTATATTACAATGTTATTTTCCTAGGTGAGTATTGGATTCAAGTTAGTCAATAATTTTTATTGAAGTCCTTTATCATCTTTTCAACATCAGTAGAAGTGCATTGATGGTATCCTTACGGAACTTGAATGACATGTTCCTAGAGGGTAATTGGTTTTTTTCATACATCATGCCCTCCAAATCTAAAATAAGCAACTAATTCTTGTGGCTAATTATAGGGAAGTAAATAATTTTCTTTAATCGGTCTCATATCAATTCTAACCAATGGAAAAATTCAACATTTTAGCTTGCAGCTACCACTTACTGATGGGAATTACATGTAGGATTACATATTTTTTCCCAGACTAGATTCTTTGATGCAATATCTGTTTGAAAAAAACATTAATCTATTCATAATATAGCTATTGATATGGAAAATGAAAGCGTATTTGAAAAAACATATTGATCTACATGGTAAAATGTTAAATTCAATATTAGCACTTTAGGTAGCTACCACTTAGCGACTGAGCTTCTGGCTTGGCTTGCATAGACCTCACTAGCTACTATTTTTATGCAAGATTTATTACAAACAACAGTAATCAATTCATAAACTATGTCATGCTATGGAAAATGAAAGCATAATTTAAAATCATAATGGTCTTTGTGGTAATATGGTAAGTACTAATCAAAATGGTCTGTCTTCAGAATGAATTGTAGTAGCCACTTGGGTTCATTTATATCCGTTGAACCACCCATTAGCTGAATTTTTTTTTTGAGATATTGATGTGGATTAGTGACTGCTAAGTTACGCCATCATTGGTTGGACTAAGAATCGATTGTAATATCTCGTATCATTATGTCGAGACTAAAGGTTTATGCAGAAAACCAACAACATGGTAACTACAAACTATTTAACTTTGGATGCCACCATGAAATTTTGAAATAATTTATTTGGTAATTCCTTCTTTGAAAATGGTTGTGCTTCTAGAATTAGAAGATATCTTTTCTATAACTTTTTAAAGTAGAAATGGTTATGTTTAAAAATATGCGTGGCTAACATACTTGGTTCTAACTACATATTCGTGTTGGTTACCACCATGCATTCCAATGTTATTTTCTCCAGTTTTTGGTCATCTTCATAAACCATTAATTGTCTTATAAATTTATGGAACCGAGTAGTGGTTCATATTTATAAGTGCACATGACTAGCATACCAATAGCGGTTCATATCTATAAATTTATGGAAATGAGTAATAGAGTTCATATTTATAAATGAACATGACTAACATACCATGATTTGATTGCATATTCATGCATGATGTGGCTAAGTTCTCCTCATATTTCATTAGAGCTGGTGAGCATAGAGTATTGTCAAATAAATGAAAACAATGACAATTAAAAACATATATCATTAAACATATTTATAAAGTGATTGAAGTTCAATCACCATGATGAGTTGGTTGTGTAGTGTCAAGTTGAGAGGTTTGTACATCAAATATTATTGTTATTTTGTTGTCAAGCATAAACAATAAATGTGTAAGTATATTTTTAGTTGAAATACATTTAACATAATCACATGTTTGAGTTATATTCAAAGACAAAATTTTCTTCATATGAGAATAATAATGTTTAATTTTCTTTCCGACTATGTGTCTCAACAATAAAGACAACGAGATAGATTGGATTCAACTAATGCACATAGTGCAACACCGCATCCTTAAATCACTAATACAAAATAATTATGGGAACAACATCGAGTGAACATCTCATACTAGAACTCAGATGATCGCTCACATGGAAAATGATGTTTGTTTCCTTTTAGGCCAATTTCACTTACAGTTATCAATTTTTGTGGTGGTTTTTCCATCCAATGCCTAATGAACTCTTCTCTTTCATCATTGTTGTCATCATTTTTTCTCTCTAGTTATTGTGTACATAAGACATAAACTTTTAAATTACCCGTTGTTATTTTAGAGTTTGTAGCATCCATCTAGAATTGATTCTTCACTGTATTTAACCTTTTCCATGTATTTTTTACTGTTTTTCTAAAAAACATTGAATATTCAATTGGTATGAGAACAATAATAATACAATCTAGCACACTATTTCCAATAACTTTTAGCAGCTCTATTATTACATCAGAAGAAATATCGCTAGATAAATTACAAAAATCAGCGATAACAAATTTTGCATTGAAAGGATTGGTGGTAGGAATAGCTGATCGAGTTGATAGAATTTGGAATGGGTAAGCACATTGAAAAGTAAATTATTCTGTCTCCTCCATCCTTTCCAAAGTATATTGTATTCCATTAACAACAAATTATTGTCTAATATTGTCCGAGCTTCGACGGGAAGAACTTATTCCAACACCTGGTCCTTTTTTCATTTATCTTTTTTCCCCATGTTGGAATAATATTTTCTCTTTCCTTATCTCTCTTAAACTAATAGTACGAGAAAACTAGTTGTAGTATGATTCATGCAATTTATATTTTTCAATTACATTGGATTCACTGTAGGATGTTAATAGATTAATATTTGAATGTTTTTCTTTAAAATATTGTAGAAATTTTGCTCTTATTTTTCTATCTCCTTTTATTCTTTAGTAGTAAGAATAAAATGTCCCAACTATTACACCTTCCCGAATAGGGCCGCTTAACTAGACATCCCCTTATTATACTTTAGCTGCTAGTATTGATAGTTCTTTGTCGTTCATTCCTCTAGCAACCCTAAATGAATTGGCTATGAATCTTGTCAATGCATTATGGTAAAATCTATCTTGATTATCTTTAATAGGTGAACAAGAAAGGCCACCAAATCTAAACAACTCAAATGTTATAGTCCATGTAGTACATATATCATCTCATAATAATACAAAATTCCATTTGTTATATAGATTTTCAGTTTTGTCCGTTCTGAAAATTAAAAGGCATTGATTCTAAAATTTAAACATTCAAAGGAAAATCATATGTTTTATATTTTTATATAAGGAAGATAAATGTTAATAAAAACTCAATAAAACTAAAATACATTACCCTCTACTCCTTTTTTCTATTTTGTGTCAATCTAAAATGTTGAGGACATCCAAGCAATTTCCAATCTGATCTAGCTTTATACGGAAAATCAATAAAATTAGTTTCTATCTAAGTTATGTTTACTTCATTCTGTTGTTTTCCAATATTAGTAATGGTTTCATTAGTTACATTTGTAGAAATAATGTGAGCCCTTGAAACCATATCCTCTTATGTAAATAATTTTAAGTCTTTGAGCCCAAAAATTTTTTTGTGTGCATATTGTATGTTGGTCGTCAAGTATATAAAATTTAACGTCATCCCTTTCTAAGTATTTCGGATCTTGGAGCTCCACAACCTTATTCATAGACTATAAGAAGGGAAGAAAAATTACATCCCTCTGTGTAGGAATAACATTTATCAACATGGAGTGCACAAGAAAGTCAACATTCTCATCATCTATAGGATGATATTGATACTTTGAAGGTGCTACATGGCACCTTGAAACATAAATTGAAAATAATTCACCATTGAACAAAAAGTAATCAAACTGTTGAATAGTTGAAGGTTCTATTTTTGTGAATATATTGGTTGCTTTATTTAGCAATGTAAGCGATTAAGAATATGGATGGATAAAGCTCGATTTAGCCAAATATGTTTGCCTCAGCATATTAAAACACTTGGCATGTTTATGCTGGGAAAGTGAACCTTTTCTATTCAAAAAATGAAAAACATAAGAGGTTGTATCAGCTCTATACAATTTTTTGAGTACTGCAAGCATGCCACTGTGAATGTCTTCTGCATTTAAACAACTGATTTTTTCATTATCTACTAATAACCCCAAATACCAACCATATATTAAATATAAATATTTTGTTTTTGTCTTCTAAGGCTTTCATCTCTCGTTTCCTGAATAAAGAAACATCCAACTCCATATCTAGAATAAGACACTTATTATTTTCATAGTCAATGTGTTCGACTTGAACACGCAATGTACTCGAATCAAAAACTACAAAGGATATAACCATACCAACTTCCTCATGTCCGTAATCTATAGGAAAACAAAAATATAGGTCATTGTAGTAGTTTTCAGGGCCATGGATTTCAAAAAACCATTCCTCGTCTCTTTTCTTCCAACACTCAACACCTTCAATGAATGGAATTTCCAAGAATGGATTGTGACCAATGGAAGACATTGTACCTACAATTGGAGTAGAATATATTAATAATTACTTCACATATGGAGTAATTTTTTTCCCATTGTATGATAATGAATGTAAGTATTATCCTTTGTGATCACCAATCTCTATAGTACATTAATTTTTATCATTGGAGAGTAATCAACGTAATGGTTAATGATCGTTAGGCTTCAACCAGACATGATATCTAACCTTCAACTAGTTACTGTAAATCGTATTTTTTGGATCACATCATTAATAATAGAAACTATGAAAAATTGTTCTTGAAAATTAACACGCAACATATTTTGGAAGGATTATCCATTATCTGAAAACCATCCACATTACGTAGATAGCATGAAAGGAACATTTGAAAACATAGATGTTAGTGAGAGAGAGGATTTAAGTCGACATATGAATGGATAATTTTTAACATTACTTGTTGGTAATTTACACCAATTGAATGGACTAGCATAAAGGCCATTAAGATTTAATTTTTCAAATTTTGAGTAGAGTGTGAGAAACAAATCACAATAATGGGTTCAACGGTCACTAAGCAGAATTTTTAAACATAAAAGGTTTAGTTCTCTCATAGCACATTTTACAAAGAATAATGTAATGACTGCTAAGAACTAACGATTTTTTTTTTAAATCAAGCATTGGAGTATGCCGTAATTCACATTCATTCATATAAAATAAAATTCTTCATGGCCATGAAGCTCCATTACTAATTGAAAGGAATGACATAAAGACCACTAGGCTTTTCCAGGTTCTTTATTTAAAAAGAGAGATAAAATAACAAATCATTGTCTAACCTATCAGCCTCAAGGTTCCCGACATTACCTCTTGTGGTTGTAACCACTATCTCTACACTTTTGAATTAATATTGTTTTTCAATGACTATAAGTGTATCATATTGGCTTGACTATTCTGATGGAGCCAAGTGTTGCACTACATACCCTTGGGAGGGATGAAGCCTTATATTGTTCTCATAAGATATATTCTTTATGTCATATAATTTAATTAGGTTCTTATATTATAGAATTCTTAGATACCAATAAGTTACATTACTAATTATAAGGAATAATATAGCGGCAACTAGGCTCAAAAATCTCTAAATTTGAAAAAAGGGACCTATAATCTCCATTACTAGTTGAAAAGAATAACGTAGTGGTCGTTATGCTCAACATTTTATTCATTTGAAAATAGCTATATAATAATAAACAATGGTCTAGCTTAGCGGCCACTAAGATCCTATGATTACCGATTGTCATTGTAAGCACTATCTGTTCAACTTTGGACTGATAATTTTTTTTAATGATAGTAATTATATCGTATTGGATAGACTTCACATGGTGGACCCAATTGCAGCACTACATTCCAACAAGATGGATAAAGACTTATATATTTCGCCTAAAATATATCTTTGTAAATTATAATCCATATTCGTTCGTATCAAAGAAAAATCCTAGTGAACTGGTAGGCTCAATAATTTCTTAATTTAAAAATAACTATTGAATAACAAATCATGGTCTAGCTTAGAAATTTGGTATGATCATTTCATTACACCTCTTGTTGTAGTAATCACAATCAGTATAACTTTAAATCAATTGTAATTGTCAATGATTATAATTGTATCAAATTAGCCGCATGTTACATGGTGGAGCCAATTGTTGCACTACTTTCCATCGAGAGGATCAATACTTTCTCTTTGTATCAAAAAAAATTCTTAGTGAATGCTAAACTCCATTCCCAATTGAAAGGAATAATGTTACGGCTGATAGGTGCAACAATTTCTAAATTTGAGAATAGATATATAATAACAAACAATGGTCTAGCTTAGCGGATGCTGGGATCCTATCATTACCACTTGTCATTGTAATCACTATCTGTTCAACTTTGGATGGTTAGTGTTTTTCATTGATTTTAATTGTATCATATTGGGTAGACTTCACATGGCAGACTCCAATTGATATACTACTTTCCATCTAGAGGCATCAAGTATTAGTTATTTCTCTTAAGATATATCTTTGTAAATTGTAATCCATATTCATTTTATAAAAGAAAATTTTTATCAACCACTAGGCTTAAAAATTTCTTAATTTCAAAATATCCATTAAATAAAAAATCATGGTCTAGCTTATCGCCACTATGATCCTATCATTACCTCTTGTCATAGCAATCACTATCTATACAAATTTAGATCGATTGTAATTGTCAATGATTATAATGTTATCAAATTGGCCACATGTTACCTAGTGGAGCCAATTCCTACAATGATTTCCATCAAGAGGGATCAAGACTTTATATTCTTATCAAATAAAATGCTTAGCGATCACTATCCTCCATTAATAGTTTACAAGAATAATGTAGCTAGGATCAAAATTTTTAAATTTGAGAATAACTATATAATAACAAACAATGGTCTATCTTAGCAGATGCTAGGCTCCTATCATTACCATTTTTCATTTTAATCACTATCTTTTCTATTTTGGATTGATAGTTTTTTTCATTGATTGTAATTGTATCGTATTGGGTGGACTTTTGCATGGCGACTCCAATTGCTACAATACATTCTATCGAGAGGACTAAATTGGTACCTCTTTTCATTGTAAACACTATATTTACAACTTTGAGGCACTACTGATTTTTTATTTAGATGCAAAAAAACCTTCTCGGGATTTAATAATTTGCATGCCATGTATCGTCATTTTCTTGGTAGCTATTTATATTATAATATTTCAGTTTCATATAGTTTTAAAATATTTTATAATAATTTATTTATATTTAAATTTCATAATAAATGTGTCAATTATAATGTTTTCTAACTATCAGGTTCAAACATGCCACATGGCATAAAGTAATTGGAGAATTATTTTTCATTAGTGCACTACATCTAACATTGTCTAGGTCAATTTTGATAAAAATAAAAATAAATGTGCCTATACATTCATACACTTTATTTATTCTGTTTTATTATAATATTATATGTTTTATTATGTTTTAACTATTTTAAGATATAGCCAATAACAAAGGGCATTGTTTTCAAAAAATAAAATTTCTTAATGAGTGGAAAATTCAAAATTTGAATTGTGAATTCCCCTGCATTTTTGAGAATTTGAAATTTCAATATTAACACAAATTCCCCGCTCTAATTTTCAAATTTCCATATCCCACACTTTTTATATTTTCAAAAATTCTAATGTTGAATGTGTAGGAAAAAAATATTAAATACATTGGAGAACTAGTTTCTAGGGTTTTTGTTTATTCATTCTTACAGAAAAACAACTTGTGAAATCATAGACCAATACAAACAAGTCATAGATTGTAGGGCCAAGTGCAAGAATATCCATCATTTTGGCTGGGAAATAATTAGGCAATAATTATAATCTCATTCGTGGATTAATAAAAAAGGGAAAATGGGCAATAATAAAAAGGAGCACACAAACTAGGGAAACAAAAGGGGTTGCAGAAAAATAGTGCAGATAGTTAGTTCGATGCAGTAGATAGTGGTTTGAACAGGAATCACTAAGCACGAAATAATCTCATATCTAAATCAGGTATTTATCAAAAATGTATACTATACTAAATGTGTACCTTTTTTATTGTGGGCTTATTCAGTCATGTTGTCTTCGACTAGATCCTATCTTTTTCACATCAGTCCAGCCCTACTTTTCCCTACAAAAATGTGCTCCGTGGCTCAACTCGTTTACCTATTCCTTCCGATCATTTTTAAACCTCCTTGTGCTTAATAATTCATGTCTTTTTCGTGTCATTCTAGACCTACTTTTCCTTACGAAAATGTGCTCTGCAGCCCCCAACTCAAACTCGCCTTATCAGTTTCTTATGATTGTTTTGTCATATTGCCTTGGTATTCAAAAAAAAAGAATCTTTTATTCCCAACCGAAGAAAATTTAATCCCTTTTCAGCTCCGGTTTTTATTTCATTTGAAATATTTCAAGTTTCCACTATTCTAGGTCCCTCTCGAATTGTTTTTTCTCGATAATGATGGCCAGTCCATAATCACTAGTTTTTAAAATTGTAATGTTTAGCGAGAATCAAAATATTATTTTTAATTTTCATTACAACTACCTTTTTTCCTTTTATTATGATGATAGAAACAACCCGAGGTAATTATTTCATTGTACATTATTTATATGGTTGCCGTGTTGACTTTGTGAGAAGATATTTGAGGTTAAAAATTGTTTAAAACTATAAAATCATATTAAGTTTTCAATTGTGAGATAAATTTTTGTATAATGGAAGGTAAACATATTATATATACACCTAAATTTTATATATTAAATATTTTAATCACTATGTATTTAAATTTATATTTCCTTTTCTGCCTGCTAAGCCATGACAAAAATCACATAGCTTTGTAGTCACAATGATATAATTCTTTTTAAAACAATATTATTAGTAGGCCACATATTATTGGCGAAAGATAGAGTGTTGTCATATATATTAATTCATTAGGGTTTCTATGGAAGGCCACAATATTATTAGTCTCTATGGAAGGCCACAAACTAATATGTTGAACATTAGGGTTGCTAGTAATTAACACATTAATGAATTATATTCTTATCTTAGCATCTGTTAGGCTATGCTATGACATATTATTTGGATATTAGCTATCGCTAGGATTTAACAAAAATAAGAAATCTATTGGAATCTTAGGGAACTCTAGGGTATAACACAATACCATATTTGTAGCTTAGTGATCGGTACTCAATAACAAATATTTTGAAGTCATAGGCTGCTAAGACACCGCCACGTCATAATATTTGGAACATACTGTTGATTCTTTAGGATTTAACAAAATAAAGAAAGATATTGCGAGTGTAGCATCCGTTAGGTTTTTTTGCAACATATTATTTAGAGGTTTGTGGTTGCTAGGATTTCACAACTCAAATTAAGGTAGTATGAAATTAGCTTTGACCATTATGTACCGCAACAACATAATATTTAAAATAAAGATTTCGACAAGATATAACATTTCAAATGAAATTGATTTGATCTTAGTGGTCACTAGCCTTTAAAATGATGTCATAATTTAGCTTAGTGTTCATTAGTATTTAATCCATAATATTTTTAGCATAACAATGCAAGGCTTTAACACAATAAATTAAGATACTAGGAGGCTAGCGTTCGCTAGAATATGCATACTCATAATTTTTGGAAGTTGTCGATGATATGATTTAACAAAAAAATTCAAAATTTTTGAGCTACATGGCATCTAGGTGCTTCCACTATATAATATTTTGAGCTTAGATGTCTCAAGCATTTAACAAGATGAAGAATGAAATTTTTAGCTTAGTGTCTACTAGCTTATGTTGTAACATTTTATTTGAAGATATGTTGTCGCTAGGATTCAACGAAAAAAAAGTAAGATATTGTGAGCTTAGCGGCCACTAGGTTATGCCTCAAAAACATTTTCTGAGCTTAGTGATCGGTTCTCAATAATAGATATCATGAAGTTATACGTCGCTAAGACACTGCCACATCATAATATTTGGAACATAGTGATCGCTAGGATTTTAAAAATAAAGAAAGATATTTCGATTCTAGTGCCTCGCTAGGTATTGCCACAACATATTATTTGGAGCTTAGCGATCACTAGGATTTCACATATTTAAATTAAGGTAGTATGAACTTAGAACCACCTATCTACTCCAACAACATAATATTTAAAAAAATATTTCAACAATATTTAATGTTTTAAATGAAATTGATTTCAGCTTAGCGGCCGCTAGCCTTTACAATGATGTAATAATTTAAGCTTAGCATTTGTTAGGATTTAACCCATAATATTTGGAGCATAATGGTCACAAGGATTTAACACATTAAATTAATATTCTAGGAGGCTAGCGTCTACTAGAATATGCATACTCATAATGTTTACAAGTTGTTGGTGATATGATTTAACAAATCAAATTAACAAATTTTGAGCTACATGACATCTAGGTGCTTCCACAATAGAATATTTCAAGCTTAGATGTCTCGAGAATTTAACAAGAAAAAAATGAATTTTTTAACTTAGCGTACGCTAGCTTATGTTGCAACATATTATTCAAAGATATGTTGTTGTTATGATGCAACGAAAAACATGTCAGCTTTATGCGAGCTTAGCAAAGCAGCTAGGTTATGTCTCGAAAATATTTTATGAGCTTAGCAATTGATACTCAATAACAAATATTTTAAACTCTTAGGCTTCTCAAACATTGACACATCATAATAATTGGAACTTAGTGGTTGCTAGGATTTAAAAAATAAATAAATATATATATTGAGTTTAACATCTCCTAAGTATTGTCACAACATATTATTTGTAGCTTAGCGGTCACTAGGATTTCACAAACTAAATTAAGGTAGTATGAAATTAGCGGCCGCTACGTACTACCACAACATAATATTTAAAACAAATCTTTCAACAGGATTTAACATTTTAAATGAAAGTGATTTGATCTTAGCGGTTGCTAGCCATTACAACAATGTAATAATTTAAGCTTAGCGTTCATTAGGATTTAACCCATAATATTTGGAGCATAGCGGTTGTAAGGATTTAACACATTAAATTAAGATTCTAGGAGGCTAGTGTCCACTAGAATATGCATACTCATAATGTTTGCAAGTTCTCGATTTACATGATTTAACAAATCAAATTAACAAATTTTGAGCTACATGGCATCTAGGTGCTTCCACAATAGAATATTTTGAGCTTATATGTCTTGAGAATTTAACAAGACAAAGAATGAAATTTTTATCTTAGCGTCGTTATTTCATGTTGCAACTTTTTTTTTGAAGATATGTCGTCACTAGGATTCAATGAAAAAAGTAAGATATTACAAGCTTAGCGGTTGCTTTAGGCTATGCCTTGAAATCATTTTATGATATTAGAAATTGTTAGAGTAGGTATTTACCTTAGCTCATTTTCACCTAGGTACATTATTTACCTTTATTGTATTTATCCTCACCCACTTACGTGTGTGGATATTTCTTTTATTTATTTATATATTAGGAGATATTATCTAGTTGTTAGGTATAGTTCTTTCCTTGATCTATGGTATTGACTAGTTCTTTCCTAGATCTATGGTATTGACTAGATCCTTGATGTCTAGTTCTCTCATAAATCTATGGACTTGACTAGTTCTTTGATGACTAGTTATTTCCATGATTTATGGCTTGATCTACGACCTTGACTGGTTCTTAGATTGTTATTCCTTGCCTATATAAGCAAGGCCCATTCTCATTATATTTCATTGAGTTCCATAATAATATATGATATTGTTGCTCATTTATTTGAAAAGTTTTATGTAAATTTATTTTGGTGAATTACTTTCATCTTATTGATCATGATGTTTGATTAGCATCTGTGTTCTTGGCTTGGTACGATCTGGTTATCATTTCTTTTATGGTATCAGAGTAGGAGATGGCTATTGAGATCCCTCTCGTAAGTTTTCTTTTGTAAATAATTTTTTTATATATTCATATATTTTGGTTCTATTTTAGTGGCAACTAAAATAAATAGAGAGAGCATAATATTGAAAAGCTTGTAAATTTTGATTGGTAACTCGGTTTTGAGTGTCATTTTTGCAAAAGTGCTTGTTTTTTTGTGCTCTTTCCATTGGCAATATTTATTTTGAGAATTGCACCATAATTATAAAGTGCCATATTAACCATGCACTCATTATAAAGTGCCAAAATCTGGGAGGCTCTTGTTGCATTGCTTGGTTCTTCCATTTCTTTTAGTAATGTTTTTTTTTTAGGATGGCAAATACTTCTACATTAGATCATGTTGAGCCATTGACAACACATAATTACAACACATGAAAACCAAGAATGGAAACAATAATTAAGTGGAAAGGATTATGGGCTTTAACTTCTTAAGAACAACCAATGTTCACTAGAGAATATGAGAAATTTCAATACCAATGTAAATTTGATGAGTGTATGGGTTTGATAGGAACTTATGTCAAAGTGCTGATGAGTCTCTTATTTCATTTGGAAAAGTGTGACTCTCCTTTCAAAATATGGGAGAAATTAGAGGATTTATTTGATAAGGTGGATCATATGAGAGCCATGCAACTTGAAATTGAGATCACCTCTCTTAATCTTGAATATTTTCCAACAATTATAGACTATCTTACCAAGTTCAAGCATTTGTTGACACAGTTGAAGGGGAATGGAAGAGATAAGAAAGATGAAGAGTGTGTTTACTTGATTCTATCCAAGTTGAGAGGACCATTCCAAATTTTTGCTTCTACCTTTTTCTCTAGAATGGATGCCTTAGGTGACACCTTCAAAATGCTTAATTTAGAAACATTTTGTGAAAGACTTACTAGGAAGAATCCAAATTATCTCACCTTGAGTCTTCCACCTCTCAAAAGGCATTAGTTGCATCTAATCCTAAGGGAAAGTGAAAACCAAACAAGTAAAACAAAATCCACACCCTCTCCATCTCAAAATGCTCCTAAACCCAAAGAAAACAACTCAAAACCCAAGGAGTCTTCTAAATTCAAGAATAAGTCTAGCTGTTCATGCTCTTTTTGTGGGGTAGTAATCATGAAGAAAATAGGTGTTATAAGTGAATGAAATCCTTAGAGGATGAAGTCAAAAAAAAAAATTCTATCTCCACTCCACCACCTTCTAACCAGCATGGAAAAGCACTTAATGTTTTTGGGAGATCTTAGTCACCACTTGCAAAAATTGGGTTATATATTCTTGTGCTTCTCATCACATGACTTCTTCTAAGGAGTCTTTTTGTTTCTCTAGGTTTTGTTCTACTTCAAAAATTGAGGTTGGAGATTCTTCCTTTCTTTCTATTGAGGGAAAAGGTGATAAAAATTTGATGGTGGCAATGTCCAAGATGCACTATATGTTCCTAACATCACTACAAATTTTCTTTTTGTATATCAAATTTTTATTCTGGTCAAGGGAAAACAATGACTTTTACACCACATGGGGCATAAGTAAGAACTTTGTTAGAGCCTTATTCACTTGTTACTCAGGGTATTTTTGATCATAGTTCTAGAATATATCACTTTGAGGGTTTTGATGACACTTCTTCTAAAGGGATAGGATTGGTTTCTCATTCGATTCGAGAGTAAGCTTTGTCATGAAAGATTTGGACATCTCAATTACAAATATTTGAAGGAGTTGAGAACTCATGGTATGGTAGATGGTTTTCCTAGAGTTTCTTTTCTTGAGGGGGTTTGTTATGGTTGTGCATTAGGGAAACAACACCAAGATCCTTTTCCTAAGAATTTTTCTAAGAGAGATTCTTCACCACTTGAGCTTGTGCATAGTGACTTGATGGTTTTTCCTACCCCATATTTCAATGGAGCTAAGTATGCACTTAAATTTATTGATAATTTCTCAAGGTGTACTTGGGTTTATTTTCTCAAGTACAAAAGTGATGTTTTTTCACACTTCAAAGTCTTCAAGGCTTTGATCAAGAAACAATATTCTAGTACTATAAAGAAACTTCGCATTGATAATGGGGGAGTACTTCAGCAATGAGTTTTCTAAATTTTTGGCAACTCAAGGCATTATTCACCAAAATTTTGTTCCTCATACTCCATAATAGAATGGATTAGCAGAAAGGAAGAATATAAATTTGAAGGAAATGGCTAATTGTATGATGCATTCTAGAGATATACCTCCTATCTATTGGGCAGAAGAAATTAATTGTGCTAACTATATTCAGAATCACACACCATATAGAGCACTTGAGAATTTGACTCCAAAGGAAGCTTGGTTTCACACTAAGCCAGATGTCTCATTTTTTTGAGTCTTTGGGAGCCATGCTTGGGCGTTTGTTCCAAAGAAGAAAAGGAAAGCTTTGGATAAGAAGAGTAAACCTTTGATCTTTGTAGGGTATTGTGAGGACATGAGAGCTTATCATCTTTTAGATCCTAATACACATGATGTTCTTTTTCGAACACATGTTTAGTTTGATGAGCATTTCACTCCTCATGATTCTTCATCTTCTTCCATTCCTTCTTATTTTTCATCTCATCTTGAGGATCCTTTCTTTGAGGAGATTGATGAGGAGGTTATAGATGCCATTGAGGATCCTATTCCCATTGATGTTGTCACTATGCCTAAGTGGGCTCTGCACATAGTTTCGAGGTAGTACCTTTCATAGAGGATCTGCCACCCACTAGGCATCATCACACACATTCTACAGGTTCTAGAATTTTGTGTCGAGCAGTTTCGAGGATCCAGCCTTTTTCAAAGGCTCATGGGATACCGAAGTGGGATGATGTGATGACAGCTGAGTATTATTCTTTGATGAAGAATCATACATGGGATTTGGTATCTCTTCCTAAAGGAAGAAAGATGGTTAGGTGTAAGTGGGTATACCGAACCAAATACACAGTTGATGGGTCTATTGACAAGTATAAGGCTCGTCTTGTTGCAAAGGGTTTTTCACAAGTCGAAGGTATTGATTACTCTAAGAATTTTCCACCCGTTACCAAGATGGATTCTGTACACCTTGTACTTACTATTGCTACATCATAGGGGTGGCCCATATACCATATGGACATGAAGAGTGACTTCTTTCATGGACATCTATAAGAGGAAATATATATGGAGCATCCGGCTGGATTTGTTCAAGATTGTTCTCTTATTTGTCGGCTCCGAAGGTCTCTCTACGGTCTCAAACAAGCCCCTCGGGATTGGTATGAGAAGATGGATTCTTTTCTTCTATCTACTGGTTTTATTTGTTGCCACTCCAATCATACAGTGTATCTCCAACATGTCGATGAGGATATTATGATAATTGTCCTATATGTTGATGATTTGTTACTTATTGGCGTTCTTCTTCCCACATTTGAGTAATCGACGGCTCTTTCTACATAGTTTGACATGACAGATCTTGGGCTATCGTGATGATTTCCTTGGTTTGCATATTTCTCAAACAGATTCAGGGATTCATTTGAGTCAGCAAAATTACACCCATGATCTTCTTAGGCCCTTTGATATGGTTGATTGCAATCCAAGTCCATCTCCCTTTCATCCTGGAGTTAATCTTACATCCACACATGTACCACACCATTTTGTGATCCTACATTGTATAGGAAATTGGTTGGGAGTCTCATGTACTTAACCCATACTCACCCTGATATTTCATTTGTAGTAGGGCTTATATCTTATTTTGCACATTCTCCTCATAGTAGTCACTGACAGGCTGCTAAGAGGATTTTACGCTATTTACATGGCAATTCCCACTTTGGCCTACACTACACTAGGGGCTCTACTCAGTTGGTTGGGTATACAGATTTAGATTAGGTAGGTTCTATTGATGAAAGGTGTTCCACTTATGGCTATCTTTTTGTCTTGGTTCTTCTCTAGTTTCTTGGGCGTGCAAAAAGTAATAGGCTATTGCACTTTTGTCTTTAGAGGCAGAGTACGGTGCAGAAATTACAGTGAGTCAAAGATTCTTTGGCTTCACTCGATTATTGACAGAGTTTAGATTCCCATAGGATTCACCAACTGTACTTTAGTGTGACAACCAAAGTGTAATTCACATTTCTCGCAACCTAGTTGAGCACCAACGGACTAAGCATATTGAGATACACATCCATTTCATTCATCAGCACATTCAAGATGGAGTTCTTTGTTTGGAGTACATTCCAACTCAGCAGCAGGTTACATATGTCTTTATGAAGCCTTTTGCATCACCTCGCTACCTTGAGTTGTGTCGAATGCTTGGGGTTTTAGAAGTTGTTATTGGGGGTGTTCGTGAGAACATCTTCCTTCTTCTTCCTTCTTCTTTCTCTTTCCTTGTAGCAGGATTCTTTCCTTCTTTTGGTTCGAGATTTCTTCATGGATATATTGTACATGAGTACCTCATCAGGCCTAGTTGCCAAGACTCATACTATGGACATGCCACTTCTATTTTGGCCCCTAGCTTCACTTGAGGGGGTGTTAGAGTAGGTATTTACCTTAGCTCATGTTCACCTAGGTACATTATTTACCTTTATTGTATTTATCCTCACCCACTTATGTGTGTGGATATTTCTTTTTATTTATTTAGATATTAGGAGATATTATCTAGTTGTTAGGTATAGTTCTTTCCTAGATCTATGGTATTGACTAGATCCTTGATGTCTAGTTCTCTCATAAATATATGGACTTGACTAGTTCTTTGATGACTAGTTATTTCCATGATTTATGGATTGATCTACAACCTTGATTGGTTCTTAGATTGTTATTCCTTACCTATATAAGCAAGGCCCATTCTCATTGTATTTCATTGAGTTCCATAATAATATATGATATTGCTGCTCATTTGTTTGCAAAGGTTTATGTAAAGTTATTCTGGTGAATTACTTTCATCTTATTAATCGTGATGTTTGATTAGCATATGTGTTCTTGGCTTGGCACGATTTGGTTATCATTTATTTTAGAAATAGGTACTCAACAACAGATATTTTGAACTCTTAGGCCGCTAAGACACTACCACTATTGTAAATTTCCATCTTTGATGTTGCTAGCATTTAACAAGTCAAAAAATTAATTTTTTGGCTTAGCATTTGCTAGCTTATGTTGCAACATATTTTAAAAATATTTTTGTTAGTATGATTTTAAAACAACATGTAAGATATTGTGAGCTTAGCGATCGGTACTCATTTATAGATATTTGAGCATAGTGTGTGCTAGTTTATGCCACAACAACATATTTGCATATTAGCATTTCAAAAAAAAGTGCATGTTTATATGAGCATAAAAGTTGGAATATATATAAGAACATTTCATAAATTATAAATATTCATCTATTAACATTTCATACATATTATAGTGTTTATCCACCTATCTCAGATACTACAATTTATGATTCGTTGTGGTTCTTCCTTAACTATGGGTGTTATTGACCGAGTCCATTGACACAATTACTTTTCGGGTTTGTTACTCTCATTCGGGACCTATTTATCATCTCATTTTCATGTCTCCTCAATAGATTTTTTGCAAATATGAGAATATCTAGTTATCTTTTTTATGTCAACAATTGGGCTTCTATATAACACAATAGAATTGTGAAGAAAATAATTTTTACTACCAATTGATTTTTTTGCAATTTCCTTCAAAGTTTGTATTTTCTGTATTTATTCCCTTATTTTAGAAACAATCTCAATGACATGCGAAGTTTCTCCTTTGTTCACCTCAACTATTATCCTTTGAAAATTAACCAAGAATTTCTTAAGCAATGTCGCGAAATCTTCATCAGAAACCAATTCATGGTTACCATTAAATACTTCCATGACCGAAGCTTCTATGAAAATATGATTTCCTCTATAAATAATGTCATCAAACTACAAAGAAATTATTATTTCTTGTCCATTCCATTCCCTTAGTCTTTCCTTCATATAATTAGCATATGTCTGACATATACCAATATCATCCATGGTCATAATTGAAGGGTCTTTACAAATTCCTTTTTCAATGGCCTGCCCCATATGTATTAATGTTTTCTATAATGATGTCATTTATGTAATGATTTTTTCATTTTTTTCAACAACGGTTCTACCTAATCCTTTTCATCGATGAATTTATTTATTTTACCGCACAAGCCATGCAATGCCTCTTCTACATCAAAAAATGTGTTGAGAGGAACTTTTCCCTTTAATTGAGTTTCAATATCTTTATTTCTATCATGTAATCCTCTCACTACTTCTATGGTTGTTTCATATATAACCCTTATCAAGGATTCCGGATCTTCCTCATATTGCACCACTTGGGAGCCTTTGGATTTCCTTTTCTTTGTAAGAGTGAAGAGGTCTTCAAAAATTTTGTGCTAAATAATGGCTTTCCGTGTTGACATTTTATTTTTGCTTATCCTTCTCAAGGTTCCCATCCTTGGATTAAAATCAATGTTTACTAAGGGATATTATTGTGCCTCCAAATATGGATGTTCTTTGTGCACAATTACTAATTTCTCTACCCACTTTTGTCTCACTTCATGTGAAGTGGAGGGAGAAGATTGAGAGGGTTGCACTGGGGCTTCACTAGCTAAAATTTTAGTTTGCATAGTTTCATGTTATTCATCTGATTAAGTTAAGGCATATGCCACCAAATTTGGAGCTTCATTTGGTTCGAGAAATACTTCTCGAAACTCATATTGAGATTCAATTGGTGGAGATAAGGGAGCACAGGGATTTTGTGAATGTTCTGAATACAAAGCTTTATTTCTCTTCATATCCTCATTTATAATAATTTCTCTTAGAGGTGTAACCACCCCTGTCTCCTTCATATTCTACTTAACAATGATATCTTGTGTTTGGGTAATCCATACCCATTCATTATCATCATGCACGTGAGTATACAATATATTTAAGTGTCCTTTATGTGAATTTAGGTGCTTGACAACCATTTTCATTTTGTCATATTGCCTTAAAGGGTGTCCATGGAGATTAAATGAATTTCTATGGGTTAAGGCAGCCTTCAAATCAGACCACCTGTTAAATTTTCTTCATCCCACATAGAATGGGAGGGGATGTGTTTTAAGCTTCTTATCCTTACACTTTTCAATAATACCATTGTAAATATGGTATGCAACCTCTTGTTTTGCCAATTTGTATGTTACATATAATATGACAACCTGAAAAGGAGGTGTATGGATCCCATCGATCATGATAACTATATATTCTGGATAGAATAATATGTATCCCATTTTCTTTATGGAAGTGAGGATGACATCAAAAATTCTGTGTTGTTTCATGTGATTTTTTTCTTTATTAGATACGGTAATCATTGCTAGAGAACATGTTACAAATAAGTGCATATATCATGAATATGTGATCTAAAATTATGGGCATAAAAGTATCAATAATGTTCATTTACCTTTAAATGGATAAAAGGATACCAAATTTGAGAGAAATCCAAACATTCGAGAGCACCAAAAATACCATTGAGAAGATAGGAAGCCATATAAAATGATGTCTAATTTTTGACAAAATTATTTTTGTCTCGCTAAATTTACCATGAGCACTTGCCCTAGGGATGGAATCTTTCCGTCATCAATAATAAAATAAAGTAAGGGGATCCAGGAAACATCCACCTTAGAGATTGATAAATTTCCATATAGCCTATTCATGAGGGCCATGCCAATACAAACTCCTGGTCTAAACCTTTTAATAAGGATAACAGAAAAATTAGAATAATCCATATTATCTAATGGGTCCGATGCAAAAATCTATAAAACATCCCTTACTCTCATTTGGGAAATCTAGGACTTTACTATTTTCAATTTGTACAAGGAGTCTAGATCTCGGAGGTTTATAATAAATTTTGTATACATTTCCAGTAAAAAACCTATCTTGTTTTTCCATGATTTAGAAAATGATAACGAATCCTGAGACTTGGCATGAAGTAGGTAGGAAGTGATCACTTCCAGAAATGGAAGCACCTCTAGTTTAGCAGTAATCAAATGTAGACCAGCTCTTTTTATCACCCTTATGTCTTAGAAACATAGCGTTTGATCTTCTCGTTATACCCTTTTTGTCTATGGCATCAACATCAACATTTTCATCCTGTACTACGGAAAATAGAGCTGAGTAATGTTGAAATTCATCATGTAAGGAAGCTAGATCGAACACGGTATCTCTTATTACTCTTCCATCCTCATTGGAATATAAATAAACATATAATGTTGACATTTCCATCTCTCTTGCCATGTTGAAAAATTAAAGGGCCACAAATGTTGCATACATGATCAACAAAAACAATTATTGAGACAAATGACCTAATTGAATTTATGACAACATTCATATGTCCCTAATTCTGAATATTAGGTAAGCTTAGAAAATAATTGCCAAATAAATGAAAGAAGTGTTGATCCTAGTGGTCACTAGGGTCAGCCATAACTAAATATTGAGATCTTAGCGGTCACTAGGCATCATTCATAGACTTACTATTAATGGAATGAGAAAAGCACGACTATACATGCACCACTTGAGGGGTCAAGATATACGTAGTTTTAACCATGGCGTTCACTAGGCATCACTCCAGTAAAAAATATTAATGTAATAAAAAAATTTGTCAATACAAGCACTCTTGAGCCCACAAGACTTACGTAGTTCTGATCCAAGTTTTCACTAAGTTTAGCCACAATGAAATATTTAGAGATTGGTCATATCTAGGCATTATTCACTAGACAACTATTATTAGAATGATAAAAATTTCTCCAATCTTTGAACTGGTGGAGGGTTAAGATATACGTAGTGTTGATATTAGTGGTCGCTTATGTTCAGCCATAATGAATTATTTAGAGATTTTTTGTATCTAGGATTATTTCAAATCCCAACTATTATTGTGATGAATAAAAGAATGCCAATCCTTACACTACTAAGGGGTACAAACATAAGTATTTATAGTCCTAGCAGTTATTAGGGTCAGCCACAATATATTTTTAGAGATTAACAGTTTATAGGAATCATTAACCAATTAATACGTAAGTTTTTATCCTAGTTGTTACTACGATCAACCACAACAATATGTCATTAGCTAAGAAGTTGCTTTAGGCATCATTAAGAGGAAAAATACTAATACATTTACAATAAAATATATAAATCTTAGTGGTAAATAACATCCTCCTCAACAAAATATTTTGAACTTAGTGTTAGCTAAACACCATTCAATGGACATCTATTATTGACTTGAGAAAATTGTTGTAATACATGTATTCATAAGGGATCAACCTTTACTTAGGTCTGATTAGATCGTTACAGGATCATGAATACGTCTCATTATTAGGCATCATTCATAGACTTAATATTAATGGAATGAGCGAAGCATTGCTTATACATGCACCACTAAGGGGTTAAGATATATGTCATTTTAACCACGGCATTCCCTAGGCTTCACTCCAAGTAAAAATATTAATGCAATGAGAAAATTTTATTAATACAAGCAATCTTGAGGCTTCAAGGATTATGTAGTTCAAATCCTAGCAGGTCACTAAGTTCATCAACAATGAAATATTTAGAGATTGGTTGTATCTAGGAATTATTCACAGGACAACTATTATTAGAATGAGCAAAATTTATACAATATTTAAAGCTGTGGGGGTCACGATATACATAATGTTGATTGTAGTGGTTACTAAGTTCAGAAAAAAATGAATTATTTCGATATTCTCTATATCTAGGATTATTTCAAAGCACAAATCTTCTTACAATCAACAAAATAACATCAATCCCTGCACTATTGAGGGGTACAAACATAAGTATTTCTTATCCAACTAGTCACTAGGGTCAGCCACAACATATTTTTTGGAGCTTAACGGTGTATAAGAATCATTAACAAATAAATATGTGCTTCTTATCCTTGTTGTTACTATGACCAGCCACAAGCATATACCTATAGCTTAACGGTCTCTAGGAATCATTAATAAGAAAATTTCTAATACATTACCAAGAAACTATTTAAATCTTAGTGGTCAATAACATCTACCTCGATAAAATATTTTTGAACTTAGTGTTAGATAAAAACCATTCATTATACATCTCTATAATTAATTATAAATGTATAATCTCCCAGGTGATTAAATATCACAATTTCCATATGCTTCCACCTACAAAAGTAATTTCAATAATCAAATTATAACTTTAATTCAATTAGCGGTCCTAACATTAACTTAAGTTTGATTTTCTATGAAATAAATGAATCAATAATCTCCCTTTACAAACCAAAATCTATTTTCCTTCACCTTTTTAATAAAAACCATTTTTTATCTTCAAACAATCATTGTTGTCCATATCAAGGATTTTAGGAAACATTCCGGTCCTCTTTACTTAAAAATGCATTTCTTGTGACAAGATACAAATATTTTGCAATCATTTATGGATCATCAGATGCCAAAACTTTTGCATTGAGATTTTTTGTTAAAATGTGTGAAAGAATAATGTACCATGAACATAATTGACTATCGAAAGGGAAAAAATGGGTTTTGTTGAATAGGCTATGAAAATTTCACTTTTACAAAATATCAATAATTGGGAAGTGATAAAAATGGATTTTGTTTTGCATAATTTTTCCCAAAGAAATATTTAGAGCTTGGCTATCACTAATCAACATTAACATGAAAACTATTAATGCAATGATCTCTGTGTGGAAATAGATGCACTATCGATGGGTCACAACATATGTAATTTTGTTCCTAGCCGTCGCTAATATGTGTGACAACGAAATATTTAAATCTAAGTTGTTGCTAGGCTTCATTAATAGTAAAAATATTAATGCAATGAGAAAAATCTAGAAATATTTTGAGCTTAGTGGGTGCTAGGCATCATTACTAGAAAAATATAAATGCAATGAGCAATGAGAAAAGAGAAACAAAACATTCACTATAGAGGAGTCAACACATATGAAATTATGTTCCTAGTGGTCTCTAAGGTCAACCACAACAAAACATTTACAAGCTTAACAGTCACTATGATCAGCATAGAAAAAATATTTTGACCTCAATGTCCTGCACAGAATCATGCACTGGACATCTATTATTAAACTGAGAAAAGAGTTGCATTACATGTTTTCTTCAGGGGTCACACTTTACTTATCTTTGATTAGTTTGTTCCACGAATTTTTATACCTCTCTTTACTCATTTATAATTGCACTATATTGGTTGGACTATCCCTGGTGGAGCCAAGTGCTACACTACATACCCTTGAGAGGGATCAAGCCTTATGTAGTTCTCATAATATTTACTATAATTTATTGAAAGGAATATAAAAATTCCACATTTTAATGATAAATGAAATCTAAAAAGTGATGGTGATCTATAATTAGTTAGTAAATGAAGTCTTAAAGGCCATGGTATAATTTTAATAAATATAATGAGCACACTCTTTGAAGTGTTAGTATAATATCCCTTATCATTAAACATCACAATTTCCCAAGATATCAATTCTCTCTATTTCCATATGCTTATTATCACATTAAAAAGAAAAGCCATGACATCTTATAATTTTTAGTTTTGATATATCATTAGCTTATTTAACTAAAACAACCAAAGCCTGTAATTTTAATCTCTAATTGTTGTATGTGTCTTTCCAGAACTATCAACTAAGTGAAACATTATTCAAAATCTTGTTTCACTAGACTTCTCAAATTGTAGGTTTTATAATTCCTCGATTCATTATTTTTCAAAGAGGAACCTACATAGATAGAACTCTTTGCATTTTTTCTTTAGCAGTCAGATAAATGTTTTTATAACATTCTATTTCCCAAAATTTCCTTATGTAATCAAACAATTTGTAAACAAGCAAACAATTAGTTGTGTTACTATTGCAATTTCATCTACTGGAAGTTACTATCACTATTTCATTACTACAATTTAATTTATAAAGAAATTTTTATAGAAACCGGTTCGTTAGCAGTCCAAAATCCCTAAATGAATAACAACCCTAACTAAACAAAATATATTTTTCTCATCCTTTTCAACAATAATCATTTTGTTCGCTTCTCGGTAATCATTGATGTCTATGTCAGGTATTTTACAAATCATTTCTTAGTCCTCTTGCGAAAAAATACCCATAACATGTTTTACATTATTCACAAGTGGGGTACACACATATTTAGAAAATCATTTAGGGATTGATAGATAGAATGAAAAATGATGTCAAACCCTATCACTTGAGAATTTTTTTCAAAGAGCATTAAAGAATATAAAAAAATTACTATTGGAAGTAGAAAAATAGGGTTTCATTGAAAAGGCTACGAAAAATTATACATTCATAGAATTTTAAAAATTTGGAAGGAGAAAAGGTGAGAATGCATACCGATTTTTTATGCCTTCATGAAAAAAATAGTGCTCATAATTTTGGAAATCAAAATGTGATAAGATTTTCCACTTAATTATTATGCTTACGGAGTTTTTCTCTTATGCCAATGTTCTCTCCAAAAATATTCACAAATTTAAGTGTCCTTGAAATATAGTAATAAATGACAATCTATAATTATATAGAACTAACATTTCCAACCGCCAATTTCTTGGCACATGGATTACAAAAACACACGATTGTTAATTTTGTTTATATTTAATGGCTTATTAATGGATATCAAATGGCACACATATTTTTAATATTGCACAAACTTTACATTGTTTGGTTTAATGTTGGGGAAACCGCAATATTAACCATATATGCCACACATAAAAATAATCAATATTAAAAACATTATCATCAAAAGAACACCATGCTCATTGTCAATATTATCATCTTTAAATTACATAGTGAGTATATAAGTATTCCATACTTTGACTATACTACCAATGATATGTGGTTCAATTGATGTCTCACATATTGAATTATCATATTTCAAATATCACACAAACTTTACATTACTTGATTTAATGGCACATGCAAATATCAACCATATATGCCACACATAAATATTATCAATATTATCAACATTAACCATATATGCTCATAATTTTTCATGCGAGGGATCAAAATTCAATGTGTGAGGGATTACACTTCAATGTGTGAGGGATCAAACTTCGTCATGTGAGGAATCACACTTCGTAGATGTACGAGGCCACGACTCTCTCACACTACGATGAGTTATCACTGACACGTCCAAGTGTGAGTTTTTGAACTTGGAATTGCACTCACTCGCACATTGAAGTGTGATCACCACAATTTGGCCTCCCATTCTAAGTAATATTTTAATTTTGGCATGTATGAAAAAATACGTCACAACGGCCATTAGGCTATACAACTTTTGAAATCCATAGGGAAAGAAGCTAATGAATGTGCATAATCCAATGACTGTGAGTGGTAATGTGAAGTATAGTACCACTAGTTGTAAAAATCAAAGTCAACATTTATAACTTTTATACTAAAAATTTAGAAAAAAGGTATCCAATAACACAAGTAAAATCAAGTCACATGTACAAATCAGCCAATAAAAAGGTGACACATCAGCTATCCCAAAAAGGTGATTTTATTCACAAGTAAGGGCCAATATTAATTTTCTTTGTACTAAAAGTACCTATTTTAAATCCCTTAGAAATAATTTTTCAACAAAATTTAAATGCACAAAATAAAAAAATGTGTGCATTATAAAAATCTTAATCTTTTAAAGGGTATTTAAAAAATATGATAGTTAAGTAACTCTAACAACCTCCTACATTAAGATTCATGATCATTGGCTCCTTTCCCCTACACTATGTGTTTTATGGATAAAATTATACACACAGTAGTGAGATCTAAGGGTGTAATACAATTTGTTATATGTTTAAAGATTTGGATTAAATGAGGTTTTAAAGATGTTCATATAAGATGTATATTTTTATTTTCTCATTGTGATTTCAATTCTCCATACTAATGTTAAATATTTAAGTGTCCTTAGTACTAATTTTCTCTTTTTATTTATGGATATAGTTGAAAATGAACTTTGTTTTTGAAGATGGAGCACATGTGGACTTACTATCTAAAGGTGTAATGTGATTACGGAGAGACTAGTTTATCCATCAAAAGATACGAGTCCATTGTAGAGACGTGGGGTCCACTTATTCATTGCCATAATGAGTATTGTATTCAATGGCAAAGAGAGGCTACTATACACAATTGATGATTGTGAAACCTTGGTAAAATTGAAAACAAGGGATACTTTATCCCATGGGAAAGGAAGAAAATGATTAACCATGTGATTTCAAATGTTTCACATGTGGGGAGTGATGGCATTCAAAAATTCATGAGCAATGGCTCAAAGTATAAATTTATTGAGGATGAGGGTTTGAATTCTAATGATGATAGCAAATGTTTCACAACTCTTAAAGATAGGGATGAATTTGCTACAACCTAAATGGTGCTAAAACATAAGTGTGCTCGGAAAGAAGGAGACATAGTTGAAAGGTTTATATCCATGGTACAAGAACAACCTGTGATTTCAAGAGTAGTGTTGGGACCTAAAGCATTTAATGTTTTCGTGGAGAATATTATAATTACATGCAATGATTTCTATCCAAGTCTACAATGAAACAAAAAATTTTCCTATCCATTTAAAAACCTAGTTTATTTAGAAACAAGAACTAAACTTCATGTGAATGGAAATTCGAACTCCAAGAAACAATCACTACATCAAACACCGAATTCAATTTAAAGTTCAAGGGGGTTCTTGCCAAGTTGATACATTTTTTTCGTAAGAATGCAATCTTTTTACAGAAGCAACAATTACAAGTTTACGTGAAGGAGACATGGTGCACTTAAAAAATTAGATGGAAATACATTTGGGGTGCATGTTGATAAATTAATTAGTCCCTTTGTAATAGTTTCTCCATATCCGAAGGATATATCATCCAATGTCCTACCGGCCAGTGGCCTATCAAGAATGTTCTATTATGGAAGTAAGGCTAAAATAAATTCCAGAAGAGTTACCGGTAAAAATGTGGAGTGAATTTGAAGATCCATTACCTCAACTGGTATACCAAAGTTCATATGAATCCTCCATATGTAGTAGTAATGAACACTTGATAAAATGACCTTATAACACCTACAAATGCCAAAAGATAAATTCTAATCCATCTAGTACACTAAAGAAAATGGAAAATGATGAAAAATAAGAGAATGATTTATGTCTAAAGTTGAGAAAAAACCTTCCATATAAAACTTTGTACTTAATACATTCATTGTAAATGTTATCGAGTTATGATTAAGGTCAAATTTAGAACACACTATAGCTAAATTGAAGTTATGTGGAAGGGATGTGTTTTAGAGTGCATGGTATAGATGTCATGGAATCCCGAGAAGAGCCTATTATGGATACATACAATCTTGGATTAATGCAAAAGGAGGGAAGTAAATGGAAATACAGGAAAAAAACAAATTTCAAACATTTTCGCAACTATTGCATTGATATCCAAAATGGTGGATAATAATTCTGATATATCCCCACACATGTCTCGTTCAATGGGACAAGATGGTACTAAAATAACAATGATTGCTTCCGCATGTTATAGTTTTTCTTACATTCTACATAAGTGTAACAGGTCCTTTCACGTTGGAACTTCCTCAAACATCATAGTCAAATCTCAACAAAATATGGCAAGAACATTTATACCATGTTTCAATCACCAAGAAATTTTTTTCACCAAATGTGACAAGTGCACAAATCTTAATAACAAACGTGCAAAAACCTTATATACGTAAACACGGCACAAATAGATCAATGCCGTAAATGGAAAAATGATTGCATTCAAAGTTTTCATGCAACTTACTATGAACATATATTACAATCACAAAAATCCTAATAGCTACTTGAGCATTATGCATGATAAAATGGAAAGGATGAAAACCACAATACCAAAGATGAGAAAAAATAAAAATTAATAAGCAATGCTATAAATCTCCTCATCACCTTGAATGGTATGTTAACACATGGGCACAAAATGGGGGTTTTGGGAACTTTTGTCTCCCTTTTATCGTACGAGGAACAAACTTCAAAATTAAATAATTCACACTATGTATTCGAAGCTAGAAGAACCACTTATAAATTAGTATGGTGCCTTGTTATATAGTAGTGGGACGTCAAAAACCCATTACATGATGCACTATTGAAAAATTATGCATATGAAAAGTGCAAGGAATACAAGCGAAAAATGAGCGTGCTCATACAACTAATATTGTAAGCAGATGTTTAAGTTCATTTAGAAAACAACCACTAATTCTCTACTTGCAACTAGATAATATTGCAAGTGATAAAAAAAATCACACATTATTTGTGTTTGCATCCATGCTAACAGCTAGAAGGGTTTTCAATACACTTTATTTGAGTTTCCTTCAGTGGGTCACACACATGAAGACATATATGGGACATTCGACCCATTATAACCAAAATTGTGCAAAGTTGATACATTCTCTTTGCCACAAATAATGGACACTTACAAAACATGCCAAGAGGAGTCCAACACATTCACTCCGTACCTTATCGAGGAAGTCTATGACTTTAAATATTTTTTTGGAACCACACTGCTAGATGGTAACCACAAGATTATGGGTATCAACAAACCAAAGATGTTTAAATTCTATGTCATAGAAAACATTCCCATCATGGAGTTCAAAGAATCAATCATGGAGTCTGATTGGTCACACTCAATTAAGATCTGGAAAATAGTGGATGGGAAACCTTTCTTTCCTGAAGGGGATCCTCCATTGGCACCCTTCAAAGAACTAAAAGAGATGATAGACATGCAGAGAGACATTCAAGTATACATCACACACTTGGAAAAGAGTTCAACTCATGGTTAATAAGAATATTGGGTTATGAAGATTGCATATTGGAAAAAATTTCTACATGTCCTAGAGAATCCCTTTTTCAATTGTAACATGATGAGGAGAGTTTTTTTTTGGCCAAAACAATTTAAAATAGCACTATGTATGATCGATAGTTTTGGTGCACCATGTCTTAACATGGATAGCTATTATATTTAAAATGTCCTTTCAAATAAGAATATATATGTTAGGCCTATTTGTGATAGACCTCAAGAAGAACTCAACCCCATAATGGATGTGAATGTTGAGCAAATGATGTTAGTATGACCAGCTGATGATAATGTACCTATATGGATGGGAAAGGCCAAACTAAAAATAATAGATGATGTTCACAAAAATCCTAAAAAGATAAGGGTACATTGGTGGGAACCCACAAGAAAATGAAACACAGGAAAGGAAAGGTACCAGGAATGCTTAAAGAAAAGGCAATGGTGGATAAAATTAAGGGACACATCAGATATTGATATAGACAACGTCATTTGGGCATGGATTCCAATAAAAATATGGAAATGAGATCAAATTAAAATACCAAGTTGGGGTCATGAAGCTATCTAGGAATACCTTACACAAATTCAAGAACAATAATTAATACCATTGCGAGGGATCAATGCTTATGTAATTTTCAATGTAATTTTCTTGAAGGAATTGATTTCCTATGGAAATACATTTTCAAATCCATTTATTTAAAATAACTTGTTTAACGTAATTCTTAACTCTTTGTTGTTCTTTATGATTTATAAATGGAAAAGCATAAAATTAGTTGACTTTATCACACATAGCTTGCATATTTACAAGATCACTGTCTTTTTTATATAGATTTATATCAAAATTATATCAACATATAATATACATAAAATATTAAATAAATATAAATTTGAAGTATTCAAATAACTACTATTTTGTATTTTTAAAGGAAATATTGTAAACTTACCTTCATATAAAAATTGTTTGACATGAATAGGTGGCCATCATATTTAACTCCTGGAATGATGTAACTTTGTGGTGCCCATGCTTATGTAATTTAGTGGCTACTAGGCTTATGTAACTTAGCGGTGGGTATGCTTATTAAACTTTTACCAAAAGAGGCCGATGTAACTTTCCAACAACTAGAATTATTTCACCTAGATGAATCTACTCTTGTGTAAATTAGCAGCCACTAGGATTATGTAAGTTAAAAACCTATACACTTATGTAAGATAGCAGCCACTAGGATTATCATCCATTTATGTAACTTAGAGGCTACAAGGCTTATGTAACTTAGTGGCCGTAAGGAAAATATAACTTAGTGGCCATAAGGAAGATGTAACTTTGACATCACTAGGCTTATTTCACCAAGTATGCACTTTCATCATGTAAGTTAGCATATGCTACGCTTATGTAAGTTAGCAACCACTACACTTATGTAAGTTGGCATCCACCATGCATATGTGGGTGAATCAAATAATAACAAAATATAAATCATAAATAGCAAAACTGAAATAAAATATTGGGATTTATAAATTGGATTACAATAGTGGAGAAATTAGAATCCAATAATAGCGCTATTAGAATCCAATAATATTGATATTGGAATCTAATATTATCGAAATTTGAATATGATAATAGTGAAATTGGAACTAGAATAAGTCCAATAATGACAATATTGGAATCCAATATTGCTACTAATGGATTCTAATAATAGTAATAATGGAATCGGTATAGAAAAAAATGGAATCCTATATACCTAAAAAGGAGATGGATTTCTTCCAATACTTGAAATACTGGAGTCCAGATTCATTGGACTATGTCCTGATTTAGTGAAATAAATTTTTAAAGATTTATCATCAAAAATATTCTAGAGAAAACTATGGGAAAGAAACACCCGAATTGGGAGAAACCATGAAGAAGACTAAGCATAAAAGTCCTTGTAGTATCAATGTCAAAACTTTGTCTCATGAGTGGAGATGATAACAGAGATTGGATAATTTGAAGATGTGAAATGGATTTTGAAGAAGTATGATTAATATATTCACCAATGTTTGAAACATTGAAAATTTACTTGATAGGTAAGTATCGAGTTCATAATTTCACAAGATGATAATGTAAATGAAAAAGTGGTATGAAGGTAATACCATAAAATGTGGAAATACAAGTGACTACATTTAGAAACATTTAAGATTAAGTGTGTTGATAGACTCACCAAATTTTTCACCTCCTAAGGTACGAAAATGATACGCAAGATTTTGAAGTTTCATTTTCTTGACAAGGGCCTACTACCTTGGGTTTAAACTTACAACCCTTTCCTATTATCATATTCATATGAATATCTAGTTTTGGTGTATTCTGTATGTTTATATGAGGCCTTTTAAAACCTATTTTACGTGTTCTCATTGTGTCATGTTCATGTGAGCGTGATGGCATTGTTCAACTCGCTCCCTACGTAAGGAGTAATGATTACATTTTGCATTTTTCATGCTATGGGGTCATGTCTTGTAGACACAATGAGATTGAGTTTTGACATGTTTGTATCTAGACTAAGGTTAGGAATGGAGTAATCCCTAGAGATATATTTTGATGCATATCATTTTTATTTTGAGATCCTATTATTCTTTTTTATTTCTATGATATGTATGTCTAGACCAAGATCATCAACAGGAAGAGAAGCTAAACCAAGGAGATTACTAACTCCTTGTGGTTCAAAGGGGAGAAATATCTGCTAATCACTCTCTAAGAGTTTTACAATATCTATTGTATTATTGGTGGACATAGTTTCCACAAAAATAACTTTATCCTTATATATTTTGCTACCTAAAACATTTTTGGGTTAGCAACCTCAACTTTCGGAATGCTTTGGGTGGTCGCGACCAGTTCCTTCAAGGGAAGATGTTTGTTTAAATATTTCATAGTGAGATCATAATTCAAATGAATCCTTGGTTTCTTCTTGAGATTCTCTATATATATCAAAGGATTTAGGATCCCCTTGAACAATGAATACCTTTCCCAAATGGAGACATCTAACCTCTTGTAAAAAATTTCTAGGGATAGCCTTGATCTGGTAAATCCATGGTCTACCAAGGAACATGTTATAATTCATCTCCTTGTTAATGATGTAAAAATATGTTAAAATAGTTTTCATCTTGAGGGATGTGGGAATAAATATAGTCCCAATTGAAGTAACCTTAATACTTTCATACCCTTACAATGTTTTTCTTGTAGAGGATCAATTAGTGTCCCCATATCCAAACTCTCGCAAGAAAGAGAAAGGAACCACATTAACAACATCCCCTCATTGATCATGGATCTCTTGATGAAATTGTTTTTTTTTATTAAGGGAAAATAGTTTTGAAGGGACTATACCCTGTATACAAAAGGGCTCAAAAGCCAAACATAGACCCAAACTTGCAGGTATAAAGCGTGATCTCCTCTTTGGGCTATTTCAACGTTAGATATCATCTTGTTTATATATAAAAAATTGGTATCCCTATCACTCTATCTCAAAGGATGAATGTTGAAGTCAATATGATTGATTTGAGCCTTGGGATGAGGCATAACATGGATTAAATGAAAAATACCCAATCCATATAGCAACACAAAATAATGCATAGGGGAATTCTTCAATAAATCTAGAAACAAGATGTGACAAAAGTTCTTGTTTAAATCCAAATTCAAATCATAAGATCCTACAAGTTGTAAGACTATAATAACATCATATTGTAAGAGATAATGAGTGGAAAGAGGTTATGAAGTGTAATCCCTTGTCTGAGTTGTTACGTTAATTTATGGTTTAACCTCTAACTCAACTAATCCCAAGATATTTTTATTGTTTTTTGGGATGAGGTTAGGGGAAAACTTGAGAGTTATCAAAAGTTGAGGCCTCATGGTCATTATTCCCAATAGGAATACCCTTGTTTGTGTTTTGAGGGCCTAATTTTCCATCTTTATGATGCTTAGGGAATGCGTCTCGATAGATTCCTAGGTTTTCATTTCGAGGCACAACGAGTCATGTATGACTAGGTTGCGAGATTGTTTCAGGATTTGCTAAGAACATGTCCACAAAGATATTCCTTTGATTCTCTGGGGAGTCTTTGTATGAACTTGTTGCAATCCCTAAAAGTTCTAGCGTCATGAAAAAAATAATGATAAAAATCAAAATAATGATCGGGGTCATATTATCTTGGCCTTGAGTTTAAGTTTTGATGTTGATTATAACCACGATTAGAGTTTTGAAATTGGTTGTTATAAACTTAGTTCATTTTCCTATGGCTACAGATTCCGGTATTGGTTCAGCCCTGGGTTTGATCCTATCAAGGAGGAGGGAGGTTGAAATTGATCACGTTAACAAAGGAAATAGAATTAGGGCCTCTTTTATTACTCATGTTGTTGTTTTTATTGTTATCATTGGTGTTACCATTGTCGTAAAGAAATGATTCTTCATTTGATCGGTAACACCATCTATGGTAACACTATGATTACAATTCAATACCTTGGGTCCTTGGTTGTTGGATCTATTTTTTTATGGTTCATTGTTTTGGTTAGGGGATACCAAATTACCATTGATACCATAAGTATTACGCATGTTATCAATTACATCTTGGTTGATTTGAAGCGCATCCTCTAACACTTCATCATAACTATGGAAAGGAAACTTATGGACTTCCTCCTTCGTCTCTTGATTGAGTGAGTGAAGGAAGAAATCAAAAAGTTCCATTTGGTCCATGTTAGGTGCACTTTCCAGGATTAAAATACTTGATGAAATCTCTGAATGAAATGGGTCGCATATTCATTTGGTTCCGACTAATAAGATGTAACTCCATAATCCCTATTTGCAGCAACTTGTTCATATCAAATGATCTAATGAATTTGGAAACAAGTTGTTTAAATAAATGTATAGAATATTTTAGAATCTGATAGAACCAATCTAATGCAATTCCCTTAAGATTCTTTGAAAATATTATAGCTATTATAACATCTCAAGGAAGCAATTACTTAATGACAAGAACATACACCTTGATATGAGAGTTTCGGGTTTCCTTCTCCCTTGAAATTAGGAAGATAAAGAAATGGGCATGGAAGCATGACATCCCATATTTTGAAATCAAGGGATTCTTTCAAATACTCAGCATAAGTACCCATTGTGTAAGATTCCATAATTGAAGCTCCTCAATGAGGAGGTAGAGGATAAGGAGTTAGATAGGTTGTATTGTAGGAATGGACTGGAACATATGGAGCTCCTCGATACAAAATATAAGGAGTATGGAAAGTATACACATCCATCTAAGGGGATTTTTATTACATATGTAGGTAAAGATGGATAAAAATAGGATATAGGCTAGTAGGCATAAAATTAGGGAATGCAAAATTACTATAAAGAATAACATTTGAGAATGCACTTAAGATAAGCCCCTGCATAGGATAAGCGTGAGATGGATGAGGAACCATCCCTAGTGTGTCATAACCTATGAGAAGATCACATAGATTCAATTGGACTGGATAACCTTATTGCACAAGATGTTGAATTTTTGTGTGTTGGTAGGGGTGTACCCTTTGTTGTTAATGGGATACCCCATGTTCTTCCCTATTGCATAAGTTTGTTGAAAGGTTGGGAACTTTATAGTTCTCTAATTATCCCTACTAAAGTATAAATAACATCATGGGGTGAGGATTGAGTTCCATTTTTAGGTCTTAGTTATATAGGGTTTTGTTGGGAGGACATGTGATACCAGTTATAAATTGTTTGATGTTTTCATTCTTGTTTTTCTTTAAAACAAGAGATTCAGGGTTTGGGACAATACATTTTGCTAAACATCTTAGAGGTATGGGTTTTAATCCTTTCTAAGGAATCATCTATTTGGTGAAGAGGATTAGTAGTTCGTGTAAAAATTTCATCTTGTGTTGATTGCATGATAATATGAGGTCTTGACAAGACTCTAGTGCAAGGTCTAGTTTCACCTATAGAGTTCATGTTGTTTGAATTGAATTAAATGTGTTTCATGTTTAAAGTTTGATCAACCTCCTCTTTTCTCATGTGACTAGTGGGGTTTGAGACATAGGTAGGGGAGGTTTGCATGTTATTTGTGTAGTTGTCATCCCATCTGGAAAGGAAATGGGATTGTTATAGTTGAAAGTTAGTATAATATCTATCAAAATAAAATGCCACACCAAATTATCTACCAAACATATTTGAGGAGGTATAAAATAACTTTAAAATAGGGGAAGAAGTAAAAATATGAACTGATGGAAATGTAATTTAAAGGAAACAAGAAGGAACTACTCCTTCATGTTGGGTTCACTAGTTTTGTATGCTTGCGAATCAAAACATGATTCCATATGCACTTGACCTCCCGAGGTCATGTTGGGATAACAAGAATGTGTAGGATCTAGAGAACAATGCAATGTATCTATAGGATAACCATGGACTAAGAATGGGTAGTGTGAGTTCCTACAGCTAAGATGGGAAAAAGGGAATTAGAGGCCATTTATGGGTAGCTTAAGTTCCCTATTACATAATTATTTGATTTGATTGGAATGCTAAGCTACATTGAAAGGTTCATTTTAAATAATTAAGAAAATTAAACCTATCTTAAATAAAAGATAAGTGTGTTTTAATCTTTTAATTAGCTAAATTCATTCTTGATTAATTATCTAAAATGAAATGAACAATCTAATCTATTTGTCTAAAAGAAATAAGTTGAAAAAATCTAGTCAAACAAAATTACTATTTATCTACTCTAAATTAATTAAAAAATTAGAATCTATAGACAAGGAAATAATTTCTAAACTAAATAAATCCTACTTCTACACTAAAATAAAATAAATAGGGAATAGTTGGACACGGGTATTCCTTTATGCAGGTGTGAAGCTTAATATAACTTAAACAAAGGTATTTTCCAATTTGCAATTGTTTATTTTCAACTTCTTCTAATTGCCTCACCTTAGAATCACGGGAAGAAATAAGGATTCTTAGAAGAAATTTCTTCCCGTAAGAATTCCTTAGTAGAGAAAAATATTGCACAAGAAAATACTAATAATGAAGAAACAAAATAATAAGCTTAGAAAAAAATCTTCCCAAGCTTCTTTCCCTAGTAGATCCACGGGGATAATAAGGGAATAAGTTTTCCATTGGAATATTGTTCATATGCACTAAAATATAATTGATAAATAAAATAAAGTCTATATATATTCTAAATAAAGAAATGAGGAGGCGATGTACATGAACTTCCTCCAAATACTTTCTCAAGAAAATACACAAGGATAAGCCAAGAAGGAAGTATCAATATAAGCTACTTATAGGAAAATGAAGAACTATGAATTATACTTCCTTAAAACAAGCTATTGATTTAACAACAAATGTTGATTCTAGATTAATTTTTTGAAGAAAATTAAATAACATCCCCAACCTAGTTATCGTAGAACCGAACAAAGTAAAAATTGTGTTTATTATTCTCTTTATCCCCTCATATTATTTTCTAGAGATGAGTCCAATTGGTCTAGGGAGTTGTGCTGGTTGTGGAAGAAAATCAAGGAACATGAAGAATGATGGAGTAGAACGGTTGCAGGTAGACTCGATGAATGCAAGTAGAAGAGAAAAAAAGAAAATATTTAGTTGTTTACGTACTTTTTGATAGGATTTTAGTAGAGTAATAGTCCAATCAAAATAAATAATCTTTAACCAATACTTTAGGAAAAATCTTAGTTTTATAGAAAAATAATGGGGAAGAAGTCCAACACACTTGACAATCAAGAAATTCTAGATCATCCCAGGAAGGGGAAGTCAACATTCTTAGAATAGTGAGGAAGGAAGAGGAGTTAAATACGTATCTAATAATATTATAATAATTGGGAATTTTGAGAAACATGTGAGAAATACACCTAGAAAATTGCAACAAGTGTACAAAACTTGCAGTTTGAGCCTCGGATAAAATCACACGCGCCACAACCGTTGTGTAACTACCTCTCTAAAAAGATCGAAGATTATTTAACCTCCATGGTGGTTACATAACTAAATGTAAAAACACTATGGAAAATTAACGAACAACATTTTTGAAAGCAAGTAAAGCCAAGGAATTGAGAAATAAAGAATAATAAGTCAGATAAGCATGTTGTAAATAAAGAAGTGGGTACTGGACCTCATCATTTGTTCTAGAAAAAAAACTTAGCATCATATGGGATTTTAATCATTCCTCCAATGTAGCACTATGCAATTTTGGGTTCATACAAACACCCACAACTCTTACTCGGTTTACATTCAATAATGGGAGCCTCACCATACATAAGAAGGAGGGGATTAGTCTTGTGATCGTTGGTGAAAACCCATAATTTACCCCATGAAAAATTATTTCACTAAGAGTTTTTAGTGACTATCTTTGGGAGAGATCTGCCCTTACGCACCCATAAACATATCTAAAAATACAAAAATAGAGATATTTAAAAAATCCATTAAAATAAAAAAATAGAAAAATATCAAAAATACCATCCAAAATTTTAAAAACCTTGTTGCAATCCTTTTGAAAAAAATGCACTTTTTCTAGTTTCTTTCCTTTCTAAGTACTTGAAAAAACTTATGGAAAAAGGTACACCCTAATCTGATCGCACAAGTAGAATTTTTGATTCAATGTTTGAAGAAAAATTACAAGTTTATTTCAGACTTCTTATTATATAGGTAAGAAGATAAGTTTATAAAAATCTGTTGAAGGTCATATTGAAGAACCATTTGTAAATCCACTAGTCTTCATTCCAAAAGAAGAATAAAGAGAACAACTTGATATGTCAAAGAAAAGCACTTATTCCAAGGGGATAGAGCACTAGACCATTGGATTTTATCCCTCCACCGCATGAACTTACAAAAGAGTTCAGAAAGAACTTTCCAAATATCTATGGAGATGGAAAAAAATGAACAAATGATCATATCAAAACTATCATCACATCATGTATCATTCTTGGGGTACAACATGAATATGTTGCAATGCGGTTATTCATGAAAACATTATAAGATGCAACCATGGATTAGTTTTACTATTTTTTATCACACTTAATTATTGATTGACATGATATGAAAAACAATTTTGAATCAAGATTCAATATTGCATAAGATGCTTATGCCCTCCTTGCCCAATTAAATCAAATGAATAAAGAATTGTAAGATTCCATTAGAGAATTCATGGAAAAATTCAATAAGTTGATCAAAAAGATTCCCACCATTGCTTGTTCTACTATAAATAATATGAAAAGGTTATCTCGTGAATGCCCAGATGCCTAAGATTAGTTTCAAACTATGGATAATTCAAAAAGATATTTGGACAATGCTCAAGAAATTTACATTGAATTACAATATGACCTCACTCTGTTAGGAAAGATCAAGAACTATTCAGTGAATTATAAGGCACATAATTCTAAAGATGAGAGAGCTGATCCATTGTTGTAAAAGTTGGCTAATAAATTGATTGATGTTGAAGAAATAACTTTATCAACGAGTGTCCCAATAAAAACGTAAAATAAATCAAATTGTAGGAGCATCCAAAATATTTTCTTGGAAGCTCCACTAGTCAATGTATTATGTGATGCCAACAAAGATGAAGGATAAGAAATTATTGAATCATAAATTGAAGAGGTAGGAGAAGAAGAATGTGCTAGGAATGGGTGATATGAATTATCACCGATGAAGATGTTGACTAACTTACAATTAGATACTCCTATGTAGTGGTCACTCAATAAAAAAGGAGATAGAAGGATCTTCTTGTGTGACCCATGATAATAAATTGAATCCTTAAATGGTGAATCTAATAAAAATAAAAATGAAAGGAGGATCATCGAGGTCCACTTCCATAGGTTCGCTGAGAAGAAGCATGAGACTACTTCAACCAAGAATCCTTCTACCTCTTCAAGTAAGTCTCATTTAACTTCTTTAAAAAAAATGTTTATATTGATCCTAAGCATATCCATTTCAAGGCTAAAATAATCTATATAGCCTCATGGATCAATGGGTACAAACTAAATAATCTCATCATCGATTCTAGTGCTTGAGATAATATCATGCCTACAAAATTTACTATAGATCTCAGTCTCTCTCTCTTTCTCTCTCTCCTACCTCTTGCCATTGATATTCCATGGAAATGAAAGAAGTGCCTCTCGTTGGATAGGTCAAGGATGCTCAGGTAGCATTGGTATATTTCCCTGACAAGAAGATCACAATGAGAATACTTGTAGAAGACATGCCCACCTCATATGGTATGTTATTGGGCTGAAGCTTCGTTGAGATGTTGGTGGATATATATATATATATATATTGGTTGCATGTATCTATCCCGATCAATGGTAAAGTGAAGAAACATATTCCCATCAGAAAAATGAAATACACCATTTAAGTAATAGATGACCCAATGAAAGATATCCCATGTCAAGAATAAAAGTCTTAAAAAAATTCATGATGTTCAAGGAGGACCATGAGCTGCCCATGTTGGTGGAAGAGTATCCGAGTGTCATGAAGAAGCTTATAGAACATCATGGTGACTTGATGAAATCAAAATTTGAGAGTATGCTCTTTCCAGAGGATGTGAGCATGAATGTAATTTCTCTACTAGATGTTAGTAATGCTCATGAGAGTCTTGACTTGTAAAAATAAATCTAGAAGTGAGGATCGAGAATAAGGATTGATACCCAACAACTTCTTGTCAAGTGAGTTCAATGTTTCAAACCATGTTCTCAACATTTGACATGAAGTTACATTCAGAAAGCATGTTGATGAGTATGAGGCTTTCTCTTTCTCATTGGGAGAGGATGACAAGGAATGCAAGAATGAAAATATGTTTCAGCCTCTTGAATCTGAACCTATTCAAGGAGATGATGATTTCATCATGGAAATGGACTCCTTAGTTCTTGGTGGTCAAGGTTGGGAAGATGAAAATATAAATATTTCAGCTCCAAATTTTTATCATTCCCCTTTCATGAAGGTGGAGACATTATTAATAACAAATGGATAAATCGAAGGATTTTTTATCCCAAAGAAGATTTTATTAAACATGAAAATATTCTCAATGGGCTATAATCTTTCAATGTTCACTCTACTCAAGAAAAGGTAATTTCACCATGAAAATGGATTTCAAAGTTCAATAAGAGAAATATGATGAGGTTCATGTTACATGCCCAAATTTGTGCTTATTATCTTTCTAAATTAATGAAGTAATTTGTAAACCATGCTATACTGAGAACAAAAATTCAAGAAAGAGTCGGGGTGTATACAAGAATATTGTTTAGATCAAGTAATAAATAGATAACATCAAAAGGATTGTGATAGTAAGGAATATTTCAAAGTATATACCAATAATCAACTCATAAGGCAAAGTGGTTATGAAGAAGATTAAAAATGAATATAAAAAATTCCTATCAAATTACATAGGCCTTGGTATGAAAATGATAATTCAAGTGTGATCAAGGCTCATCTTCATAACAACGATGGAAAATCAGTAAGTAGAATGAAATTGGGTATAAATGAAAAGAATGTGTCATAGGAATATATAGGTCATGAGATGAATAAGTATGTCATAAGTTGTAATAATATCCATGAAATATTTATAAATAAATTGAGAAATGTTCTCAATAAATTGAGAAAAGGATCATATTTTAGTGATCCTGTCAATGGATTTGTGGAAGAAAAACATTCGGTGATACATGTATACGGGTAATAACTTAGTTTGAATTATTGATTTAATGAAATTGAATTGTATCATGTATGTACATAGGAAATTTAGTTTGTTTTATCTTTTGTTGTGTGTGTGTGTGTGTGTGTGTGTGTGTGTGTGTGTGTGTGTGTTAAATTTAGGAAGTTTCATTGTATGTCTCTAATATGAATCTATATAAGCCCAATGGATAACGAACTGGTCCACATAATGTATTGAGATTATAGAGTTCCTAATTTTCCTTTCATCATTATGTTTAATATAGAACAAGTCTCCAAGCTAGAGTCAATTTTTGTCATGAAAAAAAATTAGCATGAAAAATTCAAAAAAATTCACGACAACCTAGTCCTTATTTGAAAATCCCTCTCCCTGTCAATGTAAACTTGTCCTCTAACTAACTCAGATTACTATGTTACTGTAATAATGGTTAGGAGGAATATTATAATGTGATTTTCAAGTGTTTTTAATGTGTAAGGTTTTTATTTAAGTTTATTCATGAATATTTGAAGATCTATGAGAAGATAAGTGCATCCACATGCTCCAAAAGGGCTATTTTGTACCTTTTTGCACTGATGAACACCCTCCGGGAACATTCAGGGGAAAATATAAGAGATCAAATAGGTGTGTGTCAAATCCATGTAATCATCTCGAGTATTTTTAGGAAATTTCTAGAAGAAAATTCAAGTTTAGAATCCAGTTATGTAATACCCATCTATTCTTAGCATGATATAATTAAATAAGAGCTATGAAAAAGTGACTTGGATTGTTCTGGACATATCAAGATACACATTATTATTATGAAGGTAATCAGATAGTCATTAAAAATATCATTTTTCCTAATTTTTGATTGAGCATTTCATTTCAAGTTTTGGGAGTGAGAAGTCTTGGAAAATTGTTTGAAAATTCAAGGAAAGGTCCCTTTTTCTTAAGGGGTATTGGTCATAAAATATTAGAAATCTCAGTAATAATTGAGACCTCATTGAAAGTAAAATATAACATATATTATGTCCCTTCACATACAAGCTTCAAGTTATTATTAGTGTCATCATGAACTTACGTGGTAGTTTCTTTCACCAAAGACACAGACTAGGAAGAATTGAAAAAGTGCCAAAATAGAAAGTTAAAGATAGAATTGACTCTTTAAAATTGTGGTAATATTTTCATCAGCCATTTTGGAGTCAAAACAAGATAATTTTTTTCCCTTGAAAGTCTATTCCTATGTCGGTGATGAGAAAATGGACTCGAATGTCTATTTTGGGTAGTGTTTGGTGAAGGTAGGTATCTATTTTCGGTAAATGTGAAAATTTTCACCCCTGATGTCCCTTTCTCCCTTTGAATAAATCAAATGGGACATTTTGGAGATAAAATTTTTCTCCCCATAAAATTTTTGCATCACTTAAATAACAACTTGGTGGTTAGAAAGAAGTCTTCCTCTCACCTAACCCCACCTACCCCCTCTCCATGATGCTTTGACCCTTGGCACAATTATTGCAAGATAATTTTAATTTTTCCCCATATATAAGGTTACATGGGGAAAATAATGTGCCACCACATGAGGATTTCAACTTGTGTCACTTAAATGGAAACCTTGGTGATTAGGCATGTTGTTTTCACCCTCACAAATTTATTTTTCCCATGTCCAAATATCATGTTTCCCTCACCCATGCAAAATTTTTGAGAATATGGTGTTACCTTGTCCCTTCCCCCCTATGCTTTAGGGTAAAAACCATAGTTTGTGGTTCCACTTGGGTTTGGTTAACCTGGGTAAAGTAGGGTGAGGTAAAAGTTGAGTTAACTAGGTTTCAAAAGGGGAAATGAAGGAGGGATGGTATAAAGGTTTTCCTTAGTAATTTTCAAATCCATTTTCATGTTTTAAAATCCTCTATCATGTTCTACCTTTCTATTATGTTGCAAAAATTTCCAAAAACTCTAATGCTCCAAAACAAAAAAAATCTCATTTCTCCCAAACCCCCGCTATGACCGCCATGAAATATGATCTGTAGAATACTTGTAAAATTACCTTTGATGGGAGTATCTACATTACTCCACTGATGATATATTTTATTTTATATAGCCATATGAAATTTTCATCTAAAAATATCCATTTTTAGATCTACACAAACCTAGTGATTGGAATCCTCCAAAAATTGGAGCAAAGGCCTAGAATGCAAAATAGAAACTTCTGCAATTGGTTTCATTTGAATCTAACACCAAGTAGACCGGTTTATATTTTTAGTAAGTATACATTGGATTATTAAGTAACTCAGATAAAAATATGAATTCATATACTTCATTTCATTCCCCCATGTTTGAGACACTAAAAAACATAGAGATTCTTAAACCGACAAAAATGGACAATCATGATGAATATGATAAAAATAGTAAATGGATGAAATAAACTAAAAATGATCACATATGATTTCTTAATTAATTTTATAATGATCTTGGCACTCACAAGAGTCATTTTGTTGATTCTCAGGTAAATTCCTGCATTCCCAGATGCGGTGAACATAAAGTGCTTAAATGGAAAACTAACAATTTTCCCTCATATCTTCATTATTTCTTCTATTCTATCACTTTTTCTAATTAATTATAGTATGTAATCATGACATTTTGTCCTATTTACTAAGTGACGATAAAATATTTGTAAAATGTAAAAGTAATCTCTCAAATTATAAGAGAGGTAATTAATTTACCTCTTCTTAGGGAAATCGAAAAGTAACAAGTGATGGGACATGAAGAGTTTCTTTGTAATGTTATAAATTTGAATGGCTTCTCCATTCCATGAGAGTTTTTAAGAGTTTTTAACTTTTAGATTTTGGGTAGAAATTGCAGATTGTTATATGTTGTTGAGCTTTGTATCACCACTAAAAAATAAATAAGATCTACATTTATTCCAATTATTTTTATGCTTTTGTTTATTCCCTCTCTATTTCATATCTTGGCAAGTATAGTGATCTTGAACAACCAAGAAAGGGCATTACACTTTTGAGGAACAAATTAATAGAGCTTTATGTCTTTAGTTTGTTGATCTCATTGTTGTTTACATAAGTTAGATTATTCTAATTGAATATGGACCCACTCTGGTTGATGTATGTGTACTCTTCAAGTCTACCCACGACATTAAACCTCTCTCCCTATTTCTTATATTCCCCATACTTCCCTTCACTTTGTAAATTCCTCCTTGTAACTTCGTACAATCATTTTTCCAGAGGTTTAGTGGAGTGTTCCTATGTGATCCCCAACCTAACGACCACCCATAGTTATTAATTAGTTTACATTCAATAATTGGATCCTCCCCATATACAAGGAGGGGGATTATTCCTATGACCATTAGTGTATACCCATAATTTACCCCATGAAAAACTATTTCACAAACATACCTCTACGACAAAGTCTATTGCACTCTAGAATTATTGATATTGAAACCTTTATTTTGGACACCTTTATCGGGTAATATCTAAGGAGATGATATGAGGACTTCCTTCACTCGTGCATTCTTTTCCTATCTATTCTATATGTTTGGTGGGAAAACAACATCATGATCCATTTGATCAGAGTACCTTGAATGCTAAGAACCATTTTGAGTTCATGCATACCGATATGTGAGGACCACTCCCTACTTCCTTTTATCGATTTTAGTACTTCCAATTGTTGACATATGACTATTATTATAAGACATGGGTTTTATTTCTCCTGAAGAAGAGTGAAACATTTTCTAATTTTTAGGACTTTAATCAATAAGTTGTTTAGTAGAATGGGAAGGCCCTTCTTATTCTCTACTCAAATCAAGGGGGAATTAATGTCAAAGAAATTATTGGTATTTGTGAAGTACCATGACAAAAACAAAACTTGGCTATCCATATACACCCTAGCATAATTGTATTGTAGAACATCATAATCAACCTATCATAGAGAAGGCTCATTGCATGCTTTCCATTGCCAAGATGGAGACCATAGTTTAGGAAGAAGCATTCCAGCATAACTGTGTATCTTATTAAATAGGAACCTTCAAAGATCTTGCATGATAAGACACTGGAAGAGGTATGGAGTAATCATAAGCCTTCAATATCCCATCTAGAGTATTTGGTTGTACAATATATATGAATTTTCCAAACATAAAGAGGAAGAAGATTGAAATGAAGACACTTGAATGTATATTTTTGGGTACAATAGTACTCAAAGGCATATCATCTAATGTATCCTAAGACATAATATATATATATATATATATATATATATATATATATGTATATATATATATATATATATATATGTATATATGTATATATGTATATATGTGTATATATGTATATATGTGTATATATATATATATATGTATATATGTATATATGTACATATATACATATATATATATATATACATATATACATATATACATATATATATATATATATATATATATATATACATATATATATATACATATATATACATATATACATATATATATATATATATATATATATATATATACATATATATATATATATATATATATATATATATATATATATATATATATATATATGAGAGTCAAGATGTGGTTTATGATGAGTCATAATTTTAATCATTTCTAGAAAAATAAGATTCAGTACCAACCTCCTCTCACAATAAGATGATGAGAAAGAAAAAATTGCACACAAGGAAAATGAGTTGCGTGGAGAATTTTTGTTGACTTGGTACTTTGGAAACTCATTCTTCACATCAAGTATCCACTTCAACATTTGAAATGGGTCTAAATCACCTTCATGGAATCCAACCTAAACTCTCTCCTAGATGCTTTATCAGAGTCAAAATAAGAATACACGTGAGAAATAAGGTAAATATTATAGTTATGAGTTCGGTGGTTGACTATGCCAAATCTGATATAATTCAAGAGGCACTCGGTCAACCAAGCAGTGAAAGAAATATATGGATAAAGAATATGAATCCATGATTCAAAATAACACATGGGAATGTGTCAATTTAACTACATGAAATAAATCTATTGGATGCAATGGATTTTCAAAACAAAATACAAGGCTAGATGGATCTATCGACAAGTACAAAGCAAAACTAGTTACAAAGGGATATGCTCATCAAGAAGGAATTGAATACGAGGATAAATTTGCACCCACTATGAATATCATAACTATTAGAGTTTTATGTTTACTGGCATTACAAAAATTATGGAAATTTCAACATATGGACGTAAAAATTTCTTTCTTGAATAGTGATCTCAAAGAAGAAGTATACATGACCCATCCAGAAGAATTTGTTGACAAACACCATCTTTATAAGGTATGTTTTCTAACTAATTATCTTTATGGATTTTAAAATAACCTTGGGGATGGTACGTTAAAATAAATGATCACTTATTGTAACACGATTCACCCATATCCCATCACATCCAAATTTGTAAATTAAGAAGGTAGGAAAAAATATTGTCATTGTTGTTTTGTATGTAAATGATATTGTGATCATAGGGATCTTAGGAAATATTGTTGAAGATGTAAGGAATGATATAAAGAAATAATTTGACATGACATATTTGGGGCTACTTCATTATTTTCTTTTATTAGAAATATGGAAAAAAATCACATTTTATCTCATAGATGAAATGTGTCAAGGAACTTTCTGGAAAAGTATGGAATGTCTCAATGTAAACCTATGTATAATCTAATAAAAAGGTTCAGTAACTTTCTAGATTATAGGATTCACATCAAGTAGATGCTACTTACTACACACAACTTTTTGGGAAACTTCATGCCACACGAGGAGCTATGAATGAAGTGATATGGTTATGTCACATTATATATGATATGGAAATCCCTAAAGAAAAAACACATGTCATTCATTACAACAATTAGGGTGTGTTGAAGCTTATGAAGAATCTAGTATTCCATGAATGAATAAAGCACATTAAGTTCGAATGTCATTAAATTTGAGAAAAGTTTTAATCTAGCACATATAGCTCTAGTATTGCCTAATGAATTCTCAAGTAGCTTATATACTCACAAAGTCTCTTGGAAAGGTAAAATTTGAGTTATCTTTGGGGTATATTTGTAAAAAATAATGTTATAAGGGGGAATGTTAGTGTAACGTATTACATTATTGCAGCGTTGGTTTTTCTTCCTTTGACCGGTGACCTTCAGGTCATTGCATGAAGGTTAGTTTCCATAGATATATTTATATGCCTCTTTGAACATTAGATAAATCAATCCAAGTACATTCTTTTTTTGTTTTGTTTTGCAAAATGTCTCTATGTCAAGTAAGTGTGTTAGCATTGTTCTTACCTATGTTTACACTATGTGTAAATTTTTCATATTTGAATAATTTTTCTAGAATTTAAAATTGTCATTAGTTATTATTTTCATATCCTTTTTCTTCATGTTGTTAGTAGATTTAGATTAAATAACATAACTATTTAATTTCATTAATTGTTTTGCTACGTTTTAATTCTTTTAAGTTTAATGTTTCCGTTCATTTTCTAAAGTATTTAAGAAATTTTGTTTTCAATCAACCCCTCGTATGCCCTTCTCTTACACCTATGGGTGATTTGGAGAATTAAAAGTGCCAATGATTATTTAGGTAATTTTTTATTACTAATCATAAGTGTTTTAATTTCAGAATTTTTATCATGTATGTTCTTCTTTTGTATCCTTTGGACGATCTTACGAATCAAAATCGATAGCAATTACTTTTTAGCTTAACTTTTATGTAAGAAAAATGCATATGCTCATCTCTTTCACCTTCGAGTGAACATGATAATCAGAAATGGTGGAAGTTATTTTTATTGTTTCTAAACACTTGGTTTTGTAACAAACACTACTAATATTTCTTATATAGGATTTATTTTCTTAAGATGATCTTCATCTTACTAAATCAAGAAAAAAACTTCTAACTTCTATGCATGTAGATTTCCTTAGCCAAAGAAAATTGAAAATTGCTAAAAATCAAAAGCATGATTTTGTTTTAAATATTTTCAATTACATATTTCATTTTTACTTTTCAATCTAGAAATATTTCTTTTTATAAACACTTCATACATTTTTATTTACACATAGTGGATGTGGATTTCATCACCACTTAAACTACACTGGTGACATGGATTTCACCAAAGCATGCAACAACACATTTAACATTGCATTTCACTTGAGAATTTGTCTCAAATAACATTCGATATCTACCTCACCTATGTCCGCCACTTACAAGTAATGTTTTCGTGATTAGGCTTTGGGAGTATACTCTAATATAGATATAAGAATGAAGTTTGTGGCATCATTCTTGTCAATCTTTTGGGATTTTTAAAGACACCATTCATGCCACTCCCCATAAAAATTCCACCTTTTCACAAATCCTATGCACCTTGGACATGGTGATTCACTTCTCTAAGTGGGTTAGTAATGAATTGGTGATTCTCTATTGATATTCTAAGGGTTCCAAACACCATTTTTTTCCCTATAAAGTTTTAGTATATCGGGACTAGGATATATAGAAAGATGAATCTATTTTTAGAGATAATGGGTTGCATTCACTCATTCACATCATTCTTGCAAGTAGAATTATTCACAAAATGTTATGTCAATTGCCCAAAAAATTTACCCCTTTAAAGATAAAAATTCTACAAAACATATTGCTTGTTGTTGGTAAACAAAGAAGGTTCAACAAAATCTCTATCGAAAAAATAGTTTATAAAAACACCTCCTTTTTACACTTTTTAAATTACATTTCATTTTAAAATTTTGGTGTGTGTTCCATAAACACAATAAAATTCTAGCCAAAAGTCAAAACTAGATTTTTCAAAAATACCTTTGGATTAGATATTGTGTTCTACCAAAAATTAAAAAAATCATATAATTTCCTCCTTTGGACATTCACGTCCAAAAAGTACAAATTGTCTTCAATTCAAATCCCATATACCATTGAATATTTTTAATGCCTTTACCATGGTTGATATCCTACATGACTTTGTAATCGAAGTTGCAAATGTTGATATGTGATTCTTGTTGAAGACGGTGTACTCTTATGAACCAAGTAATCATGTTTTTGTAAATGATATGTTTATCTTCTAAAAATAGAAACAATTATGCCACAACAATTATGAATTTAAAATGAAGTATTTTATTCATTATTTATGCTAAAGTGCACTACATGTGAATGGAGGAAATAAATTCGGTCTAAATTTGTTCATTACCTATTTTTGTAATATGGAACTTGCTTTGATCCATGTGATTTATGATGCGGGATAGTGTTAGTGTGAGTTATCCTATGTGTCCTCCTCTCATGTTGGAGGGTCATCTCACATGGGTTAGGTTTAGGGTTTCATATGTGTCATGCACTAGGGTTACTCAACACCCTAAATGTACTCCTTTTCTATTCATTTTTGAGCATGCCAAGACACTCCGTTGTCTTTCCTCTATGAAAACTTTGTTTCATTGAGCAAGTTCTTCCATTCATCGATCAATTTTTTTCCTTGCTATCACTTTGGAGCTTTCACGATTCCGTTGGAGTGCAACTATTTCGTGGTGCCTTGTTTCCGATTTTATTCTCGCAAACTCTTTTCATGGTATCGAGCTACACAATTTTTGCCACACAAAAAGCTCAAACTAATGGTGGAGAGGGATCTCATCGTGTTAATTAGTTGCTATGCCAATACCCTCCCGCACGATGGAGCCGGGTATACACCCAATTAGGCCCAATGACATATTAAGAGGAAGTGACACCAGGAATTTCTCGGGAGGTCACCCATCCTAGAACTACTCTGGGGGTGGTGTGCTTAACTAGCTGGTATCAGAGATACATGACTTGCCATCACACCAAAAGCTCAAGCTTCGATGAAGGGGTGTGTTAGTGTGAGTTATCCTATGTGTCCTCCTCTCATGTTGGAGGGTCATCTCACATGGGTTAGGTTTAGGGTTTCATATGTGTCATGCAATAGGGTTACTCAAAGACCCTATATGTACCCCTTTTCTATTCATATATGAGCATGCCAAGACACTCCACTGTCTTTCCTCTATGAAATCTTTGTTTCTGTTGAGAAAGTTCTTCCATTACTGATCAATTTTTCCTTGCTATCACTGGAGCTTTCACGATTCCATTGGAGTGCAACTACTTCATGGTGCCTCATTTCTGATTCGATTCTCACAAACTCTTTTCAGATAGCCATACCCTGGATCAATTTTAGTGATCCAAGACATGCTTTGATTCTATGATGTATAGGTCATTTGACCAAACTAGGAAGAATGTTTGATTTCGAACCCAAGATGTTGCGGGATCACATGTGGCATATTTAGCATACACCCTTTATATGTGATGTAAAAATGTCATTTTACTCATCACGTAAGGTAATGTTGTTTATTAGTTTTGAGACCTAATTTAATCTAAGTTCTTATGATTATTATCTTTTCTTAAGTTTAAGATAAGGTGATTTTATTATTGTTGTTGATTAATTGAAAGGGGATAATCCTAAGGTTTGAAACTAGTTTATTTTAAGACTAAATAATAAATACTCCTAAGTACCTAAGCTTGGTTTATAAGCTAATACTAAATAATCCTAACCTAAGGAAATAAAATAGCTAAAAAGAAAGGGGATGGCATGGATGGAAAGTGATGGGTATTGGTGGAACCAATTTCTAAGGCATTAAAGAGGTTTAATGTATCATTTAATACGTTGTTATTGCCAATTTTGGCCAATGCAAGAAAATAAGGGAAATTTGAGTTGTTAAACTCCACTAAATTATTTTTAATGAATTTTTAATTTTAAATTTTAACCAATAGAGAGTTTGCAATGGAAATAAGTTAGGGTAGGACACTGACAATCCTGTTGGTAATTAATGTTATTGACTAGAGTGAAAACCACATGGGGAATAGGAGAAGGTTGGTGGAAATAAACGGTTTTTGGTTTTATTGTTTCATTTGGTTTTTGGGAGCTTTAAAGCTCTATATGTGGTTTTCCATTCTTTTGAACCTCTAATTCAAATATGTTGCATGCTTAATCTCACCTTGCATGGTGGTAATGATAACAAAATATGAGCATGGAAGCTATAAGAAGGAAATAAGGAAAGTTTTAGAGGCTTGGTTTTGGCATTTTCATGGAAATCTTGCAAGTAGAAGTTTTGCATGAAGGATTGAGGAAAGGAAAAGAAGACATGAGCACTACTAAGCATGATAGGCCCTATCTCATTAAATCTTCTACTTTTATTTAAGTGTTTTCATTAAAAAAAAGTTACTATTTTATGTTAATGTTTCAGGGATTAGTTACCTATGTTCTATTTTTCTTTTCTTGATTCAACGACATTTCTTGATTATGGTTTATTTTGGTTATAAATGATGTATGTATGTAGTTTTTAATCATGAATCTAGGTTGTCTTGATGGAAATACAATTATGTTTTCCTTATCTTAATTTATATTGAACTTCCATAGATGATAATGGAAGACTATGTTATTTTTTTCTTGGTTAGATTATTCACCTTGAATTAGTAACTTGTAGGTGTGGAATGTATGCCCATGGTTATGGTGGAAATATTTATGGATTTTGGTATTAACTAGTTTACCTAGTTGTTAAATGGTTGGAGACCAACATTATTTGGTCAACTTTATTATGAATATTTGTTATTTCTATAGTAGTTGTTGGTTACTCATTGGATTATATTGAGACATATCTCTAGATATTTTGTTGGTTTATGGGAGATTGGTATCGACCCACAATGGGCATTTTCAAATTTTTTTTAAACATGTAAGTACATTTCATGAGGGAGATATGGAGTTTTTTTCCTATCTTTTTATATATGATTGTAGTATATAACCCTTCTTGGGTGGACCTGTTTAGTAGCTGAGACTTGTAAAAATATTTTTGTTCTGTCTTTCTCTCTCTTTGTCTATCTCTCGTTTGAGTTAAATATGAATGATTATCCTTTTGGGTTGGCTTGAGAAAAGATAACATCTAGTTTGGATCATTCTAGGCCATGACATAACTTTTAAATGGTCTTATATGAGATTATAGTCTGATAAAAATTTGTTTCTTTCTTTTGTGGGTGTATTCTTCTTTACTTGAATACTCTTCTTGAGTTGGTTTATATTATGGAACTTGATGAACCTATGAGGAAATATTTGGGTTCTTACTTTCAATCTAGGTTTGTTTCCTTTATTATTATGCTCTGTGTGGAACTTTAGCTTCATGAGTGTGGTTGGGTATTCAATTATGGTTTTAGATCTTATTATCCTTAGAGATCCTTGTGTTTGATCATCGTGTTTTCTTGACGATGGTTGCAGGTTGACTTGAGTCTTTTGATTGTCTCTTTGAGACTATATTGGCATCTTTAGTTGTATTAAAGAGATGAATGTTTTTTTTCTTATTCAAGTTCTTTTCTGTAGGTAGATAATGTTATGTTTGCACTGATCATTGTAAGTAAGTTACTCTTCTTTGATCTTGGAATCAGTCTTTTGGGTAGGACAAGAAACCTTGTGTGTTTGCTTGTAAAACTGATTTGTTTCTTTCTCCATTAGTAGCTTATGGAAATAATGAACATTCAAATGTGATTGTTTTATATTCAAGGATTGTGATAGTTATGGTTTTTTCTAATGAGTTTTGAACTTAGTTGTGAAAACAGGTCCTCATGGAATGTTACCATTGGTTAAGTTGTTTTGTGTGTGGCTTTTACCAAATCTCTTATGTTGTTTACAACTATTCTTACCTGTATTTCTTGGTTGGTTCCTTGATCAACATAATCCTTTTGAATAAGATAGGAATTTAGAGAGTAGAGTTGATTAGAAAGGTTATTATCCAAGTTGGATCTTTCTTGCTTTATCATTTATCTTTATTAGCAATTGATAATGATTTATTGATAATAGAACAAAAAATTGTTCTTGTCAAGACAATATGTTTAGATTAAGTCACCTTCTTTTGATTGATTTGGCTAGGTTGTGTAAATGAGGAACTTGCTTAGGTAAAATAAATTAAAACCGTTTAGGAAAGATCATAATTTTAATTACTTCTTTTCTTAATTGGTTTTATTTGGATGATTATCATGTTGTAATGATTTTCATAATTGTGTTTGAGATAGAATTAATTGTGTTGGTTTAATTAGTTATTTCTTGAACATTATTACTTGTAGATTCTATGATCTTCTCTATATCTGTTTTGTAATCATTAGGAAAGTCTTTCTAATTGACCTTATTTTGTATTTGGAACCTTTTCATTAACAACAGGGTTCCTTTTATGAAACAGTTAGATAAAAGCATATTGTTTTAACGTTATAGTGTTTATCATGCTTAGTTCTTATGAATTGAATCATTGCTAACAATTTTGTAGATGGACTTTGTGAAATATGAAAGGATAAATACTTATAGAAAGTTACATTTTTTTACTAATGAAATCATCTCACTTCATTCAGATGTCTATGTATTGACATTTTCTTGAAATGTACTTCTTGTTGGAAAAAGAAATCATGAAGATGTATTAAAATTAGTTTTATAATGGTGGAAAGATATTTTGTGTAAACCTTTGAATACTTACTAAGTTTGGAGAGTAGTGAACTCTCTTTTTGATAAATGAATTGTTGTGGGAAAAGTTGTTGATTTCTGATTTATTTATAAGGTCTTCATGACTTAGGTTTGTGTAATATTCCTAGATAATATCATGCATGATGGGGATTTATGGATATATTTTAATATTGAAATACATAACTTAGTAGATTCTAAGGTATGAAATGCTTCTAGGATTAAGGATCTATAATTATAGTTTGATTCTTTTCATTTGGAAAGAGCACAACTAAGTTGATAATCATGGTAGATCCTTAACCAGTAAAGGGAATATGGATAGTTTATATAAAATATTGTGGCTTCTTATTACTAAACTAAACCATATGTTTTCTAATTTCACTAATAGGACATAGTCCTTAATAAAGAAAGTAAAGGATACTTTCCTTTGTAATTAAATAAAGAGCTATGTATGATATCTTGTTAAGTGATTATGATTAAATCATAATGATGATTGGTTTTATGTTCCTTATATGTTACCTATAATTGGAAACATGAAAGATTAAAATATTTATTAGAAGGATTTAGACTTTATGATATCCCAAAGTCTAAAGTATAAGCTTTCAAACAAGTTTGTTTTCAATGTTAATTGTAGTAAGAAAACTTAATGATCTTAATTTTCTAATATCAAATTCAGACATATCGATAAATGAAAATAAATGGTTAAGAATAAGATAAGCATAAGCATGAATGTAGAATAAACAGGAATGCAATTTTATCTACATACCTTTCTCTTGTGTAAAATACACTTCATACCCTTTTTTGGGTAAATCATGCATAGTGGACCCTTAAGTGCGTGTTTATCGATAAAAATATAAGATATTAATTGTTGGGTTAATAATCTAATATTCTTAAGTATGTAAGTTTAGTTGAGGGAACTCAGTTGGTTTTTGTAACATAGGGCAACATAGTACCTTCATAATGATAGGAGTCATTACGAGGATACTATGATGCAGCTAACTATGCTTCACCCGACTTAGTTCCATTAACTTGATTGACATAAGTGGAAGTTTGGTTCATGGTTCTACTCTAAACAGTGATAGAAACATGGACTAGTGTAGTGGTCAACTCATGTTGACTTAGGGTAACTAGACACACCCAATCAACAAAAGTTTGATTGAGTATGTATATGTATCCTTAGTCACCATGAGTAGTCCTCCACATTAGTGCATGTAAGCTTCCCTTGTTTAGTGTGAAAATTTGACCATATTTTGGTTGAAAAACATAAAGGGTGACCAATCTAGATAAAATTACAAGTGTGGTGAAAAACATATTCCTTTCGATGAGTATTCATCTTGGAATGTAAACATGGTAGCCATGTTTAAAACTTTAACCAAAGTATCGCAAGTCTGTTGGTTGCATTATATTATGTCACCTAGTCTAAGATGTAGGATTTCATATGAATATCGGTAACATATATTCATATAGGCTTCTTAGAAAGAACACTTGAGTTCCCGTAAAAGGTAAAGGAACTAAGTATACATAATATACACATGAACAAGTTAACATGAGAGATCGGTTTAATACCGAGTCATGGAATGAGAGATCAATGTTTCACCAAGTCATTACAGCTGCATATGGTTTTTATTATGAGATGGATTAGAAATGGAATGTGTGTTCTAAATTATATTAATTTAGAATAGAGAACATTATGTAAAAATAAAAAAAATTTCCTTTTTTTATGTCATAAAAAGTGGATGTTACATCTTGGTATTAGAGTTGAAGGTTGTAGCTCTTGGACCTATTGAGTCCATATATGATAAAAACTTAATTTCTTGTTAATAGAAAATGGTTAGAACAAGGGGAGGTGCTATAAATAATCCACCTCCAGGTGGAGAGGTAGCTACCACACAAAAACTTGATGAGATTCTTACTTCCCTGTTGGACAAGAGATCATCTTGTTGTACTTGAACAACAAGTAATGGGTAATGATGAGGAGGAAGATGATGCTAATAATAACAATCAACCACCTCCAGGGAACAATGCCAATGCTATAAATTTGGGTGTTGATAATAATAATGCAACAAATAACAATGTTGTGAATGCTAATAATAATGTTGTAAATGTAAATGCAAATGTACCCAATCCACCTGAAAATAAAAAGGAAAGATTAGCAGCTAAACTTACTAATGACATAAAGAGGATAAGTCCACCAAATTTTGATGGCACTACACTGGGGGATGGGGATGAGAATTGGCTTAATGAAATGGAGAAGTACTTTTCAATAAGGAACTTCTTGGAAGAAACAAAATTAGTATGGGAGCTTATCATCTTTCCCATGAGGCATCCTCTGGTGGGACAATCGTAAAGTTGAATTGAACATTGATGAATCAAACATCACATGGGATCATTTTAAGAGATACTTTAGGAAATGTTGGCTGCCACAACTCTATTATGATTAGAAAATGATATAATTTCAGAATTTAATTCAAGGAAAATTAACTATAATTGAGTATTGGGAGAGATTTACTAAACTTCTAAAGTATGTTCCTCAGTATAAAACTAATGAGAAGTTTAGGATACACACATTTATTATTAGATTGAATCCTATAATAGGGGGTGAAGTATATGTGCACAACCCAACCACCATGGAAGGGGTTGTATAAAAATCCATAAGGAAAGAACAGAAATTAAAGGCAATTTATGCTCATAAAGAAGAGAATCGTAAGAAAATTTCTAATTCTTCTTCGTCACTTACACCCAAAAAAAGTGGCATCAAAAAATTTTGGAGCCAAAAATAATTTTGTGACTAATAACAATAAGAAAAAATCAACAAATAAACCTTGTTCGAACATTAGAAACAAATTTTGTGAAGAATAACAACAATGGGCAGAAGTCCTATGGAGGAAAAATAGTAATTTAGGACTAGGAATAAGTTTGAACCAAAAAGAGGACTTATGTAGGGGGTTATTTCAACTATGGTAAGGATCACTATGCAAATCAAGTTCCCTCTAAAGAAATATGACAATAATCAGCAAGCATAAGATACATGTTGTAGTAGCTGATAAACAAGTTGAAAAGCAAGTTATGCCCATAGAAGTGTCAAGTAAATTATTTGGTACACCTATTACTATAATTTTTTATATTGGAGCTACATAATGTTTTATTTCTAGTAAATTAGCTGCAAAATTAAAAAGAAAAGCAGAATAATGGAAAAATCTTGGACTATACATTATGGTAATAATGTTGTCCATACTTGTTAGTAAATGTCTTTTTGGAGTAGTCTTAGAGTTACCAAGTTTTTCCACTAAAGTAGATCTTTATGTTGCTCCTTTGGGGTCATATGATGTAATAATTGGTGTTAACTAGCTTGTTGATCATAAAGAAAAATTTGATTGTTTTGAAAAACACATTAGTTTCCTTGATGATCTATAGAAAACAATAGACATTCAAGGGGTAAAATGAGAAATTTCAGTTAGAAAATTGTCAGCTATGCAGCTTAAAAGGCCAAAAATAAAGGTTGCACTTTGTATGTAGTAAAAAATTTTGAAACAATAGAAAAGGATAGTGATTTCTTGGAAAATTATCCATTGTTAAGAGATTTCAGTGATGTGTTTCTAGAAGAACTACCCGATCTTCCACCCAAATGAGAATTTGACTTCACAATAGAAATCAAACCTGGAATTGAGCCTATTTCCAAGGCACCTTATCGAATGACTACCATTGAATTGGTAGAACTTAAGGCACATTTATAAGAGATATTTTTCTAAAGGTTTGATAAGACTGAGTGTCTCACCTTGGGGAGCACTAGTAATTTTTTGAAAAGAAAGATGGAACACTTAGACTTTGTATTGATTACAAGGATGTTAAACAAAGAAACAATAAAAATAGATATCCACTTCCTAGAATTGATGATTTGTTTGATCAGATATGTGGAGCATTAGTATATTCAAAGATAGATCTTTGTTATGGATATCACCAATTAAGAATTAAAGATGAAGATATTCATAAAAAACCTTTAGAACGAGGTATGGACATTATGAATTCATGGTTTTACCTTTTGGTTTGACAAATGCACCTACATATTTTATGAATTTAATGAACAATATATTTCAAGAATACTTGGAAAAGTTTTGTACTTGTATTCTTGGATGATATTCTTATCTATTCTAAAAGCATTGATGAGCACCATGAGCATTTGAAAATAGTACTTGAAATTTTAAGAAAGAGAAGATTGTATGGTAAGTTGTCCAAATGTTCTTTTTATGAAACAGAAGTGCACTATTTAGGACATGTCATAAGAAAAGATGGAATAACAATTGATCCATCAAATATTATTGCCATAATTGAATGGCTGCACCTAAAAATGTACATGAAGTAGAAGCTTCATGGGGCTTCAGTTATTATAGAAATTTTGTTAAGGACTTTTCAAAATTCATTGCCTTGATTACTTCATTACAAAAGAAAGACAAAAAGTTTGTGTGGAGTGATAAATGCAAAGAAACATTTAAAACTCTAAAATAACAACTAACTTTTGCACCTATTTTGGTTGTACCAGATCCAAATGGAAACTTTACAAAGTAGTTACATATGCTTTTGGTGAAGGAATAGGAGGTATTCTTTTGTAAGATGATCATGTTATAGCATATGAGAGCAAAAACTCAAGTTACATGAGTTGAATTATACTCCCCATGACCTAGAGCTTGCTCCATAGTTCATGCACTTCAAGTATGGAGACATTATCTCTTAGGAAGACCTTTTGAGTTAAAAACTAACCACCTTGGGATGAAGTATATTTTCACTCAACCAAATCTGAATGCAAGACAATAAAGATGGTTAGAGTTTTTTTCACAATATGATTTTGACATAAGTTACATTAAAGGTAAAGAAAATAGAGTGGTAGATGCACTAAGTCGTAGGAAACATATTTCTAACTTATAAATTTGAGAACTTAGTTTAAGGATGAGGTAAAAAGTATCATGGAATATGATTTTTACTTTCAGTAGGTAAAAACAACACTTGTTGCAGATCTAATGATGCAAGATACAAAGGTTTTAACTTTGATAATGAAGGAATTTTAAGATATGAGAAGTGAGTGTATGTACCTTTGGGAAATGAGTTAAGGAAAAATTTAATGATGGAATTTCATAATTCACCTTACTCAGGACATCTCGGTGTTACAAAAATGCTTGTTGATGTAAAACAACAATATTTTTGGAAAGGGATGAAGAGAGACATAATTAATTTTGTTTCACATTGCTTAGAATGTCAGTGTGTTAAGGTGAGCATATGCACCCAATTGGTTTATTATATCCTCATAGCATACCACAATATAAGTGGAAAGTAATTAGCATGGAATTTTTTTAGGGGTTGCCTATGTCTAGAAATAAACATGATGTTATTTTAGTTGTGGTTGATAAATTGAAAAAAGTAGCACATTTTATTGTTGGTAATCTTAAAGATGATTCACTGTTTTAGCAAAAATATTTGTGCATGAAATTTTTAGATTACATGGAGTACCTGAATTGATTATATCTGATAGAGACCCTAGAATGACATCTCATTTCTGGAAAATGCTAAATGCATCCTTAGGAACAAAACTGAATTTTAGTTTCACATACCATCCAGAAATAGATGGTCAAACTAGAGAGAGTAAATCAGGTTTTGGAAGATATGTTACGAATGTACTGTATGGATCAATAGTACAAATGGGAAGAATATCTTCCTTAGTTGAATTTTCTTACAATAATACTTATCATTCCTCTTTAAAAATGACACCTTTTGAAGCATTGTATGGAAGGAAATGCATAACTCTAGTTAGTTGGGATAACATTGAAGATAGAGAGGTAATTGGACCTAAAATTCTTACTGAAATGGAACAACAAGTGAAAATGATTCATGAATGATTAAAAGAAGCTGTGGATAGGCAGAAAAATTTATGCAGATATGAAAAGGATCGATAAGAAATTTGAACTTGGTGAAAAATTATTTTTGTGTCAAACCTAAAAAGAGATCTATAACCTTGGCAAGGCAACCAAATTATCACCTCATTTTGTGGGACCTTTTGAGATTGTTGAAGTGATTATCCCTGTAGCTTATCGCTTAGCATTACCTCCCACTTTGTCATGAATGCATGATGTTTTCCATATTTCTTTTCTTAAGAAATACATTTAGATTTATCACATGTATTAAATTGGGATTCCTTATAGGTCCAAGACCCAGGAATAATCATGGTTGAACCCATAAGAGTGTTGGAAACTCACCAATTGCACTTGAAAATGTGAAATCAGTTAATGCAAGGTCCAATGGGACCAATTTAATGAAGAAAGTGCAACATGGGAAAACCTTGAGGACATGAAAACTACTTTTCCTCATTTATTTGAATAGAATTAGTTCTAATTTTTGAGACAATTAAAGAATTTGTTTAAAAACTATCTTTAATTTCTACCAGTTTTAGGGAAGGTATTATATTTTGTTAGTATAGGGACAACTATTTGATGTTGTAATAAGTTATGAAAAACTTGAATTCTACAAATCTGGTTTTTTTGAAAATTTTGTGGATAGAAGAACTATAAATGATTATTATTTTTCTTGTTTAAAGAATATGGACTAAGTTAATCATCGAGACGATGATGATTTTTAGAGGGAGGTATGTAATTCCTCTACCATGGTTGATATCCTTGATGATTTTGTAATCAAAGTTACAAACATTGATATGTGATTCTTGTTGAAGACGGTGTACTCTTATGAACTAAGTAATCATGTTTGTTGTAGATGATATGTTTATCTTCTAAAAATGGATACAATCATGCCATGACAATTCTGAATTTAAAATGAATTATTTCATTCATTCTTTATGTTTGAAGTGCATTGCATGTGAATGGAGGAAATAAATTTAGTCTAAATTCATTCATTGCCTATTTTTGCAATATGGAACTTGTGCTTCAGTCTATGTGATTTCTGATGCAAGATAGCCATACCTTGGATCAATTTCAGTGATCCAAGGCATGCTTTTGATTCTATGATGTTTAGGTCATTTGACCAAGTCGGGAAGAATGTTTGATTTCTGAACCTAGGCTGTTGTGGGATCATAGGTGGCATCTTTAGCATACACCCTTTATAAGTGATCTAAAAATGTCATTTTTACTCATCACGTAAGGTAATGTTGTTGATTAGTTTTTGGGACCTAATTTAATCTAAGTTCCTATGATTATTATCTTGTCTTAAGTTTAAGATAAGGTGATTTTATTATTGTTGTTGATTAATTGGAAGGGGATAATCCTAAGTCTTGAAACTAGTTTATTCTAAGACTAAATAAGAAATACTCCTAAGGACCTAAGCTTGGTTTATAAGCTAATACTAACTAAGCCTAACCTAAGGGAAATAAGCTAGCCTAAAAGGAAAGGGGATGGCATGGATGACAAGTGATGGGTGTTGGTGGCACAAATTTCTAAGGCATTAAGGAGGTTTAATGTATCATTTAATACATTGTTATCACCAATTTTGGCCAATGCAAGAAAATAAGGGGAAGTTGAGTTGTCAAACTCTACTAAATTCATTTGAATGAAGTTTTAATTTTTAGTTTTAACCAATAAAGAGTTGGTGATGGTGGGAAGTTAGGGTAGGACATTGGTAATCTTGTTGGCAATTAATGTTCTCGACTAGAGTGAAAACCACCTAGGGAATAGGAGAAGGTTGGTGGAAATAGATGGTTTTTGGTTTTATTGTTTCATTTGGTTTTGGGAGATTTGAATCTCTGCATGTGGTTTTCATTCTTTGAACCTCCAGTTTGAATTTGTTTGCATGCTTAATCTCACCTTGCATGGTGGTAATGATAAAAAAATGAGCATGGAAGCTATAAGAAGGAAATAAGGAAAGTTTCAAAGGCTTGGTTTTTGTGTTTTCATGGAAATATTGCAAGTAGAAGTTTTGCATGAAGGATTGAGGAAAGGAAAATAAGACATGAGCACTACCAAGCATGATAGGCCCTATCTCATTAAATCTTCTACTTTTATTTAAGTGTTTTCATTAAAAGAACACTTGCTCTTTTATGAAAATGTTTAGGGATTAGTTGTTTGTGTTCTATGTTTTTCTTCTTCTTGCTTCAATGATGTTTCTCGATTATGGTTTCTTGTGGTTATAAATGATGTTGTGTATGTAGTTTTTAATCATGTGAATCTAGGTTGTCTTGTTGGAAATACAATTGTGTTTTCCTTATCTTAATTTATATTGAACTTCCATAGATGATAATGGAAGAATGTGTTATTTTTTTCTTGGTTAGATTATTCACCTTGAATTAGTAACTTATAGGCGTGGAATGTATGCCCAGGGTTATGGTGGAAATATTTATGGATTTTGGTATTTGCCTAGTTTACCTTGTTGTTAAATGGTTGGAGACCAACATTATTTGGTTGAATTTTTTTATGACTATTTGTGATTTCTACAGTAGTTGTTGGTTACTCATTAGCTTGTATTGAGACAGATATCTAGATATTTTTGTTGGTTTATGGGAGATTGGTCTCGACCCATAATGGGAATTTTGAAGTTTTTTTGAGCATTGTAAGTGTGTTTTAAGAGGGATATTGTTGGATTTTTTTGTCTATCTTTTTATATATGATTGTAGTATATAACCCTTCATGGGTGGACCGTGTTTCATTTAGTAGATATATATATATATAAATATATATATATATATCTATATCTTGTTGGTTGAGTTAACCATGAATGATTACCCATTTGGGTTAGCCTGAGAAACGGATAATGTCTAGTTTGGATCGTTCTCAGGACATGACATAACTTTGAAATGGTCTTGTATGAGATTATAGTCTAGTAAAACTATGTTTCTTTCTTTTTTGGGTGTATTCTTATTTACTTGAATACTCTTCTCAAGTTGGTTCCTGTTATGGAACTTGATTGAACCTATGAGGAAATCTTGGGTTCTTACTTTTAATCTGGGTTCATTTTCCTTTATTATTATGCTATGTGTGTAACTTTAAGCTTTGTGAGTGTGGTTAGGTATTTGATTATGGCTGTAGATCTTATTATCCTTAGAGATCCTTGTGTTTTATTGATTGTGTTATTTGTGACGATGGTTGAGGTTGACTTGAGTCTTTGATTGTCTCTTTAAGACTATATTTACATCTTTAGTTGTATTTTTTGTTTTCTTTTCTTATTCAAGTTCTTTTTTGTAGGTAGATAATGTTATGTCTGCATTGATCATTGTAAGTAAGTTACTCTTATTTGATCTTAGAAATAGTCTTTTGGGTAGGAAAAGAACATTTTTGTGTTTTATTGTAAAACTAATTTATTTCTTTCTCCATTAGTAGCTTATGGAAACAATGAACATTTAGATGTGATTGTTTTAGATGCAAGGATTGTGATAGCTATGTTTTGTTCTAATGAGTTTTGAACTTAGTTGTGAAATAAGGTCCTCATGGAATTGTTACCGTTGGTTAAGTTATTTTGTGTGGGATTGTACCAAATCTCTTGTGTTGTTTACAACTATTCTTACCTATATTTCCTAGTTGGTTCCTTGATCAACATAATCCTTTTGAATAAGATAGGAATTTAGAGAGAATAGTTGATTGGAAAGGTTATTATCCAAGTTGGATCTTTCTTGCTTTATCATTCAAATTTATTAGTAGTTGATAATGATTTATTGATAATAGAACATCAAACAATTCTTCTCAAGACAATATGTTTAGATTAAGTGACCTTCTTTTGATTGATTTGGATGGGATGTGTAAATGAGGAACTTGTTAAAATAAATTAAAACCGTTTAGGAAAGATCATAATTTTAATTACTTCTTTTCTTAATTGGTTTTTTGTTTGGATGATTATCATGTTGTAATGATTTTCATAACTATGTTTGAGATAGAATTAATTGTGTTGGTTTAATTAGTTCTTTCTTGAACATTATTACTTGTAGATTCTATGACTCTTCTCTATATTTATTTTGTAATCATTAGGGAAAGTCTTTCTGATTGACCTTATTTTTGTGTATTTGGAACCTTTTCTTTAACAACAAGGTTCCTTTTATGAAATAATTAGATAAAAGCATATTGTTTTAATGTTATAGAATTTATCATGCTCAGTTGTTATGAACTGACTCATGCTAACAATTTTGCAGATGGAATTTGTAAAAGATGAAAGGAGAAATACTTATAGAAAGTTACATTTGTTTTACTAATGAAATCAACCCACTTCATTCGAGATATTTATGTATTGATATTTTCTTGAAATGTACTTCTTGTTGGAAAAAGAAATCATGAAATGTAATAAAATTAGTTTTATAATGGTGGAAAGATATTTTTGTAAACCTTTGAAATACTTACTAAGTTTGGAGAGTAGTGAACTCTCTTTTTGATAAATGAATTGTTGTGGGAAAAGTTGTTGATTTCTAATTTATTTATAAGGTCTTTATGACTTAGGTTTGTGTAATATTCCTAGATAATATCATGCATGACGGGGATTTATGGATATATTTTAATATTGAAATACATAACTTAGTAGATTCTAAGGTATTAAATGCTTCTAGGATTAAGGATCTATACTTATAGTTTGATTCTTTTCATTTGGAAAGAGCACAACTAAGTTGATAATCATTGGTAGATCCTTAACCAGTAAAGGGAATATGGATAGTTTATATAAAATATTGTGGCTTCTTAATACTAAAAAAAATCATATGTTTTCTAATTTCACAATAGGAAATCAATCCTTAATAAAGAAAGTAAAGGATACTTTCCTTTGTAATTAAATAAAGAGCTATGTATGATATCTTGTTAAGTGATTATGATTAAATCATAAGGATGATTGGTTGTATGTTCCTTATCTATTACCTATAATTGGAAACATTAAATCTTAAAAGAGATATTATAAGGATTTAGACTTTTGATATCCTGAAGCCCAAAGTATAAGCTTTCAATCAAGTTTGTTTTCAACATAAACTATAGTAAGAAAACTTAACGATCTTAATTTTCTAATATCAAATTTAGACATATCGATAAATGAAAATAATCGATTAAGAATAAGATAAGCATAAACATGAATGCATATTGTATCTTCATACCTTTCTCTTATGTAAAATACACTTCATACCTTTTTTGGGTAAATCATGCATAGTAGATCCTTAAGTGTGTGTTTATTGATAAAAATTATAAGATATTAACTATCGAGTTAATAATCTAATATTCTTAAGTATGTAAGTTTAGTTGAGGGAACTGTTAACCATTTAACCTACCTAGAGGAAGGATGTATGTTAGAATTATGTTTTTCAGAAATCCTCACACAGTAAATTTTGCTAAAAACAAGAATCTGAATATTTTCAATTTTCGGACTTCGGGGTTTTTCCCTTTCGGATTTTTTAAGCTAAATTTTGGAATTTCAGAAATTTTTGGCTCTTTTCCGTTTAAATCCGACTTAGAATTCCTAAGTCCAAAATTCTAAAATTCTGAAAATTCAGACTTTTAGGTTTCGGGTTTTGGAGTTCTCTGAGTCATTTTAGGATTTTCACTTGATTTTTTTCGAAGTCTGAAAGTCTGAGACTTTCGTGTTTGAACTTGACTTTTAGTTGACAATTCATCTTTTTGCTTCCATTTTTTTCAAAGTCGAAATCCCAATTTTTTAGATTTTTAGACTTTCGAGTTTTGGAACTTCGGACTTTTAGTTGTCAATTCATCTTTTTGCTTCCCTTTTTTTTCAAAGTCCGAAATCCCAAAATTTTTAGAATTTTAGAATTTCAGGTTTCGGAACTTTGGAGGTTCTATGTGTGATTAATTCTCACCTACCTCCGTATGGATCGTATTTTTACCATTAATGTCAAGATTTCTATATAAATGTAGATTTTTTACTTTTTATTTTTACCTGACACATTTGCTCTGACATTTTGCTCTCATACTTTTCGGCATCCTTTTTAAGGTATGTTTTTTGGTTTTATTTCCTTTTGGTTTAGGTATTTTTCCCCCTCCTTTTCCCTTTTTGTTTTCTTTTTGTTTTCCCTCTGTTGTTCTTGTAGTTTCTTTCTTTTTTCACCATGTTTTGTTGTGGAGGTTTCTCCAAGTTTTCAAGTATGGGGATCTTTCTAAGTCCCTCATACTTCCTCCTATTTCTCAAAATCCACTTTGGTTTCTTAACACCTCTTTTTTGCAGTTCCTCTAGAGACCATTCAGAGATTCTTTTCAAAAAATTCATTTCAGATAATTCCTTCAAAAGATCACAAGGCAGGAAACTATTTCGGAGGAACTTTTCAGCAAAAATCTTCAAAGTTTTTGGATTTCAGAATTTTTAGAAGAACGCTTCAAAGATTTCTTTCGAAATTCTTGATTTGAGAAAAAAATTCAGAGACTTCAATTTCTGAGTTTTCAGAGATTTCAGTTTTAGGTTTTCAGAGATTTCAGTTTGTGTTTTCAGAGAATTAGGAATTTTGGACTTTCATGACCTCGAATTTGGAAAAAAATTCAGATATTTCTTTCAGTATTCCCTTTCAAACTTTTTTGGTTCATGTTTTCAGAGTTCTCCTGCTCTCTAGTTTTTAGATTTTTGTAACATTCAAACTCCTAAAACATAGGTTTGATGTCTTTCTCCACTTCAAAGGGGAAAGAAAATATGAAGTACATATTTCTTGGAGTTTCTCCCCAATCCTGATTAACCTCTGATTTAGGAAATATCGGGGACATCGATCTCAGGCAGATTGATCTTCCCGAGTTTTAGGAAAGATTAAAGGCCCCAAATAAAAATCCATGGATGTAAGACATCTTTGATAGTGGTATTTCCCTTGCCGCTAGTTTTCCCACATCTATGCAATGCCCAAAATTTGTCCTAGCTACAACAACTCACTATGACAAGGACTCTATGTCGATAAGAGATAGCGATGATAAGGTGGTAATCCATCTAGACCCAGATTTCTTTGAAGACTTGTTCAAACTTCCAGACATACAATATTATGCCACTATCTCACCTAAAATAGTAGTTGAGCACTGGGATAAAAAGTAGGAAGTATGCTCAAAGGTCATGATGAAGTCTTACCTAACTAAGAATTTTTCCAAGCTGCCCAAGACTATACATCGATCAGATTTCATTCAGGAGGTCAATGACCTCATTATACTCTTGAGAAGAGTTTTAGGTCTTCCTTCTGCAAAGGAATTCCAAGAATGGATGTTCTTGTACATAGCAACGATCAAGAAGAATGATGATTTTATCTGATGGGGTGAACATATCAGTAGCAACATTCGCTACCAGTTGGGCAAGGTGGTAGAAACTAAATCCTTCTACATGACATATTTCCTAGTATATGCAACTACTGCCATGGGGGATTTCTTAGGATTGAACACCAGGGGTGTTCGCAGCACATCCCAAATATACAAATTTTATCCCCAGCTTACTCTAGATGAGGGAAAAAGCACTTCAAGAATTAGCGATGCTTTCTTCATTGTTGTCCTCTATCGCTTCGACAAGGAGATATATAATCGATGGATTTCTGATGAGGCTTTCCAAGAGGTGCAAGAATGGGGAGAAATCTACCTTTAGTTTCCCACATTCACCTACCTTTGGATTTGCAGGTTTCATAGGTGCCCCCAACAAGTTGCCAAGGTGCCCCACTGACAAGTGGGTTCTTCTGGAATTGGTTCAACAGTTGTTGGATTACCACAAAATCCAAAACAAGCATCACAAGGTGGGAATGCATTTCCCTATTACAATTGGTAGGTATTCTTGCCCAACTATCCACAAGGAAAGAAACATGGATGTTGAAATGGCTGAGGTAACCCTATGGACCTTCCATCCATGAACTAACTTTGACTATTGGGGTAAGTTCAGGGAGACAGGAAGTCCAGTGCTCATATGCCACAATTAGAAGACATATGGATCCATTGTCGAGACAAATTCATCATGTGGAAAAGGGATTATGAGATATTAACCCTTGATGAAGTGCGGTAGTTTGGGTTGGTTGATGTGCCAAAGGACTTACAGGATAATGATGAAGTATTAGATGCATCATACAGGGATGATGATTTTTCCAATCAACCACGCCATGGGTTGATTGATATGTGTCCAAGAGTGCATCAATACCAAAGAAAGGGCGGGGCCCATTCTAAGGAGAACTTTCAGTTGGTTGGCTACCTTGGGAATATCACCCAAAGGTGAAAATCAACCTACAAATACAAGGTCTACATCAACAGTAAACCAACCCACACCCACAAAAGGAAAGAGGTCGACTCAGAGGGTTCCTACCATTCCAAATAAGATCTCATTTGTGGTTGGTGGCTCATCTCTATCTAGATCTACTACTCCCAGGATTACAACATCTACAATACTAGTCACTGAAGTTGTGGAAGTAAGTGATTCCCCTAGTATCATTCAAGATCCATCCCATCTCCCCCTTCCTCCATTATCACTTCCAATATTAGTTCCCTCCACATCTTCCACCATTTCTTCTTTCCCATCTCCTTCTATGGCCCAGGTATTTTTGTCACTTCCAGTTTTATCAGCTAGGGAAAATATTGGGTCACCCATCTCCTCCTCACTTCCTTTGACACTCCCATTTTCTTCAATCTCAACCCCCAGAATTACTTTGTCAATTCCTATGGCTGTCCTCACACCCACACCTTCCATCATTGCTACCCTTGCTCAGATATCAGCTGGTATTTCTAGTGACCTTGCCCTAACTGGTACCTCAGGTATCATATTTTCTACTCCATCTTCCTCATCTCTAGCTATACCGGAGTGGATTTTTAGACATACTCCCAAGCAGAAGAAAAGGTTCCTCTGGGAGATGTGATAGATCTCATTATTTTGGAGTCCATACAAAAAGACAAGCCAAGAGACCAAGAACCGTATCAAGTCTAACAGTTAATCCATCAAGAGAGCACGTGATAGAAGTGGCTACCCCTATTGAGGGGAAAACTAAAGAAACTATCACAGCAACATACTACCGGATATTGAAGTTCTCATTAGGGAAGGCCACTCATGAAGGAGCTAAGCAGGATGTACACACTTCTCTTGGGGCCCTTTTGGAGAAGTACGACAAAGACAAGGCCACCAAAGATGAGCTTAAGGCCAAGGTCGAGTAGCTCACTACATTATCTGCGTAGAGTAACTCAGCCCACTCCATCCACTAACATCTCAACTACTATGGCCATGACAATTTTGTCTACAATTGATGATATCTCTTATCATGAGCTTGAGAAGCTAGGCCAGAAAGGGAGAGCAGTGAATGGATGGATGGAGAGGATCTTGTTGGAGGCCAACCCTTTGATTAAGGAAGCTGTGGAGATTTATGCTGATTTACAGATTGTAAAAACCACCATCGCTAAGATGGATGAATCTCTCTCCGAAGATAATAATAACTTGAATTTAACCTTGGCAATGTGGAGTGACATAAGAGAGGAATATTTTGACTTATCGTAGGAAGAGATAATTGATGATGCCTCAAAATTTTTGATTATAAAAAATCTATAGAATTTGGAGTTAGGTACTACAATATCTAATTAAGAAATTGGAGGATAAGCAGGTAGAAATTACGGATTCCCTCAATGATATCTCTAAAGAGTTCGACAATGCCCACTGCAAGTTTTTCAATGAGAATATTGATGCTCTTCCTGAGGACCAAATTAAAGAAAATTTCAAAGATTTAGTGAAGTGGGATGACGATGTTATGAAGACCTTCAATAGTGACTCCATTGATCGATTGGTTCTATGCCAGAACTTCATAGGGAGGCCAAATAAAGTCGTAAGTAAGCTTCAAAGTTGACATCCAAGATCACAAAAGAGATCAAAACGGCGGATGTAGTAAATATGTAGTGCCCACTTCCCTTTGACACCTTTTGATGCTTATTGATACTATGGACTACATTATAGACATTATTATGTGTTGGATTTAGTATGATGATTAAACATTTGATCATGGATTATTATTGATATAGATTTGATTACGATGCATGATGATATATTATTTGACATGGATGTTTTATGAATATTGCTCGGACATGTGATCTTGGATATTATGAATAGATCTAGAAAATGGATATTTTTTATGATCTTTGGTATAGTTATGGATTAAAAAAACAAATGATGTAATAGTGACTTTGGTGTTGTTGTGATTCATTGTATAGTTAACTTTTGTGATTTTATTTGTATCATATTGGATGTTCTTATATGGCCACGAGGCGGAAGGAGGTATTTGCATTTTGTAGCTTAAAAATATCACAACAAAACAACGGGGGATTGGAGACCAACCAAAATAGAATTCTAGGTGAATTTCGACAAGGTCACCATGATAACTTGTTTTATTGTGTTGTGTGTTGTTTTGTTAGAGATTTCCATGGGGGAATCATCTTTAAATGTGACTATGGGTTGTGTATTTTTGTTGATATGGTTAATGTTTTTTTTATTGTTGTATGTATTTTATTTGTAAGGTGTCCTCTTCTTTTAATTAATTAATTGTGATAGATTAATGTGAGGAGATCATATGTTTGAAATGTAAATAAATTAAACTGAAATATGGAAAGTAATTATTAGAGTTGTTGGCTATTTGTAATTAATTTATAGGAGATGTGTAAGAGCTTTTGTAAGTCATATTTTGGAGTAAGAAATACTCCACCTCCATGGAAATTCGAATTTGTCCTTGGGGGCTGTTTTTGGAGGCTTGTGGGACAAGTAAAACTTGTCCCATGCCTCTAAATTTATGTTACCAACCATACTTATGGTTGGGGAAGTGATTTGTGACTTTTTATAATGCATTTTATTCATCTTGTGCATGTTTTTAATTGCACTTTCTTACATTTTAATTAATTGTTGTCCCTTGAGGTGTGGGCTCTTTTGAGTGTGCAAGTAACTTGTCATTTTTCACCCACCTCTTTATTGAGCCTTGGAGTTTGGAGTTTGTCTTTTGTGTTTGATTGTGAGGATGTATGATGTGGCATCCTACATGGATCCACATCATCCTCTTCTTTCCTCTTCTATATATTTCAAACTCTCTTCTTGTTTTGGGGTTGTTGAACCTTTTTGCATTCTTCCTTGGGGCGCATTTTCTTGTTGGAGCTCTTGTTTTTGGAGGAAGTTTTGGAGAAATATTTGCATGCTTGTGAGTTGTTATTTTGGACTGTGTTTTCTTGGCATTTGAAGCTTGTTGTTAGGAGAAAAAGTCACCATGGAGAGGTAGGAATTTACTCTCTTTTATTGTTGTTATTTTCTTGTGGTGTTGTGTGTATGGAAAATTCTTTGATTTATTTGTTGGCTGGTTGGGTAGACTACCTTAGGGATGGTGTAGGAGAAGGCTATGGGGAATCCATGTGGGGGGGCATAAGGAATGCCATTGGCATAAAAATTTTGTGGAGGGAGTTTGGGTTTGGGATCCACCATGGAAAAGAAATAGCTTGCATTTCTTACTTTGTGGGGGCATAAGGAAATATGTGGGGGGCATAAGGAGGGATTTGTGGGGGGCATAAGGAAATGTGTGTGATTTTTTATTTGGCAGTTTATTATTGGTGGATACCTAATTCCCAATTGGGAGGCATAAGTAGCTTCCCCATAGGCCTTGCTCCTTTGGCTTGCAAGATCAAGCCTGAGTTCTGCTTTGAAATGTTTCTAAATGTAGTTGTGAACTGTTGTTTGTTTTGTGTTGCATTGTGTTTCAAAAAAATGTGTATGTGAAAGAATGTTGTGTTGTGGAAGCCAGTTGTTGCCATGGTTGAATTGCATCTTTTATTGTATCTTGGTTGGGGCTCGGGGGCCAATGATGAAGGAAGGATTCTCCTTTCATTGGATGTCTTGGTTGGGTGGAGAGCGTTTCCTTTCCCCTCTTTTGTTGTGATCTATTTGAAGAAGAAGAAAATGTGCATGTTGTTATCCTGGAGCAAAAGACAAGTGTAGTTTGACAGTCCCTTGTGAAGACATATTTAATTGTAATCCTTTCCCACTTGTTGTGGATGATGTTGTAATATGTATTTAGTGAAGAAATATGTATGTAAATTGATTATGGAATTAGATATTCAAATTGTAAAAGACATTTAAATTTTGATTCTGTTTATTGGAAAGAAATGAAAATTTGTCAATTGCATTCAAGGAATGAAAGAATGTAAAGATGTTTCCTTTGTTGAAGTCAATAAAGAATTGCAAGTTTCCTCTCATTGCATTGTGAGTTGAGTTGGAATGTTAAATTGCAAATGGAATCTCTGTTTAATTGCAAAGGAAAGAAAATACGCATGAGAGAATTATATTGCATTGTTTTTTTTTAAATATATGAAATTGAAATCAGAATTTATTTGAGTATAGAATAGTGGATTCAAGTCATTTAAATGCCTCGGATTAGTTTAGAAACTATATACCACATTTAAATGATAAAATTGACATGCAGATTTAAAAGAAATAGATTTTTGTTACAAACTTAAAACTGGCAATTAATTTTAATAAAAATGTATAGTTCGGACCTGCACACATTAATCAACTTGGAGATGTTAAAATTTACTATGTTGTATCTTAAATGAACTCAATTCGACAAAGAAAACTTAAGAAAACAAACTAACCATTGCAAAATCGAATCAAATCCCTTCCTCAGAGTCGTTTTTCTGTCTATTGTTGGAAAAATACAATTTTGAATCAATTGAACAAATTTAACTTCCTAAACCACTTTAAATCCTTCCTAGATCAATTCTCCATGTCTGTTTGACATGTTGAGTGAAGGAGGAGATCCAATTTAATCAAATTGAAAAGTTGGAAATTGCCAGTTTGCTAATTAAAAGCCTATAGATCGTTTTTGTAAAATTTGACCCATAAACGTTATCAAAAATAACATTTATGATTCTCATGCAAAGAGGGCATTGAAATCTTTCCAAAAAGTCCTCGTTTTCCCAAAACTCGAGCTTTCTAGCTCAAGTTATGGCACTTTGAAGTTTTTGTGCCTTGGCAGGAAAATTTGGGAAAATTTTCCTGGCGGGCCCGCAACCCAAAAATTTCCTGTCGAATTGCCTTAGAATTTTTTTTTGAAAAATTTGACTCGAAAAAAATTATAATCTTTTCCTCCGCCAACCCGCATCCAATCAGAGGCGGCCACGTGTCCTCATGAGGTAGCGGCAGAGGCGCGGCAATTTTTTTGCCTTAGCCTTTTTAAAATTTTGGAAAAATTTTCATTTTAGCCCATTGGCCCACGACCAATCACAAAGTTACCATCCGGTAGCTTTAGGTGCTTGCGAAGGGGGGGAGACCCTTTTGCTTTTCATTTTTGTTTTGGTGTTTGGAATTTTTTTGAAAATTTCCCGTGGCACGAATTGGGGAGTGCCATGTGTCCCTCGGTGGACCCGCAGTGCACGAACACCGGTTGTTTTTTTTCCTTTGGGAAAAATGCCCCAAAAACTCCTGCCACTCCACTCTCCCCTTCCTTTTGGCTAGTGACGTCTTAGAGGTTGACATGTGTCCTCCAGGGGACCCGCGGAGGCGCGGGAGAAATTTTTCTTTTGCACCCGCATAGGTAAAAATTCCAGAGCCACCCCATGACCCGCCAACCCGCCAAGGGGTTTTCACCCCTACTTGACACGTGTCCCCCTAGGGGAAAATTTGACCCCAAAACTCCACCCGACCATATCTTGAGTTCCCAAAGGAGTTAGGAGGACTTCTTTATATCACCGGAAAGGTGAGAAAATTTCCTATCCAATGGGAATGATTTAGGGAGTTTTTGGAAGAGTTAATTATGAGAAAAATCTAGTTGAAACTTAGATCCTGTTAGAGAGTGGGTATGGGGTAAATTTCTCCCTGAACCTAATTGAAACATCTAACCCTAAAATTTGAACCATGTGAACTTGATTTGGTTAATAAAGGAAAAATATGTACTAATGAAATTGTTTTGTTTAGAACCTAATAGGGTCAATTGTTGCTTTACAACTTGGTTGTGGATAATCCTAATAAAAAAAAAATTATTCCATAATTTTCTAACTAACCCTAGGTTGTTTCTTGGGTCTCAAGTGGGTTGTTTTAACCAGAATCACAAAATCACTACGCCTGTGGACCCAGAGACGAATAAACTCAGTGTGTTGTTATATGTTTCTTCAAATACAAACACCAAATAGCCATATGGGAATAAGGGCAACAAAAATATGTAGAGAAAGGAGAGGAGGGTGAACCAGGCCAAAGCTGAGTGGCCATGAAAGGACAGGTTCAAGCTTTGGAAATGGTCAAAGTTGTAGGGTTGACTTGGTCAACCCTCTACAACAAATTTGCTATTTTTATGGGAGCCTGTTCCCTTTTATTAATGACATTACTATTTTTAGTTAACTGTTAGTTAAAGGCCCAACTATAATGGCTCAGCCTAGGAACTTATAAATAGTGGAGTGCTCTCCATTATTTATATATACATATTTTTGAGAGATTTGGAGAAAAGTTGCTCTTCAAGCTTGGAAGAGTGCTTTCATTTTTTTGAAACCTTTTAATTATATTCAAAGTTGTTCCTTGCACTTGAAGATATGTTTTATTGTGTTGAATGATTAATCATTTCATGCCTTGTGAATGTGATTCCTTTATTTCAGATTATCTGTTTCATATTGAGAAAATAATAGTGTGATTACTTCCTATCAGTTGTGAGAAAATATTTTCCTTCTGTTGATCAAGAGTTACATTATTATTATCATTCAAGTGAATAATGGACATGTGCTTGTGATTATTCCTTTGATAAATTATATGTGTGTTAAATCAAAGTTGATCCCTCTATTGTGTATGTTTAAGGTTTAACAAGGAATGTGTGCTTCTAGTCTATGATATTTTATATCCTTTCCAAGTTGTAATAGGTGAAGGTGGTTAACGGTGCAATCCTCATACCCACATTAACCCTCACGAAGTTAAATATCCCTTTTCTTGGTGCATCACCACTTCTAGAATAGATTTTATTTCCTTGTATTCTTCTTCCCTAAATCCCATGAAATGTTAGCATAGGACTAGTTTTCCATCTCTCTTACATCAGAAGTAGTGTTGTGTTTAGTCTAGGAACATGAAGCTAGCCTTCTCGGAGGTTCACCTTGATCCCATGTCCTATAGCTTGAGAGGTGATCCCATCTGTCCCAATCACACTGAATTTTGTGATTCATATCAGGCCATTCGGGGGGTGTAGTGATTTGGATACAACATGAACTCAGTCTATTTTTGTAACATAGGGACTACATTAGAGTTCCTTCATAATGACAAGAGTCATTATAAGGATACTATGATGCAGCTAGCAATGATTCAACACCCAACTTAGTTCCATTAAATCAATTGACATAAGTGGAAGTTTGGTTCATGGTTCTCCTCTAAAAATTAATAGAAACATGGACTAGTGTAGTGGTCAACTCATGTTAACTTAGGGTAAATAGACATACCCAATCGATAAAATTTGATTAAGTATGTCTATGTATCCTTAGTCACCATGAGTAGTCCTCCACACTAGTGCATGTAAGCTACCCCTGTTTAGTGTGAAACTTTGACTTGAGTTTTTGTTGACTCGCGCTTCAAGGGTGAAAAATCTATATAAAAGTACAAGTGTAGTGAAATTCATATTCCTTTCAACGAGTATTCCGTCTTGGAATGTAAATGTGGTAGACATGTTTAAAACTTTGGCCAAAGTATCAAAAGTTGCTAGTTGTGTTGTCTTATGTCACCTAGTCTAAGATGTGGGATTTCAGATGAATATCGGTAACAAATATTCAGATAGGATTCTTAGACAGAACACTTGAGTGCCCCTAAAAGGGTAAAGGAACCAAGTATACATAATATACACTTGAACAAGTTAACATGAGAGATCGGTGTTTCACCAAGTCAATACATCTTCATATGGTTTTCTGTTATGAAATGGATTGGAAATGGAATGTTTGTTATGAATTATATTAATTTATAATAGAGAAAACTATGTAAAAAAATCCCTTGTTTTCATGTCGCATACAACGTGATTGTTACATATTCACTTTATTTAACTCAAAATCAAGAAACAATTCCTATTGGCATTTCCACCTTTTTTATTATTGGCAAATAGTTTTTTGAAAGGGACTATACCCTTGAGAACAAAAGAGGGCCTAGAAGCCAGAATAGGAATGAGAATCAGAACAAAAAGGATCAAGATCCAAATGTGACAATGAAAACCATAGTAGCCCAAGAGAAGCTACCCTATCGAAACAAAAATAGCATGAGCACTGCAGAAAAGTAGCAAAAAGATAGCAAAAAAATAGCAATAATTACAAAGAAGTGCAGTAAAAGCACCCACAATTACTTCTTGGCTGCTTTGTCAATGTTGGATTTGATATTCTGCCAAGAGGTGAACATAGCCAATGTCGTCATATGGGCAGAATCAGTAACATCCAAATTGTCCAATGGTCCTTTTTCTTTCCTTATCGGTGCTCATGGATTTGATATCTTGCATTTCCACCTTTTAACTTGAATACTTGTATTCAAACATTCTAGTCAGAATACAATCCAAGAAAATCCCATTGACATGTAAATCTACCCCTCTTAGATATCAAATTAAACCATTATTTTATCCTTAGTCCTTGTATTCATCAAAAATGTTGAACTTAAGAAAATTCAAATCAAACCATGATTTAAGCATTTTACTTTGGATATTCACTTTATCCAAGTTTATGAACATACGATTTTATCCAAAAATATTATATGTTGATATTCACTTTATCCATGTATTAAGTAAATCAAATCAAATCAAATTAAACTCAATCAAGAGCCTTATACATTGAGTATTCACTTTATTCAATTTTAAGAAATTCATAGATCAAATCAAATTGAACCTTATACTTTGGATATTCACATTATCCAAAATTTAAGTAAAACCAAATCCAATCCAATCATAATAGTTTTTGATCTCTAACTTACATTTGTATTATGTAAATTTTATCAAACAAAGCTAAAAATCACTATTATCCATATTTTTAGCTCAAGCTTTGTCAAACTTCAAAAAAATATATAAACTACCTTTTACTTAAGTATTTAAATCTAAAAAATGGTGTTTACACATAGATAAAGCATTGATGCCCATGAAGAGTCCGATAGATTGCATCCTTTTGGTCATAACACTTTTGAAGATGAAGACATTGAAGAACAACTTGAACTATCAGAAAATGAAAAATAAGCTATTGATAACCTAATGATGCAAAACAAAATCAATATATGCTTGACCTCCTATAAATTGGAGAAAAAAATACCATGATATTTTGGGCATGAACACTTAAAATAATTCATAAGAAAAATTGAGTCTAGTAATAAAAATGCAAAAACAAGCCCTACATCTGATTCATAAAAATTATTTCGATAGTCAAAAATCGAAGAGCTATCATGCCAATACACAAGCAATGAAAATTCTAAAAAACGAGGAAGAATGCAAATCTACCAAACCATGGAAAATCCTCAAGAAAACTCCCCATTCACACAAGAATGGAGGAGTATGAAAGAAACCTTAATGGGACTTCAAAATCATACAAAACAATTTAATTTCAATGAACTCTGTCCTTACCCATTCGATAATGAAAAGTTGCGTGTAACTTTTCTGAAATCATTTGAAACACCCAAATTTGATAAATACAAGGGTAAACATGATCCAAGAGAGCATGTTAAATATTTTTTCATGGCATGCAAAAAAAGTGGAATATAATGACATCTTTATCTTGTTGTTATTTCCTAAAAGTTTAAGTCAAAAATATTTGGATTGGTTCATACACCTTCTATAGGGATCAATCACAACATTTGCAGAATTTTTGGATAAATTTTTCAAAAAATTATCATTCAACCTAGATATTAAAATGAAAATGATGGACCTCTGCAACACTAAGAAAAGGAACAATGAAACTTTCACATTGTTTTTTAAATGATGGCGAGGAATCACAAATCGATTCCCTTGATCTATACCTAAGAAAAAAATAGTATTTTCATTGCCAATCTAAATTCAAAACTATCATTTTAAATGTAAATGCATTGTTTTCCAAAATTCCAAGAAATTATTGAAAAAGGAAAACAAATTGAGAGGGATCTCATTGCTAAGGGCCTAATCAAGACACCTTCAAAGGACCAACCCAATAATAATAATAATAATAATAAAAATCATGATAATATAATTTTAACCGTAATCGAAATTTTTACATAAAAATCACTAATTCTCGTCATGTTCAAAACGCACAAATTCAAACTCATCAAAAATATAGTAAAAAAGAAAAAAATCCAATAAATAACCTCTAATCCTTTCTAGAAAACAAACTACTCTATGTGAGTTCAAAATATGATAATTTACACCTATCATATAAATCCTTTCAAGTATCATCCTTCAATTAATAAGTGATAAAATGCAGACATACCCATTTACATGAGATTTTGAATAAGAACAACCTAAACCTACATGGTATAAGGAAAATGAATACTGTGACTACCATCGTATACATGGTCATCCTATAGATCATTGTGTAAGACTATGTCACTTTATACAAGACTTAATTGATAATGGAGACATTGAAATTAAAGTCCAATCTAATAAAAATACACCAAATTAGAGATTTAAGGACTTCCAAGGATCCATTCCATAAGCACGGTAAAAACAATAATGTAAAAGACAAGGGCCAAACATCAAACAATGTTGAATTTGATTCTATCATTTCATTGTTAGATCATATGTAGACATGGTAGCCACTATAAAATTTAACAATCCTACTTATGTTGTGAAAACAATACATAAACATGTTTGGGTACTCGCTATTAAGAAACCCTCCACATTCACAACACCACAACAAAGGTCCAATCCTATGTCCACTACAAATGCACAATCATCAAATACAAAGTCTTCATCTAATTCATATGATATAATCAAACAATTAGAGAAGAACAATGCAAAAATTTATCTCATGTAATTATCCGAGATTTCTCATGCACTCCAAATTATAACAGAATTTCTTTAAGTGTAGAAATTTTACAATCTAGATTAAATACTGAAATCGACTATGTTGATTTTACTTATACCAAATATTGGAATTATATTTGGTTATTATTGGAATCTAAAAATGGGTATTTTCGGAATTTGATTTGGCTATTATTGAAATCCAAAAGGGTTTTTTTAAATTATAAATCATGAATGAGGGATTTCCATTTTAATGGTTTATAATTTTTAGTAAGAATAGGAAATACTTATTGGAATAATTAATACATTTATAAATTTGCAATGAATAAAAAATACGTATATTATCCATTCTCATATAAGAAAATATTTTTATCTTGTATTGAATGGGCATATGTCCATTCTCATACAACAGACATTTTTATCTTATATTGAATGGGCATATGCCCATTCTCATATAAGAATCATAGATGAAAAATACACATAGACAAAATGGGAATATGTCTATTCTCATACAAATAAACATTTTAATCTTGTATTGAATGGACATATGCCCATTCTCATATAAGAATCATAGAAGAAAAATAGAGGTAATATTTAATTTGTTTTAGAATGGATAGTTTCCCATTCTCACATCCTTTATAGTGATATTAAAATGATTAAGTTCACTATTTCTTCAATGAGTTAGAATGGTTAGAATAGGCATTTTCCCATTCTCATACAAACAAAGAGTTTTATTATTGTGATGAGAATGGTAATATGCCATTTCTGATAAAATCAAATATTTTTATCATTGTGTTGAGAATGGGTGTATGCCCATTCTATAAACTTAATATAGAAAGAAAGAAAATTTTGGATGTGATTTATTTTAACTATGGGGTCATGTGCATTTGCATGTTTTATATTTTACATATTTTGATCATATATATTTGTGTCTAATATTTCTTCTAATTTATGAAATCAATAAAAATTGACAAATGTTTAATTATAACATTGATTTATTTGCATAGAATGAAGGTAGGAAATGTGTTGTTATGAGATAAATACAACATAAAATGATGGTAATAAATGAATTGTTAAGAGATAGTCTACAAAAATAAACCAATATTAATATATTGTTATGAGATAGACTACAAAAACAAACCAATTAATTTATATTTATTAATCAACATAATAGTAACAAGTAAACTCAACCATGTTATGAGATAAATACAAGTCACAATTATTTTTGCATAAAATGATGGCAATAAATCCATTGTTATGAAATAGAACAAAAAAACCAATATTAATGAATTTTTATGAGAAAGACTACAAAAAAACTAAATTTATCTATATATATTAATCAACATAATAGTATCAAGTAAACTCAATCAAGCTCAGTAATTGTTTTTAAATGTTTCCAAAGATCGACGTAAATTTGGGTGTGGACCCACATGATTTAACCATGTACATAAATGTGTGAAAAAATTTCTATCGTAATGCATTATGCCATCAAATTTCTAGCTAGAAAGCAATCCAAATAAAATCTCCTCATTTCGTCATTAGAAAAACATTTTGTTTCTCCTATAACAAATATGTTTTCTGCTCCATATATTTGGGTGTACTTGTCGAGAACATTTTGCATTTTTTTTTGTAATCGAAAAATTATTCCCCTTATTCAATCTCTAAAATTTGTCATTAATTTCACTCTTCATTATGCTGCAACAAAAAACAAATTCAATATTTCTTAGCCAATCAAATTTTTGAATGAAGGCATGTCATTCTATTGAATGTAGGTATGTAAACAACAATCCAATATCAAAATGTTGTCTTGTTATCCTTAACAATTTAGGGCTAAATGTATGAATGAAATATCGGTAGCATGCATATGTAAATTCTAGTTGTACGGTCAATGATATAAATTCAGTAATCCATAGAAATCCAAAGGTAAATTCTTTTAGCCCTAAAACCAATAAATTATTTACATGGGAAACAAGATTTGAAAAACCAACTAATAAGAAAATTCTTTTTCAATAAATTAAATCATATATTATATTATCTGATTTTATTGATAATTACTTTCTTTTGTATAAACCTATCACAACTATTTTTAGCATTAAATGGTAAACTATCAATAACATCCTAAATTATTTTTTATTAGATAGGGTAAAAGCAGGATAGGCTCCCAAAGGCCGAGTACAAAAATATTACATCGTGATAGAAACAAAGTGAGACAAAAAGGAATAGGACCCCAGAGTTAAACATACTTAACTCCAAAATAGAGAAGGGGGTCCAAGAAACAATGAGAAGAAGATAACTAAGCCATTAAACAAGAAAAAATAGAGAAATTTCCCAAAATTCCACAGACAGTTTGAAAGAAGTTCCATTAGTTAGCTTTATTTTACTAGAGGGTTTAACCTCGTTGGTCTCTTCTTTTGTACTAGGACTAGAATTTGGCTTCTCCGGGGTTCCTCAAAGTCCTCCTTAGTATCCTCATCAGAACTGATCCACCTCCTTTTCTTCTTCTCTTTTTCCACAGCTAACAAACGAGAACCTAAATCCTGAACTAGAGAATCCAACTGCTTGATATCCCCACGATATTATTATGGGCCAATCATATTTGCTTCATGGCTTCAATACTATCGATCATTCCCTTTCTCACCACCGAGTTAGTCTCTTCTAAGACCTAGACCACCATCTCCAAATACTGAAATTTTTTCTTCCACATATCAAGACTGTGCTCTCCTTCTAGGGTCACTTTATTCTTTCCTTCAATGGACCAACTTCTCGATTTTCCATCCCTTCCACATTATTCCCCTCACCCATCTGCTTAATACCCATATTACCCTCCCTCATCTTTGAAAGACACTCAGCCAGGGTAATATCCTCCTCATCCTCAATTAGGGGCATTTGTTTATCCCAGGCTAGTTTCCCAGTACGAAACAATAGAAGAATGAGGCCCTCATGGATGGGGGAATCCACCTTACTCCTTTGTAAATCCCTCAACGAGGCTTTCAAATACATGAAAATATAGAAGGGAATACTGATAAATTTCTTATGTAACATGTTTAGAAATGACAAGTGGTGGGTATATATCTTGCGATATTTACCTTCCAAGGTAAGATACTTCATTATGTGTAGGAAAACCTCTCTCCACACCCCCAAAATATAGGAATGAGTGATGCCATTGGTGAAGTAATGGAAATTTTCCTTTCCCAAAAATAAATTATTGATTTTATATTCTCTCGATTCCTATCCTTAAAGATTTTTAGACCTTCCATATCCATGCCATTAATACGGCTAATGGCTTCCTCTGACGTATCAATTTCCATTCCACAGATCACCCCTTTCCCCTATTTCCATGCTATCCCAAAATCCATAGTAAGCAAGGGATCATGCCCTTGGAGTCTGGTGATAAATTTCCTAAAACCCCCAATCCTAAATAGGTGCCACATAGACTTATCCTTCACAATACGCCCATGGCTGGACAACTCGACTCTAGTTCTATTTCCACCCATGGTAGCCAAATTTTTACTCCAATGCACAACACTTTGAGGTCTGTAACTTTTGAAATTAGACTTTCCTTTCCAAGAATAGCTTAAGTCGGACTCACTTTTGCAATATTGGAAAATGAACCCATTATTCTCCCTCGCTACTTAAGGTGAAGTGCTTACAACTTTTCATGATTGATAATATCATTAATATGCACATGTATGACCTCACCTTTTGCCACACTTTAAAATCATTAATTTGAACTCCTTCATTTGCTAATCTATCCACACAAGTATTTCTGATGTGAGGGATATGAGTAATGATATGGGAATTAAAGTACCTAAGGTGCTATTTAATATCATTAATAAGATTACCCAAGACCCAATTATTGTAACTAGTTTTGCTGATTACATTTAAAAAGAGAAGAGAGTCCCCCTCAATAAGAATATGTTTAATTCCTTTCTCCTTATCAAGACTAACACCCCATATAAGAACACGAGATTCAGCCACATTTTTTCTCTTAGTCCCTAAAGGTCTAGCATAGGCTAAGATCTAGTCCCCATTATGATCCCTGATTATGGCCCCCTCCACCAAAGTGCTAGGGTTGCCTTTAGAATCCCCATCAAAATTAAGTTTGAATTTTCCCCTTTCAGGTTTGGACCACTTAATTTTAGTGGATGGGAAACTAACTTGAGGTGGAATGAAGGTGAACTGTTTGATCACTTCCTCTTCTCTACTAGAAATGTCCTTTTTAGTCTGGACCTTAATGAACTTTGGTATTTCTCTTTAATCGAGGAGATCAAACCAACACTGACATTTTTGATATTAGCCTTCTAATTTTTAAAGATGAGAGAATTCCTTACTTCCATAAGCTTCAGATGAAGTGGGGCAGGGACATTTTCTAGGTAGCCATAAGAAAGGGATACCTAAAATAAGAATCCCATTGTAACCAACATTCCTCAATGGAATTTGGATAGACCCATTGAACCATGAAAAGCTCTAACACTTTGGATAACACTGCTTGAGCAAAGGGACAAGAGATGAGGAGGTGGTTGACACTTTCCTCCTCTTTTTTACAAAGCACACACCTGTTGGGGAGGAACATTCCACATTTCCTCAAATTTTCCACAAAGTGAGGATTTTTTTCTGAGTAGCCAACCAAAGTAAAATGTTAACTTTAGGTAGAAGGTATTTTACCCAAAGTTTACTCTAGTAATATTTTTGGCTAGAATTCTTGAAGTTTAGGAGGTATGTAGATTTAACAGAGAAATTTCCAGAATCCTCTTCCTTCCATATAATAGAGTCCTCATTCTGTTGGAAGAGTGGAATATAAATACTCTTTAACTTAGAGTTGAGGTCATCAAAAAGTTGAGTGTCCCCAATGAAATTGGGAGGGGGAAGCACCTTCTCCCAAAGAACAAGATTGTTGGAGAAGCTCCAATAGTCCCTAACCAAAACTTTACCATTGTCTTCAAAGAACTGCACCATAGTTCTCCTAGGTTCTTCCTCCACTAGAGGTTTATCAGAGAGCCAACAATCCCTCCAAAAGAGAATTCTATCTCCTTTCCCAATATTCCATTTAATACCCCTACTCAGGATCTCCCTAGAAGAGAGAAAATAATTCCAAAAAAAGGATCCCTTAGGGATATTGTCCTACAGAAAGAAAGTCTCTATTCTGCTAGTATTCCTTAAATATTTCCTTTTGATGATATCAATCCATAGGCCTTTTTCCTTTATCATAACATCCTAAATTATCATTATATACTAATCACATCATTTGGATAAAATGTGTTCAAGAACTATAAAATTGTAATAAAAAATATTGAGCATTACATCCGAATAACAATAAATAACATCTTATTAAAGAGTATATAACAATATCAAGAATTTACACTATCAAGCATTTACAATATCAAACATTTACACAATAGCTTGCTCTTGCTCCTTGAATGCTTCCCCAACCCCGAGGGATCTCCTCCGCTAGAAAGGTTGGAGGCGGAGGCCATGGAGATGGTAATGCACTAGATGTTGGGCATGCACTGGATGGAGGTGGACTCAGGATTCCATTACCCTCTCTGTTGAATACCACTAAGGATTTGTTCCCTGAAATATTTGTTGGATGTGGGGCTACAGGAGTAAATGGAGCTCTGTTTGGGGATGGATCTGGAACTAGAGCATCCAATGTTATCAAAAACTCACAAGGGGGAGAGGTAAGACTTATAGCCATGCTAACAATATTAAAAACTTATTGGTCAATAGGGAATAACATGCCTTCTTTGCTGGAGGAATTTTTCCTTCCTTGTTCGTTCATTCAGGGAGGTCTTGGAAAAGAAAAGAGGGACCAACATGATGAAGTCTCTGCAGAGAGCAACCCCAGTACAAATTTTGATGATGAAGTACTAAAAAAAGAGTATTTCTACAAATCTCATGACTTGATCTATAGATTCACTCACCTCTTGCATAGCCTCCTCATCCTCCATGACTGGATATCCAAGCACTAGATCCCCCTTCTAGCTGGCAGGTTAGATCTCTACCCCTGTGCTAAGGGGATTTTTATTATTGTTTTTACCTCTGTAGTTGATAAAGACATCATTTCTAAACAACTTTAGGTCTGTCAACAAAATTACCTTATCCTAAAACCATGGTTCCCATCATTCAACCCTCTCATTGAATCTTTTTCATGTAAACCAACTGGATCAAAGTTACCTCACTTAGAGCTACAATTCTCGGGAATACTAGTTGTCGATAGCCATAGGTAATACCTTGGGAAACATCATTAATATTGACTCTCAAACCTCTAATTTCACACACATAACCTATGCAAGAATCTTAGTTGAGATTGATACCTCAAAGGATCTTCTAGCCCACATTGAGCTTAAAGTGCAAAATCATACTTGGACTCAGCCTTTGGACTATGAGGGCCTACCTTTTAGATGTAGGCATTGTTTCTCTTTGGGGAATTTTGCTGCAGATTGCGAGATGGTAAAACATAAGAATGAGAAGGCTAATTGGTGGAGAAACTCCCTCCTAGAACATCTAGTTTTTGAACCTAAGGACATCCTTAATACTGACTCTGAGGAGGAAGTTTTGGTAGAATCAGTCCCTAAAACCCCTTTGAGAGAAATTACAGATCAAGCAAACAAAAATTTACCTGTGGATGAAACTTAGAAGATAGGTAACAATAAAAAAATTGCATGTAGTGACTAAGCAGAAAGATCCTTTTCATTCCCCTTGTTCAAGCAATAATTTTCAGTTGATTGCAGATTTTGAAGTTGTTATTCCTTTAAAAACGTTCATGCTAAGTAGATTACGGTTCATAATAAGAAGAAACATATGAAAACAAAATCCACTCCAACCACATAGACTATGTTGTTCCTTTTTATCGCTAATTGGTTGTTCCTCTCCTAAAAATTATGTAGCTAGTAATCATTTATGTTGTTGTTCTTCTACTATCTAGCACCTGTCTGGTTGTTGCTTTTTGTTGTTTTCGCAGTTTCTTATTAGCAACTTGTCCTCTTCCTTTGTATTTCATTGTCTTTTTTTGGATTCTAGGCCTTTTTATCGGGCTGTGGTCCCCACCGTAAAAATCCACTGTTGCATTGCTCTATCTCGACATCTAAACCCTTCTTTATTCCACAGTTATGGTCCCCTTCAAAACTTTTTACCAATAAAAAAGAGTATATAATAATCACTTCAAATGGAAAATGGAAAAAGAGCTACAAAAATTTAATAAAAACAATTTTATATATTGATTTGTTCCACTATTGTTTGAAATAGAGAACATCCCTTTAAGATGTCTCTTACATCATATGTAACCCCTACCATGGTTAGTTCTGTAAGGAAAGATGACATAAGCCACTTATTATTTTAAAATTCTTTGTCGACACCTTTTGAGACACAAAAATTTTTCTTTAGGAACTCCTTTGTTGATTATTGTTATCCAAATAGCTCTCCTAGCGATTTGGATAACTTACATACACATCCCGCTCCCCTTCACCTTCTTCTATCTCCTTCAATGTTTCCTTGTGTGGCTTCCTCCGCACACTTGATTTCTCTCCTATCCCCTCCTGCACTCCTTGTACACACCTCCTAGACTTTCCTCTTAATCAGTCAAGTCCCCGAGATTCCTCTTTTGCGCATATCACACGCCCTCTTTGCCTCTTTCTTCCATTTATCCCTTACGCCCACACTTTACGTGTTTACCTTATTTCTAGTCATCTTGGTGCATCTCCAAAATTTAAATCCAAATGGGTAGAACCAAACGAGCATCAAGATTCCACGTGTTCGAGCCCCAAAAGTTGGACCGGTCATTGAAAAGTCTTCGACTAGCGGAAGCCTCCAAGTGTCTCAATGACGCAATGTCAAAAGGAAAGTCGGAGGTAGTCCCCAAAGAAGCGTAGGCCTTTCACGTGTCCCAAATTCCAAAAAGGGACATAGTCGGGTTGAATAGCCATGCAGAGGTAGGCCAACGGAGAGTGCCAAGTGTCAAGCACAATTTTATTTCAAGGATCAAATTTGGGCGGGCTTCCAAACTAGAGCTTAGCCACCATGTGTCACCGACGCATTTTCAAAAGTAAAGGCAGTGGTCTAAATCTCCAAGGTGTGCGAAACCACCACGTGGACCTAGTACGGAAAAATCTTTAAAATATTACATACCTATTATTCAAATTTAAAATGGGCATATATTTTGACTCGGGGCTCGAAATATGACAAATCTAGCACCGTTGAAAAGATCCCAGCCTCATCTATGTCTTGGATATTTGAATCATTATTTTTGGAGAATTTAGGTGGGGAGAAAATGAAGAAATGTCTATCAAGCCATTAAAGTAGAATTGGATTTCTTCAACCACCAAATCTAATTCGATTCAATCTATCATTCCTCCTCCTTCGAGGTGCCAAACAAGTAATTGATGTAGACATGATAGATTTGGGGTGGATTTACAGGAGGAATTAATGATGGTGGTTGAGATTCGAATTAGTTTTTCCCACTTCTCTCTCTCCTTCTTCCCTCTATGTTGAATCTATAAAAGACAAGGTCAGGGCTCATTGTAAAAGGTTAGATACTCTATATCCTTATGCATGTTGCTAAGGACTCCATGTTTGACTCTTGCATGTGGATATTGGCCTCCTTATCATTGTAACAGTTCTATGCATTTTTGGAAGTATTAGAAGCATTATTTTGTGACTATTCTCTGTCCTTCTTCTTACCTCTTCTCTTGCATTGTGTATTGTTGTGCTACTTTAGGTCCCCTGTAGTTCCATATTTTGTTGTGTTCCATGAGAATGATTTAGTGAATGCATTTTTTTTTGTGCTACTCATGTCTATCCTCCTCTCATTCACTCCCCATCATTCTTGCTCGAATAAATAATGTTCATCCCTCTTTTCTAGTCTTATCACCTTTTAGTGTAGTTTACTTCATGTTATCCTTCTTTCCTTGGTCTCTTGGCATTCTTAGCTTAGTTTCCTCTTTCAAAGACTAGGAGTAATAGTAGTAGTAGAAATAGATAGAGGAACCGGATTCTCCAAAGATCTGTCCCAAGCTTGCAAGGTCCCATAACTTGGGGATGGTTCCATTATGGTCTCAAACACCTTGGCCCTTTTGAGATCCGAGACGCGGTGAAAGTTTGAGAAACCAATAGTTTTGCGTGCATGATCTAAAGTGGGACCAACATTGAAAGCTCAAATTTAATATCTCTAAGTTTTGGTGTGTGAACTTAGTGTTTCAGCCTTTGGAGGCTCATTTCAAACACATCTGGTGAATCCCAATATTTTAAGATCTTTGTTTCAACAATCCTGAGTGCCTTTCATGAGAAGAGTGCACACAAGAAGAAGTGCAGTAGCTGAAGATTATTTTGAATACCTCTAGTTATCCCCGAGAAATATTTGTTCCAGAAATCTCATGCATACATCTCTATCTCCAGCGCACCACGCCCACTCAACTCCTCCTAAAAACATAAAACCTGTGTGCCCTACAATGGTGCATCATCCACCTCCTCCATTAAGAAGCTTTGCAAACTTTGATGGAGGGATTCCTTTACTCCTGGCCTTACAACACGATATCCCAAATGGTGTGCTCAAGAGTATTCCTTACTTTACTGGTGAGAATCAACTCACCCCTTAGGATCATATCTAGGATGTGGCAAATGTGTGTTCACTCTATCTGATCACACATAATGATGTAGTAGTCAAGCTGCTTGTAGCCTCTTTCAAAGGTAAAGCACTTCAAAGTGGTATAGAGGCTTAAGACTTGGATCTTATATCACCGGGATGAGACGGGAACAACTCTATGTAGTTATTTTGAAGACAAGTCAAATCACCTATCTTTAGTGGAGCAAATGAAAACAACAAGGATAGTGCCTAATGAGAAAATGACTAATTTCAAAATTAGATTTGGAAGACTTGGAACATAATCCCTCTTGTGGTAAGACCTACAACCCAACATGATTTTGTTTATTATCTGAAGGTGCTCAACAATGATATTTCAGTTATGATCCAATCTATGGGAGGTAGGACTCTACCAGCTACTTATAACATTGCAAGTAAGGGAAGAAAATAGTCTCATTCGGTGGGAAAGTTGGCTCCTAGACCACCCATGCCCTTGTTCCCAAAGATGGCACAAGCACCCCAACCTTCTATAGCCTCTATTCCTACTCCTAAGAAAAGTACACAATAAGTTGCCTCAACATCTTATTCTCCATCATAGTAAAAGGAAGATAAATAATTGAAATCCTTGATAAAAATTTATCAAATAAGGTCATATCATTAGAAAGGTAGCAAGCGAAAGCGTATAGAGGAATTTCTAATCAGGTGCATGGTAAAGGGAATCAGCCTTGGCGGAATCAATACAAAAATTAAATATACACGCCCAAGTAGAAGAATGACGGTGGCAGCCTAATGCACATCTGACCTTACAAGTTGTCCCTCCCATGCCTTCTCTCCTAGTACCTAGCACGATTCGAGCACTCGCTCTAGTTCTAGAACAACTTCGCACAAGAGTCAGAATGGTTCTTCCCTTGAAAATGCCTCATAGTCAGTACCATTTTTCTAATGCTACGTGCACCCAAGCCTTCATGATCCATAATGCTTCATCCTATGAGCCCTCAACAAGCACCCATGAAGCAAGATAATCCATAAGGACCAGAAGTTCCTTCAGAGTCCAATTTGATGTTCTTTAGTGTAGAGGACTTTCTATAATCAACCAAGCTATAAAAGATACAAACAGACCGTGTGCCCAAGTTGTGGACAACACAAGATATAAGAAAATAATATTAGAGTCAAGCGTGCAGGTCATAGTCCCAACAATACAAGTAGATATTCAGAAGAAAAAGAATCATACAAGACCTCTTATAGAAAAAGTGTTTAAATCCCTATGCAAGAGGTCCCACGTAAAGCTCCTTCTGAAGCAACACGTGCCCATCCTTTGGTAGGCCAAGCCTCTACTCTAGCTAAAATTCAAGCTTCCACACCTAAACAATCAAGAAGGGATGTTGTTCCCCAAATGCACAAGGTGGGGGGGCTTCCGTTCAACATTGTTGACCAGATGAAGAAAACAAACATAAATGTCACAATGTGGGATGCCCTGACTATTCCATCCCAACGGGATTTGTTGCATAAAGCTCGTACAACTTTCGTGTGACTGACTGGTTATGTAGAAGCCACACGCTTCTATCAAAATATGCCAAGAAGAGGAGAAAAAGTAAGTAAAATTGCTAAAACCCCACCCTTCTATATGTCCTTGATTATAGGCAAACACCTAGTGCATAACTACTTGATTGACTCAGGCGCTAGTACTTTTGTTATGCCTAAGAAGATAGTTGATGTCTTAGGTCTGAAATATAGCCCTTTGTCTAAAGGATTCCTATAACTTGATGGCTCAATTGTAACCACCTTAGGATTCATCAAGGATCTTGAGTTAACCCTCCATGCATGTCCAAGCCTGACAATTACTCAAGATCTCACAATTATTGACCTACCTTCTTTGTTTACCCTATGTCTATCAAGAGAATTTACTACCAAAGTGGGTGGTTAATTGTCATCTGATTGGTCTCATATGTTACTCAAGACAAGGTATGGTACCCGGTTTACCATACAAGCTAAGCCTATATTTTCTTATCATGTAGAACCATATGTCCCATCCCCTCTCCAAGCCAAGTTTTTTATCCAAGAAGAACATGTTTCAGTTCTTGAAGAGAAATATCTTCCACCCTCTATTTCAGACCTCGTACTTGATGAATAGGTAGAGAGGCATCACAAATTTGATCTCTATGCTGAATAATTGGAAGCCTATGAAACTGGGCTTGGTACTTATTACATTCTATAAGAAGACACTACACTTTCGAGTGCACTCATAGGAGAAAAATTTCAAACTAGTCTATAGAAGTTATACTTTGATGGATCCAAAAGTAAAAACAGTGCAGGAGTAGGAGTGGTTCTCATTTCCCCTAAGGATGATAAATTCTTCTTCACGCATAGGTTGCAGTTTGCATGTTCTAACAATGTGGCAGAATATGAAGTGTTGGTGTATGGCTTGCTTATTGCTGAAAAGAAGAAAATTAAAGCATTGTAGATCTTTAGGGACACATAATTGGTCATCCACCAGGTCACCAAAAAATTCTAGACAAATAATAAGCTTCTTAAAGCTTATAAACATAGAGTTTGGGACCTACTTGAGAGATTTTATTCCCTTAATCTACAGGTAGTCTTCCTTGCAGAATGAACAAAAAAGTTGACCAAATGGCTACACTCGGTTCACAGTTTTCTCCTGCTAAGGACTTTGTTAAAGGAAACACTCAGCACATTAAGATGGTAATCAGACCATCCATTCTAGACAATAACACTAGTTGGCAAGTGTTGACAAAGTGACACGTAAATCATCCAATTTATCCGAATGAAGCTAAATTTTCATCAAGTATGCAAGCTGACTTGCATGATAGCTATGGTGACCAAGTAATATAGCTAAAGACAAATAAGTTGCCTAAAGGGCTGGTCACCTTAGAGAAAATTTTCAGCCTTGATGATGAGTTCAAGGGTGAGGAAAAATACATGCGCGCCATGTAATAGGATTTCTCGTCCATTATTATTGCTTGGGAAAGGAGTTGCTGCTCAGCAAGACTTGTGTGCATGAAGAAAGATAGGCCTTCATCTCTCTCTCAAAGATACAATGACATTTTCTCATGGGAGTATGAAGACCTCAAAGGTTTTGATCCAAGTGTTGCTCAACACTCCATTGACCTTGATCTTGGCATAAATCCTGTTAGACAGAAACAATGGCCAGTCAATCCAAAGATAGAGCCCCTCATGAGAAAGGAACTATCAAAAATCATTGAGGCAAAAATTATCTTTCTTATCAAATACTCTACCTGGGTTATAAATCTAGTTCCAATACGTAAAGAATGGTGAAATCAAACTTTGTGTTGATTTCAGATATTTAAATAAGGCATCTCTAAAGGATCATTATCCTTTGCCTTCAATGGAGTAGATTCTACAGACTATGGCTAGCGTGTAAAGGTTCTCCATGCTAGATGGGTATTCGGGTTTCAACCAGATCCTAGTCAAGGAAGAGGATCAATTCAAAACAACATTTACAACTAAGTGGGGAACATATGCATACCAGAAAATGCCCTTTGGTCTATCAAATGCGGGTGTAACATTTCAACGTGCCATGGATATTGCCTTTAAAGGTTACATCAATGAGTTCATCTTGGTTTACCTTGATGATATAACTATCTTCTCAAAGCAGAGTGTAGATCACATGGTGCACTGGAAAAGGTATTTGAGAGATGCAGAGAATTTTGGGTATCTCTTAACCCCAAGAAGTTTAATTTTGTGGTGGCTCAGGGGGCTCTTGGGCCATGTGGTTTCAAAGGATGGCATTGATCCTAAGCATGTTTCAACCATCCTAGACCTTTCATCGCCGGCATAGAAAAAGGCCTTACAGTCCTTCCTAGGCAAGATTACATTTGTTAGGTGCTTTATCTCTAATTTTGTAGGACTGGTTTGGCCCATCACCCTTATGCTCAAGAAGGACATAGCCTTCATATGGTCAACAAAAGGAAGAGAAAGCTTCAACAAGATCAAGAAAGAGATTTCTTGTGCACCAAAACTCCTCAATCTATATTACTTAAAGGATTTCATCCTTTATGCTTATGGTGTTGATGTAAGCATTGCTACTATCCTAACATAGGAAAAAAAACAAGGGATGGAACAACCAGTGGCCTTCTTCAGCCAGACGCTAAAGGATTATGAATTGAATACAATCAAAAAGAGAAGTAGGTCTTCACCATCATGCATGTGCTCAAGAAATTCAAGAACATGCTTGCCAAAAATCATATCAAGGTGTTATTCTCCCACTCATTTGTCAGAGCATTCATCATGGGAGAAGAAATCGGTGCAAGAGAGCGCATGATGGGTGATAAATATCATAGAATATGATGTGACTATTAAGGCCAAAAATTTGGTAAGAGGAAGTTCACTTTACAAGTAGATTGTTGAGGATATGCAAAGTGAACCTGAGGCTTCATTATTTCTAGATGAAGACCTTCCATGTGTAGAACATGAAAAAAATATAGACCTTGGCACACGTGGTTGGATGAAGGACATGATCACATTCATTTCCGATGGTGTGTACCCTCCTAGTTTGAATAAAGCAAAGAGAAGGCATATGAGGTTGCAATCTATTCCTTATGTTTTGATTGATGGCCTTATCTTCAAAAGAAATCTAGATGGTGTGTGTTAAGATGTATCAATGACGTGTAGACTAAAAAAGTGTTAGCAGAATTTCATGATGGATTCTCTAGTGGACACTTCTCTGCCAAAACTACAACAATGAAGATCATAATGGCATGTATCTTTTATCCTACCCTATTTGTAGATGTACATAGGTGGATCACAAAATACAAGGAATTTTCTTTCTTTGTAGGAAAGAAAATATTAGAAGTGCTTCCCCTGCAACCAATCCAAGAAGATCAACCTTTTTGCAATGGGGTCTCGACTTCATAGGCATGATCAATCCACCTTCAAGCACTGGACATAAATGGGTGTCAGCTACATATTACTTCACCAAATGGACAAAAGTTGTCACACTTAAGGAATCAATTGAGGTATTCATCCTTGACTTTCTTGAAGGTTTAGTCACAAGGTTTGGCGTTCCTCAAACCATTATCTCTGATAATGTAAAGGCCTTCCTTGGTGCTAAAATCACTAATTGGGCTCTAAGTTTGGGCATTTACCTAAATAATTCTTCCAACTATTACCCCCAAGGAAACAACTCGCGCAGAATCAAAACCAAGAACCTAATTAGAATCATGAAGCACATAATGAACATCAGCCAAAGACAGTGGCATAGGAAGGTCTTCGCTCAGGTAGATAGAATCACAAGAAAAAGGCAATATGAACTTTGCCTTACAATATTCTTTATGGTAAGGAGGCTTCCCTTCCTTTGAAACTAGAACTAAATTCATTGGCACTTGCCCAACAGCTAGAATTTGAGGGCACAGATTAGAGAGAAATCAGGATGGTAGAGTTGGTTCATCTTGAAGAGCTCAGAAAATCTGTCATGATCAAGTTAGAACAACATCAGCAAGTAACAAAGAAATGGTTCAACAGAAAGGATAGGCCTCAAGCTTTCAAAGTTAGGGACTTGGTTCTAAAATGGGATGCTAACAGAGCTAAACTAGGGTGCCATTTAAAGTTTGATGCACTTTGGAGTGGCCCATACATCATCAAGTCCTACAAGGAAGCTAACTCTTTTGAGTTAACTCATCTAGATGGAAGCACACTGCAAATCCCAGTAAACAAGATCTATCTCAAACCCTTCCATTAGGTTTGCTACATCATGTTGTATATATTAAAGTAGTTTCAATTCCTCCAAGTGTGCTCCACGTACATTGTTTGTTTGTACATAGTTATTTCCCCTCATGTGCTTCCTGCACGCGCTCTTTTGTTACTTCTAGAATGCAAAGCTTCTCTCAATAATTGTGAGATTCATAACAGAGTGTAGATATGATTTTCAAGTGATTACAAGGGCATTTTCATGATTGAACAAGCTGAATCCATGCCCAATGGACTTCTAAGGCTACTGATCTCTTTCATCTAATGGGCAGATGGCCCTGAAAGTAGCCAAAAATTGTTATCCAAATAGCTCTCCTAGCGATTTGGATAACTTACATACACATCCTATTCCCCTTCACATTATTCTATCTCCTTCCATTTTACCTTGTGTGCCTTCCTCATGTGCACCCACTTTCTCTCCTATCCCGTCATGCACTCCTTGCACACACCTCCCGGACTTTCCTCCCAATTAGTAAAGTCCCTAGCATTCCTCTTGCATGCATGCATAGCACACGCTTCACCTCTTTCTTCCATTTATCCCTTATTCTAACACTTCGTGTGTTCACCTTCTTTCTAGTCAGCTCGGTGCATCTCCAAAATTTAAATCCAAAGGGGCAGACCCAAATGAGCGCTAAGATTCCATGCATCCAAAGCCCAAAAGTTGTACCTGGCTGTTGAAAATTCTTCGACCAGCGGAAGTCTCCAAGTGCCTCGATGGTGCAATGTCAAAAGGAAAGTCTAGAGGCAATCCCCAAAGAAGCACGGGCCTTCCATGTGTCCAAAATTCCAAAAAAGTATAGAGTCAAGTTGAATAGTCATGTAGAGGCAAAGCTAGCAGAGAGGGCACCATGTGTCAAGACAACACTATTTCAAGCATCAAATTTGGGGTAGGCTTCCAAAAAGTGCCTAACCACCACGTGTTAATTCGATGTGTTTTCAAAAGCGAAGGTAGGGGCTGAATCTCAAAGGTGTGTGAAACCCCCATGTGGACCTAGTACGGAAAACTCTTTAAAATATTGCACATGCCCACAATTCAAATATAAAATGGGAATATCTTTCAACTCGGGGCTCAAATTTTGACAAATCTAGAACCATTGGAAAGATCTCAACCTCATCTATGCCGTGGAGATCTAAATATTTATTTTTGGAGAAGTTATGTGAGGAGGAAATGAAGAAACATATATTAGGCCATTAAAGCATAATCAGATTTCTTCAACCACCACATCTGATTCGATTTGATCTGTCGTTCCTCCTCCTTTGAGGTGTCGAACAAGTAATTGATGTAGAAATGATAGATTTGGGATGGATTTATAGGATATATTAATGATGGTGGTTAAGATTTGAATTATTTTTTCCCGCTTCTCTCTCTCCTTCTTCCGTCTATGCTGAATCTATAAAAGATAGGGTCAGGGCTCATTATAAAAGTTGGATACTCTGGATCCTTACGCATGTTGCTAAGGACTTCATATTTTTTGTATTTGAGTTGCAGACCTCCATGTTTGGCTCTTGCATGTGGATATTGGCCTCCTTATCATTGTAATAGTTCTATGCATTTTTGGAAGTAATAAAAGCATCATTTTGTGACTATTCTCTATCCTAATGTGTTTTCATTCCTTCTTCTTTCCTCTTCTCTTGCATTGTGTATTGTTGTGCTACTTTAGGTCCCTGTAGTTCCATATTTGGTTGTGTTCCATGAGAATGATTTGGTGAATGCATGTTTTTTTGTGCTACTCATGCCTAGCCTCCTCTCACACATTCCTGTCATTCTTGCTTAGAACATATAGTGTTCATCCCTCTTTTCTGGTGTTATCACCTTTTAGTGTAGTTTACTTCATGTTATCCTTCTTTCCCTGGTCCCTTGGCATTCTTAGCTTAGTTTCCTCTTTCAGCACTAGGAGTAACAGTAGTAATAGAAATAGATAGAGTAATTGGACTTCTCCTCAGGAGATTTGTCCCAAGCTCACAATGTCCCACAACTTGGGGCGGTTCCATTGTGGTCTTAAACACCTCGAGACCTTTTGAGATCCGAGACATGGGTGGAAGTTTGAGAAACCAACAATTACATTAACTACAACCATAGTTTCACATTTGTATGGAAATTATGGTGTTTTCCAAATTGTTTCTAAATTTTTAATAAATTTATCTCCCTTTTTTGTAATTCTTCATACCCCAACAAAAACAAAGGTTCGATGTCATCTTTAACTACGAGTAACAATTTAATTCCTATTATTTCTACATTGGTATCTATATCCAACATAGACAAAAATGATATTCAATGAAACTCTTTAGACACAAAAGTTAGAAATTGGGAAATAAACATTTGTGGTAGGATGTGCTCGTTGTTCAATTGAAATATATTTTCCTTTTTATAAGTATGATTTTGAACTAACAATCCTTCTAATTCAAGAACATTGGAGGCACTACAAAAAAAAATATTAAACTTCATTATTAATTTGTATGTATTTCAAATACGATAATAATATTTCACAAAATATTTTTACCTTTTTATTTACATATATTTATTGGTTGTCGATTTTCTAGATCTTATCCTATTGGATCTTCACATTAACATTGAAATTATGATATATTTATCAAATTGATTCCAAATAATATTGACAAATAAAAAATATTAATATTTTTTCCTATATCTTTATATATATTTGTTGGATTGTTTCCACCACTATCTACACGTAAAAATTACATTTAGGATTAATTTATCAAATTGATTTCAACTAATATTGAAAAGTAAAAATATTATTAAATTTTAAATAATACTTGATACTTGTTCATGAGCCAACTTTCATAATTGATGGTGAAGGGTTTGATGTAGCTTCAGTATTAATCACCATCAGTTACATGTTTTGTGTGTTTTGTTGGGTAACTTCTTGTTGGCTAGACAACATCATGCTATTGTTAGGAATAGTATCTTCCTCTAATGGATTAACCTCATGGTTTTTGATTTGTTCTCCACTCATAATAATTTTTAAGGGCTCAATAGTTTCTTCCAATGAACATAAATACTTAGAATGTAAAGTAAAAATTGTAAACAATGGACTGTCATCCATTCCCACTTAATCATTGTAATACCTGTCAATATTGTATTCACTAGGAAGATACCTATTCACTGTAATACCTGTTCAATCTTGTATTCATTGGGTAGATACCTGTTCTCATTTAGGAATCATAGAAGAAGAATATAATGTTGCATAAAATTTTTTGTTTGTATGAGAGAGATGTTACATAATCTGGTTGTTTGATGCAGAGCCTAAATCACTTGCAATCTATCACCAAGGTTAGAATGATCCAAGAATTCAAAGAATACCTTTTACTTGGCCAATAAATACTTTTCTCTAGGTCTCCACTCTTCAAAACTTGCAATTTTTACCTTATGAAATTATCTTTAATTATTCATAATTGTCTTATATTAGTTGGACTAGTAATTCTCTTTAATTTTTCATAATTGTCTTATATTAGTTGGACTAGTAATTCTCTTTAATTATAGAGGTATTAAAATGATTAAGTTCAATCTTGTACTAAATGTGTGGATGCCTGTTCTTCTATAGGAATCATTGAGGAAGAATATATGATTGATATATGAGAATGGACATATGCCCATTCAATACATGCAATATTGAACTAAATCATTTTAAAACCTCTATAAAGGAAGTGATTTTTTTTTTTTTTTAGTAGAGCGAGCTTATCCACGAAAAAGTGGAAATTTTATTGGCAATTAATGTTTTCAAAGGCAGTGGAGTTCTTAGGGATGGTAAGATTCACCACGATGCTATTGCAATTGATCTATTTGTTTGATTATAAACACCAATACATTCACATGAATGATTGTTTCTAACTCTACCCATGATTTAGAATATCATCTAGTTTCCTTTCCTTTCAAGATGGACAATTTCCCATTGTAAAAAGTATACTTTTAACTCTTCATGTCAAGCCCATTCTCAATTAAATAATAGAGATAAAATTTACTTTGTCTTACAATGAGAAGTTAATTTTGTCTAACAATTAGAAGTTGTGCATTCTCACAACCTTATATTTTTTATAATGGGCACAAGCCCATTCTCGAAAAAAAAAAAATTACTTTGTTTTATAATGCTTCCGTAACTTAGAATGTTTTTAATACAAAAAGCCCAATATCATACAAACAAACAATTTTTTTCTTGTAGTTATCTATAATTGTATTATACTTGTTGGACTATCCCTGGAAGAGCCAAGTGTTGCACTACATATCCCATTAGTACAAACAAACAGTTTTTTCCTTGTAATTATTTATAATTACATTATACTAGGTGGACTATCACTAGCAGAGCCTAGTGCTACACTACATACCCATGAGAGAGATCCAAATTTATGTAGTTCTCATCATAATATATATATATATATCTACATATTTATAAAATTTTATACTTTTTTAGAATAGGTTGTGAGAATGGGAAGTAGAGCAAGAATATATAATTCACGTTATGGAATTTGCACAAGGGTTGCCAATGTACAAAGGTATTAAACTGCAAAAGGAAAACTACATAACATGAATAATATATTCTTTCTCTACTTCCCATTCTGAAACAAATTTAATTCTCTCTGAGTATGGGAATATGCCCATTCAATACAAGTACAAAGGTGTGATAATTCACTACTTCCCATTCTAAAACAAAGTGAATTTTATCTCTATTCTTCTGTGATACATATTTTATGTACTGTCAATTCAATACAAAGACAAAAATGTTTGTTTGTTTGAGAATGGGCATATGCCCATTGTAAACATTCAACTACAAGCAATACTAAACTTAATCATTTTAATACCTCTAAATATTCTGAAACATATTTAATTTTGTCCCTGTTCATCTTCTATGATATCTATATGTGAATGGGAATATACCCAAGAAATATTGAACTTAATCATTTTAATAAATCTATAAAAGTTGTGAGAATGGAGAAATTTTAACTCTATTCTTCTAATTAAACTTATAACTTTTGTTTACATATATTATATAATATGAAAGAACTTAGGAACAAAATATATGAAGGATTTACATCTTAATATTATAAAAAAGTAAACATTGTTAAGAATTAATGTATACATAATGACTATAATAAAAAGAACACAAAAAATTGTAGAGGCTATTCACTTGGAGGCGTAGTTAGACATTTATAATATTGTTGGAGCATGATCTCCTACTTGTGATTCTCCACCAAAAAGATAAATAATGACCTCTTTGTATTATGTGCTTCATTTAATGAATTCATCCCACCATATAATATTAATACATGGGATGCCTTAGTGTTGCATCTCTCAATCATGTGCTTCAAAAATGCACTGATCTCTCACATCTGAAAGGATGTTCAAGGATGAAAACTCCAACTTCATTCAGTTTGATAATATCCAAGGGATCTAAATGTTTCCAATCTAGATCCACTATCACATCTTCCACCTCCATACCAGTTGAATTATGAACACCATATATGGAAAAATATCTGACATCCCTTGAAATGTTTGTTTTGTATTCATAATTCTATAATATACTTATGAAATTATTGCTGATTTTTTTACCTTTTTCATGTACATTTTTTACCGGATTAAATAGGTAAATTTATACTGCTAGAATTATGAAGATGCAAACATAACTAATATAATACACTCAATGATTGTTATAAGATTAATACTATCATTTTGTGAGATAGTGCTCACAAGATTACAAAAAAAGTAATTATGAATTCTACACTGAGTGGTAGAAAATGGAATTCAAAACCTCTCCATTTTATACTAAGAAAAAGGATAAGAAAATTGACAAGTGAATTCATATGTATCTTGCATCCTTGGTTGAGAATTTGTATTAACTGTAGAAACATACAATTCAAGTAGTTCAAGTAGCATTTTTTGAATAATTTGGCAAATTTCCTTGACTCCCTTCCCCGATGGTGTAGCCTTCCTTTTCAATTTTTTTCTTTTCTTCTCTAATATCTTGACATAGTTGAGAAAAATGAGACTCATGCATGTCAAATTTTTCAATCACATTTAATTCATTACATCCTATAAGAGCAACATATTCTGGAATTCTTGCTGCATATAAGACATAACTTTGGCTCTTGTTGCTCTACTCTACTTTACTCTTTTGTAGTAATATTTTATAAATATTGCATTAACCCCATAAAATTCTCTGAACCCAACTTCACCACTAATGCATTTATTAGCAAGGACATCTAATTATTCATATGACATACCTCTTGTGCCTCTAAATAGTCCTACTGTAAGCATATATAAATAATTTGGCTTGAAACATGTGTCTGTATATTTTTTTGGGAACAAGAAAACTCACTGTTGGTATTCAAATCAAAAAATAAAACCACTTATCCCAAATTTCATCTAGGAGTAAAAGAAATGAAATTTTATTCTTCAAACTTTCCAATTTTGCCTTCTCAAAATAAGTAAAATTTTCCTTTTGAATGTCTACATATTAAAATAAATTTTATTAGTCTAGCATTCTATAAGAAATAATTTAAGTTAATTTCTATGTGAAAAATAACTTAGTACAATTTATAAATACCTTCTAGATTTCGACTTATCATGACCAGAACCAGGATGTTTTGGTCTCTTCTCTAAGATCCACCTTGACCTGGCTTTGTACAATTGGTTGATAAATGTTTTTTAACCCATGTTTTGTTTTCCATATTATGTTTCTTGCAAATATTTATTATTTTTCCTATTGTTTCTTTGGAATAAAGAATACATGAAAACATTTATTTGATTCTACCATGAACAAATGATATATTGGAATTTACAAGGATTTATTTTGGGATTCCATTGGATGTTACCCATCAATAATATAGAAATGAGTTTCAATGTCATGAATTTCATGCTCAAACTCCATGTTAAAAATAACACCAATACTTTTTTTTAAAGGAAGAAAAATTACATCTCACTAAAGAGGTACCGGGTTGCATAAGATAGAGTTTACAAGGAGACTGATACTTGCTAAATCAAGTGATTTGTATTGGTATTTTGCAGAGCTACATGAAAATGACCAATATAAATTTTGAATGAATTTTCATCAAATAAAAAAAGATAAATATCTTCATATGATGTAGATTCACTTTTTTAAATTTAGTTTTAGCTTTTAAAATAATAATTTCTTGTTTACAGATCGCTTCACCTCTTGAAAGTGTGATTCTGAAATGTCTTTTTCCATCTTAGATAATTTTTGTCTTCTAAGCATGGTAAAAAAATTTAATGTAATTTTCGTTGGCCCAATTCCTTATCCATATTCATGTGGTGGGCAACAGATGAAGTGAATGCATACTGATATAGCATTTTGAATATGGTGACAATTCCTACACAAATAACTTCACTATTATGCACACCACTCTTGTCCCCTTCATTGTATGGATCAATTTTCCAACCATAACTATAACATGAATATTTGTATTTTTTTCCTGACCTTTCCATGCCATATTTTTTGTAAAGAGAAACTTGTAATTCCATTTTATGTATTGAGCATGTTCTCAATGTGTTGTCCACTTTTTCCACTTAAAGAGATACAATTGTATCTGTTATACACTTTATGCTTAGAAGAATGCCAATTGTGTGCGTTGGTATCCTAAGGAATGAAACAACCACAAATCATTGTAATAATTATCAAGGGTGTGAAATTCAATGAACCATTTTTCATCCCTTATTTCCCATTTGTCTGCACCATCAAAAAATGGAATTTCCTTGTATAGGGTAGTGGTAATAAGAGCCATTTTTTGTTGTTACAATTTTTGTTAGTGTAATGTATATCAAAATCTTCGGACTTATTTTTTTATAAAATTAACAAGTTGTGATAATGTGCAACTTCCCATTTTAAACTCTATTATTTTTCTATGATTGCATCTACCCATGATAAATTTATTTGTTTGTATTGAATGGGAAGATGCCCATTCTCATGTGATATAATTGTTTGTTTATATTGAATGGGTTGATGCCCATTCTCATGTAAGACTTAAGAATAGAAGGAAAGATGGTCGTTTATGTTACTTTTAATCAGTCTAATTTACAAGTTTTAGAGTTTTAACAAGATTTGAAGATTTTTTTATGTTACTTTCATTATCTCCACTTTATTTTTTCATCCTTTCAACTATAAAGGGAAGATGCCCAATTATCACATATAACTAATAGAAATCTCACATATATCTAATTTAAAGAAGAAGAATAGAGATAAATTTAAGCTCAACATATTATATTTACTTTCTTTTAACATGGGAATGTACTTTGTTTTAGAATGGGAAGATATGCATTGTGACACCCTTTATAGAAGTTGTGCACATTTATAATGGGCACAAGCCCATTCTCATACAAACAAACATTTTTGTTTTGTAATAATTAATAATTATATTATTATAGCACCCCCTCCTAAAAACTTAGTTTCCCTACACTCCCTCTGAATGGTTAACTACATATAAAAAGAGGGAAAGCATTTAGTACAGGTGAACCATCTCCATATATATAATTATCTTTATTTTTATATGGTTAATATGATCATAACAAATTTTATCTAAATTCTTATTAGGTGAATCAAATTATTTGTATGTCTATTCTTCTTCTGTGATTTGAATTATTTTATCTCTACTCTATTTTATCCTTTAAAATTTTATCATATTGGCTAGACTATCCCCGGACGAGATAGGTTTTGTACTACATACCCAGAGAGGGATCAAGCCTTATGTAGTTCTCATCATATTGAAGATTGATGTTTATCAAGGTAGTAATAGAAGTGAAGCATAAAAGTAGTAATTGAAGTGGAGAATTTTATCTGAAGATGTGATTAATGCACATAATGGTATTTCATTACCAAACATCAGCATGAATCACATATTTAGGATCAAATGATAAACTTTCATTTTGACTATGTTGGTTGAATATTCCTTGTTCAACAAAAGATTACGTACTCATGTTTTCTTGCACCGATCTTAAAACTTTCACAAAATGGGAAATCATTCAATGCATAGCTCAAGTTCTTATTTATAATTATATCATTTTGGCTGGAGTAATAGATTCAAGAATAATAGATGTTTAGAATGGGCATATTATGCTCTACATACCCTCGAGAGGGATCAAGCCTTAAGTAGTTCTCATCTTACAATATATATATAGATATATATCCATTCACATTTAGGAAACATAGAATAAGAATATATATTTTGAATGGGTTGATGCCCATTCTCATGTAAGACTTAAGAATAGAAGGAAAGATGGTCGTTTATGTTACTTTTACTCTATCTAATTTGCAAGTTTCGGAGTTTCAACAAGATTTGAAGAAAATGTTTATGCTAATTTTACTCTCTCCACTTTATTTGTTCATCTTTTCTACTTTAAAAGGGAAGATTCCCATTCTCACATATAACTAATAGAAAAATAATAGAGATAAATCAGCTCATTCTCATGTATAACTAATAGAAATCTCATATATATCTAATTTAATAGAAGAAGAATAGAGATAAATTTAAGCTCAACATATTATATTTAATTTATTTTAACATGGGAAGGTACTTTTTTAGAATGGGACAAAGTATGAATTTTGAAACCCTTTATATAAGTTTTCCACATTTATAATGGGCATAATCCCATTCTCATACAAACAAACATTGTTTGTTTTGTAATAATTAATAATTGTATTATACTAGCACCCCCTCCTAAAAGATTAGTTTCCATGTACCCCCTCCTGAATGGTTAACTACACAAAAAAATGGGAATCATTCAATGCAAGTGAATCATCTCCACACACACACACACACACACACATAATTATCTATATTTTTATATGGTTAATATGATCATAGAAAATTTTATCTATATTCTTCTTATGTAATTTAAATTATTTGTACATCTATCCTTCTTTGGTGATTAGAATTATTTTATATCTACTCTATTTTATTGTTATAATTGGATGATATTGTTTGGACTATCCCTGGCCGAGCCAAGTGTTGCACTACATACCCTCTAGAGGGATCAATCCTTATGTAGTTATCATCATATTGAAGACCAATGTTTATCAAGGTAGTAATAGAAGTGAAGCATTTCATTCTGAAGATGAAATGAATTGTTAAGATAGTAATAGAAGTGAAGCATTTTGTCTTGAAAATGTGATTCAAGCACATAATGGTATTGCATTACCAAACATCAACATGAATCACATATTCAAGATTAAATGATAAACTTTTTTGTGACTGCTAGTTGAATATTCCTTGTTGAAGAAATGATTAGGTGCTCATGTTTTCCTGCACCCCATCCTGAAACTTGCACAAAATGGGAAATAATTCAATGCATAGCTCAATTTATTTTTTATAATTCTATTATTTTGGCTGGAGTAATAGATTCAATAATATTAGATTTTAGAATGGGAATATTCTGCTTTACATAGCCTCGAGAGGATCAAGCCTTATGTTGTTCTCATCTTACAATATATATATATATATATATATATATATATATATATATATATATATATTCACATTTAGGAAACATAGAAGAATAATATATATTTTGAATGAGAATAAGCCCATTCTCATATAAGAATTACAAAATACAATTGGAAGATGTGCATTATGATAGGTTCAACAAGATTTGAAGAAAAATTTTATGCCACTTTTACTCTCTCCACTTTATTTGTTCATCCTTTCGCTTTTAAAAGGAAGATTCCCATTCTCACATTTAAAGAATAGAAAAGGAACAAATATAAATTTGCTCTGTTATTTTGTTTATAATTGTATCATTTTGGCAAGACTAACCTTGGTGGAGATAAGTGTTGGTGCACTGCCAGTGTTTCACTACATACCCCGGGAGAGGGATCAACCTTTATGTAGTTCTATTATTTTATTTATAATTGTATCATTTTGGCTGGACTAATATTGGTGGATTAAGTGTCGACATCGATAAGTGTTGCACGACATATCCGCGAGAGGGATCAAACATGATGTAGTTCTATTATTTTGTTTATAATCGTATCATTTTGGTTGGACTAACCTTGGCAGAGCCAAGTGTTGCACTACATACCCGCGAGAGGAATCAAGCCTTATGTAGTTCTATTATTTAGTTTTAGAATGGGTGGGAAATATTGAACTCAATCATTTTGGCTGGACTAAGCATTGCATCTCTTTATTTATATTTATCTTTTTTTTAGCTTCTATTATTTTATTTGAGAATCAGGAGATGCTCATTCTCATATTATTTAGTTCTAGTATTTTGTTTTAGAATGGGCCAATGCTTATTCTATGCCCATTATCATATAGGAATCATTAAAATATATTGTTTACCACCATGACATATGCCCATCATCATATTATTTTGTTTTAGAATGGGAAGATGCCCATTCTCATCCCATTCTCATTTATCATTAAAATATATTATTTCTCATATTATATATATTTAACACCATTTATTTATTAATTAAAGGTAATTGTTTTAAAACATGTCTTCAACCGCTCGTTGGAGGGAATTATTTACCACTATTTATTTATTAATTAAAGGTAATTGTTGTAAAACGCGTATTCAACCACTCGTTGGAGGGAAAGTGAGATCGTGTTTTTTGATTTGTAATTATTAATAATTGTATTATACTAGCTAGACTATCCTCAAGTAACTAAGTGTTGCACTACATATGCTCGAGAGGGATCAATCCTTGTGTAGTTATCAATTCTCATCTTAATATATATATATATATATATATATATATAAAAGTAAGATCGTGTGTTTTGATTTGTAATTATTAATAATTATATTATACTAGCTAGACTATCCTTGGCAGAACTAAGTGTTGCACTACATATGCTCGAGAGGGATCAATCCTTTTGTAGTTATCAATTCTCATCTTATATATATATATATATATATATATATATATATATATATATATCCATTCAAATTTAGAAAACATAGAAGAATAATAAATATTTTGAATGGGCATATGATGTTTATCATATAAGAATTACATAAGAATATAAAGACGTTAGATTGAGAATTTGTGCGTTCAGACAAGTAACATTTTTTTATTTGTAATTATTAATAATTGTATTATACTAGTTTGAATATCCCCTGGCAAGCCAAGTTCGCACTACATACCCTCAAGAGGGATCAAGTTTTATGTAGTTCTCATCTTACTATATATATATATATATATATATATTATATATATAATTTTTAGGATGGGTTTTGAGAATGGGTTAATATGCTAATGTTTAAATTTATATTTGTTTTGGACCATTCCAGAATGAGACCACCATGCATGCATATATATATATATATATATATATATATATATATATATATATATATATATAATTCTTAGAACTAGGTTTTGAGAATGGGTTAAATGTTTAAATTTATATTTGTTCTTGACCATGACATAGTGAGACCACCATGCAAATATATCATTTACCACCATTTACTTATAAATGAAAATAACCTAAAACATGGTTATGCTAATAGAGATGATGATGATTTATACATGTGATTGGAATACAACAAGATCAATAATTTAGTTAATTTAACATAACATAGAAACTTAAGATAAGTAATTATAGGGCTAAAAATTAGCATTGACCAAAAAAGGAAACACATAGAGAGAAAAATAAAAATGCATATTTAAGTTATTGAAAAATATTGTAGAAGAACTAAAAATCAAGATTAGTCACCATTAGAAATCTCGAATGGCTCTTCTTTGAAATTAGAGAATGAGAAGGAAGAACCCATGGAGATACCCAGTAGTAATATAATGACGACCACCACTAGTAGTGGCAATATTTAACATGAATGTGTAGATGGGACACAATAGTTCCCGTCATGCGAAACACCAACAGACTCAGGCGAGATAGGAAAATGAATCTCGTTAAATCAATGTGAGGAATACAAAAAGGCGGTGGGTACGGGGATGTAAAAACTCAAAGACAACTTGCACAAAGTTAACGAGGCATCGGTTCCTCTCCACTAAAGGTTCCACCAAAGAACGATGGATCTAATAAGCTTCTACACTAAGACCGATGAACAAGGAATTTTTTTTGAAATTATAATACTCAAGTTCATCCAAACCAACCCTATGAGAGGGAAAGATAAAAATGGGAAATCGTAGCAACTTCCAATTTGTTATGAATAACCATAAGTAGATTCGAAACAAACACTGAGGAAATTTTGAGTTGACCCAAGCTCTTTTGGAATCAAAGAGATAAGTGTCACCCAAAACATATTCAATGGCTTCATAGATGATGATGAATCAAACCGGAAACCTACTTGAGATGGGACTGATAAATGGAATTGAAGAAGGCCATTTCTTTTATATCGCTTTGTAGAAAAATGGCAGGAAGAGAGGGAACCGCCATGATGACAAAAAAAATAGGGAGAGGAGTCTAAATGTTGAATGAGGGCAAGGAAGGCTACTTAAATTCAATCCACATGAGCCAAGGCCAAAATTAATTAACCTAAATACAACACACATTAGCCAATTTCATTTAATTTAATCCAACCCAATATTTGACATGATGGGTTATAATTGCTCCAAGTTTTCACAAGTTAATATTAATGGTAGTTAATTTTTTTCAATGATGTAGAGTTCTTATGAATGGGAATCTTTACCAAGATGTTATTATGATATCATGTTTGTTGATTGTTGTTTAATATTTGAATTAGCATATATCAACAAAAAATAAGACAAAAATATTTTTTATATGAGAATTGGCATATGCCCATTCTAGGCGTTGCAAAAAAAATTATTTTAAAATGTTTTCATACGCCTATAAAGTCTTTGAGAAGGCTATCATCAGTGAAAATTCCAATTCAATACAAGACATAATTGTTTTTTATATGATAATTGGCATATGCCCATTCTAAGCATTCAAATGCAAGCAATTTTTTAAAAATGTTATTTTTGTATTATTTATTTTTAGTATTCTAATACCTCTCTAAAAAAAAAAAAATTTAATGGGTCTAAACATTAATATATTAAAGCATTAAACTTTTAAAGCATGGTTGGTAAAGTACATTATAAAAATATTTTACTATTTATTTTTCGGTATTATAATAACTTTCAAGAAAACATTTAAATGGGTCTAAAAAAATATAGCATATTAAAGAATTAAAGCATGGTTGGTAAATTTTTTTATAAAATATGGGTCTCATGTTATATTTCATATAACTTCATATTTTTAAAAAGGTTTTTTGACTATGACTAGAATTAGTAGCAACTCGATGCTTGTTTATAATCATATTTTTTTGGCTCGACTAACCTAGCGGAGCCAATTTATGGCTCCAAAAAGTGTTGTACTACATACCCTCGAGGGGGATCAAGCCTTATGTACTTCTATTATTTTGTTTAAGGAATGGGCTCTTGGTGGGTTTTGTTTTATAAATGGGAATCTTGGCTCCACCAAGTGCTTGCACTACATACCCTTGGGCATATGCCCATTCATGTATTATGAATTTCTATTAATTTTTTTAGAAATGGCATATGCGCATTCTCTGTCCATTCTCATATAGGAGTAATTAAAATTTATTTTTTTAGACCATGACATATCAAGACCGTCATGCAAATATATTATTTACCACCGTGTATTTATTTATTGATTAAAGGTAATTGTTTTAAAATAAGTCTTGGATCACTTGTACTAATGAGAATATGCATAGCTCATTCTCTAGACATTGTAAAAAAAAATGGCCATATTTTTGGTCAGTTGTGTTGGACTATTTAGAAATATGGACATTTGTCCATCCTCAAACAAACAAACATTTATTGTTGGGTTGTTCCCATTTTTCATGGAAGGAGGACCATTGCAATGGAAGGAGGACCATATTAGAAGAATAATAATAGTGTAAAAACATTCTGAAAACCTTTATAGAGTTAATAATTGTATCATATTGGCTGGACTATCCTGGTGGAGCCTAGTGTTGTACTGCATACCCTTAAAGGGGGATCAAACATTTATCTCTAAGTGTTGTTTATTCTTTCACTTTTGGATCTCTCTCTTTTCATGAAGAATATCAAGGAAATTTCTTTATAAACAAAAATGAATATTTCTAACTCTTCTCAATGTGAAGAATAACATCTGATTTTCCTTATATCACAAAATGGGAATAAACACTTCATCTTCATGTCATGATGATTCGAGTAGATAGATTCCCATATATATTTTTCCTTATGCCTATTTTTCTCAGTGATTCCTATATTAGAATGGGAATATGCCCATTATCAATGGGCATATGCTCATGTCCTAAACATTCTAATATAAGAAATGTTGAAATAAAATTTCGTATGCTCATTCTAAACATTCTAATACTTGCAATATTAAACTTAGTATGTTTAGTAATTTTATATTACTCATAGCTAGTCCACAATGCAATATGATAGTGGGGAGATCGAATTTACTTTGTATTTATTTAATAATGGGAAGTTTCCCATTCTCTCATACAAACAAAAAACATTTTTTCAACTTATCTTGAATACAATGTAGTTTTTCTAATACATCTAATACAATAAATTGATACGAATTGAATGGGCATATGCCCATTCAATTATAATATGAGTAATAGAAGAAATTTATTGTCATTTTAGCACTTCTATGGTAATCATATCTACAATACATGATGCTAGTGGAGAGATAAAATTTACTTTGTCTTTGTTTAAGAATGGGTAGTTTCCCATTCTCTCATACAAACAAACAAAACATTTTTTTTTCAATTTTTCTTGAATACAATTGTATCATTTTGGCTGGACTAACCCTAGTGGAGCCAATTTCTAGCTCGGTCATAGGTGTTGCACTACATACCCTCGAGGGGGATCAAGCCTTATGTAGTTCTATTTTTTATAGGAATGGGCATCTTGGCTCCACCAAGTGTTGCACTACATTCCCTTTGATAGATGCCCATTCTCGTATTATGTAGTTTTATTAATTTGTTTTAGAAATGGAAAATGCCCATTCTCATATAGGAGTAATTAACATATATTGTTTAAGACCATGACATATCAAGACCAACATGCAAATATATTGTTTACCACCATGTATTTATTAATTAAAGGTAATTGTTTTAAAACAAGTCTTGGACTGCTTGTAATAATGAGAATAGGCATTAGCCCATTCTCTAGACATTCTAACATTTTGTTTTGGCCATATTTTTGGTCAGTTGTATTGGACTATTTAGAAATATGGGCATTTTTCCATCCTCAAACAAATAAACATTTATTTTTGGGTTGTTCCCCATTTTGCATGGAAGGAGGACCATTGCAATGGAAGGAGGACCATATTAGAAGAAGAATTATAGTGTAAAAACATTATGACAACCTTTATAGAGTTAATAATTGTATCATATTGGTTGGACTATCCCTAACGGAGCCTAGTGTTACATTGCATACCCTTAAAAGGGGATCAAACCTCTATCTATAATTGTTGTTTATTCTTTCACTTTTATACTCTCTCTCTTTTCATGAAGACAAGGAAATTTACTTTTAAAAATGAATATTTCCAACTCTTCTCAATGTGAATAATAACATTTGGTTTTCCTTCCATAGCAAAATGGGGGACTACATACTTCATCTTCATGTCAAGCCCATTCGAGTAGACAGATGCCCATATGTAGTTTTCCTTATGCCTATTTTTCTCTGTGATTCCTATATTATAATGGGCATATGATCATGTTCTAAACATTATAAGGGTAAGTGCACCAAGTTGGGGGTCCAAAAGGGGTTCTTAAGTGGACGCATTTTTCTGAAAAATAAAAACTTCAACTTGTATGAGTTTTTTGAAATAGTTACACTCAAAATTGGAAGATGTTGTGTAAACATGAATCATAAAATTTTGAGTCTAGTTTCTAAGCTACTAAATTTTATTGAAAATAGATAAGTTTAAGTGGGTCAAATAACTAAAATACCAACAAGTGCTCCTATTTTTGTTAAAAAACATAACATAGTGACTTTCGTGCCCCCACCATTTTTTGAGCACCATTTAGTAGTTTTGAAAACCCTTTAGTAGAAAGATAGCTAGGAGCATCTAGTTTGTGCTAGAAGTTTTTATATTTTTAGCAAATATTTATTTTTTTAATGATTTTTCTAGTACAAAAATTTTATGTTTTGAAAAATAACGGAGCTCCAACCGTGCCCCCCTAACTACCTCAAAAATATCAAAAATTAGATTTTATTTTTTGAATATGTATAGAATTAGGCCTAGTTTGTGCTAGTATAATTTTTTTTCAATTTCGATTACCCAAAAAAATATACATGATGAAAGATAGACATATTTAAACTTAAAAAAATAGCTATAAAAAGGCATAGTTAGAAAATAAATAATATGGAAACCTTATATTAGTTAGAAAATTTTAAAAATTATATTTTTAGAAAGAAGAAACTCTTCTCTACGTCGTGGTATAATTTTTTTAAACGAATCAATTTTTTATGTTGATTTATCATGGAGGAAGTGACATTTTAACATTTTCCTACAAAAACACATTGTTTGTTGTGTTTGTGCAAGTCCATGCCTCAAGCTTGGGGATCCAAACCAGATCCCAAGCCTTAAGGCATGGCTTGGAAAAAGTGAAAATACAAAATGCATACCCATTACAATGCGTACATGTTCTTTACAATATAAACATTGTATATGCTTTTGGCATGCTTCTATTTACAAAAATAAATGTTTAAATATAAGTATTTCATTTATTAGTTATTTTATTTATTATTTCTTATACTTTAAATTTATTTTAGTAAATATAAGAAATTAGGGTCACTCTGTACCTTATGGAACTAGTCTCACAACTCCATTAGTCATGGTTTAGGAGATAATTTTTTATAGTATAATCTGGTCAATACATAGGTAATTTTTAGGATTTCAACATTCAACCTAAATCTTTTAACATTTAAATTCTACAATCGAAACCCTAAACCCTAAACCTAAGGCCCTAAACCCTAAACCATGATCCCTAAACCCTAAATCCTAAACCATAAACCTTAAACCCTAAAACCTAATCCTTAAATATGCACTACTTACCCATGAGCCATGAACCCTAAACCTTGAGCCTTAAACCCTAAACTATAAACCCTAAACCCTAAACCATGAACAATGAACCTTAAATGTTCAACCCTAAACCCTAAACAATAAATCCTAAACCATAAACCCAACACCCTAACCAATAAACCATATATCATAAAACCTAAAAATGAATCTTAAACCATAAATCATGAGCCCTAAGCCCTAAATCCTAAACACTAAACCCTAAACCCTGAACTCGTGACCTAAACTTTTAACCCTCAACCATGAGACCTAAACCCTAAATCCTAAAACAAAAATAGTAAATCCTAAACCCTAAAAACTAAATCTTAAACCCTAAAACATAAACCCTAAACCCTTAACCCTAAAACCTAAACCCTAAACCATATACCCTAGCCCATAAACCATAATCCCTAAGCCCTAAACCTTGAACACTAAATCTAGAGCCCCGAGCTCTAACCCCTAAACCTTAAACCAGTAACTCCGAACCTGAACCTTAAGCCATAAACCATGAACCCTAAACCCTAATCCCTAAACCATAAACCCTAAACCTTAACCCTTGAACCTTACACCATAATCCTTAAGCCCTAAACTCTAAACCTTAAACCCGAGCTCTAAGATCTAACCCCTAAACCTTAAGCCCATAACTCCAAACCTTGAACCGTGATCCGTAAACCCTAAACCATGCACCCTAACCCCTAAAACCTAAACCCCGAGCCCGAGCTCTAAAGCCTAAGCCCTAAATGTTAAATCCTAAAGGTCCAAAACCCTAAACCCTGAACCATGAGTCCTAAATGCTAAATGCTAAACCCTAAACCATAAAACCTAAAAACTAAATCATAAACCCTAAACCCTGACCCGTAAACCCTAAAATCTAAATACTAAGCACTATATCCTAAACCCTAAATCCTAAGCCCTAAACCCTAAACCTTAAACCCTAAACCCTAAGCCCTAAACACTAAACCCTAAAATTTAAGACCTAAACCCTTAACCCTAAGACCTAAACCCTAAACCCTAAAAATTGAACCCTAAGCCCTTATTCCCGAGTGTAAACCCTAAACACTAAATCCGAACCCTAATATCTAACCCATAAACCTCATATATTTCTAGTAGGTCTCATGAGTGATTTCATCTTTTTGAATATTTTAAGACCATATTTCTTAGTCTTATGCTTAGAACCATCATTAAGTATTCTTTTACAACTACCTTGTTTATGAGAGGTCGAGAATTTCCCTCCTTCAAAATATCAACAGATGAAAGACATAAAATTTTGATGATTATCTTTGAATTTTTTTCCTACAAAGTTGATGAACCCTTTTCAGTTGAATACTCTTTGTCAATACTAATAAGAATGGGTAAGACATAGAACATTATAGTGAGTGAAATAGTTTGCATGCAATGGGAAAAAGAAGATAGTTGTATTGGGTAACATTTATTTGTACCAAATTATTCTTGGATATTTGTAATTTCCCTCCTTTAAAATATTAGTAGATGAAAGGCATCAAATTTTGATGACTCCCTTGAATGTTCTTCCTACGAAGTAGATGAACCCTTTTTAGTTGAATACTCTCTATCAATACTTATAAGAATGGGTAAGACATAGAACATTACAGTGAGTGAATGGGTGAGCCTAATCCATGAGCCTTAAACCCTAAGCCCTAAACCCTAACTCCTAAACCCTAAACCATAAACCTTAAACCCTAATCCTTAAACCCTAAGCCTTAAACCCTAAACCTTGAACCCTTTTCCCTAAACCCTAAACCATGACCTTTAAACCTTAAACCCTAATTCGTAAAACCTAAACCCTAAACCCTCAACACTAAACTTTAAAACCCCGAGCCCTAAACCCTATAAAGCATAAACCCTAAGCCCTAAACCCTAAACTCTAAGCCCTAAATCCTAAATCCTAAACCCTCAACCCTAAACCCAAAAACCTAAACCATGATCCCTAAAACTTAATCCCTAAACCCTAATCCATGAACCTTAGGCCTTAAGCCCTAATCCCTAAGCCAAAAACCTAAACATTGAACCCTTAAACATAAACCCTCAACCCTAAACTCTAAAAAATAAATTTTGAGCCCTAAACCCTTAACCCTCAACTAGTAACCCTAAAACATAAACCCTAATCCCTAATCCCTAAATCCTAAACCCTAAACCCTAATCCCTAAACCCTGAACCTTGAGTCCTAAACCCTAAACCCTAAACCCTAAATCCTATACCCTCAACCCTTAACCCTAAGCCATCAACCCTAAACCCTAAAATATTAACTATGAGCCTTAAACACTAAACCTTAAACCCTAAACTCTAAACCTTGAGTCGTAAACCATGAGTCCTAAATGCTAAACCCTAAATAATAAACTCTCACCCCAAGGAAAGTCCTAATAAGATCATTCATCGTGTTTCAGTGTGTAGGGAATAATGTCTAAGGTGATTGATTGACTCATTTAGTTTTGATGAGAGACTACTTCCTCCGAAGGTATGAAAAGGCATTCTTGGTCATTCTATAGCTAATTGAACACCCTTCAGAACAAGTTAAAATGATCTAGTCATGTCACCGAGGTATCAAGGACCATCATGTGTGAATTATTAAGGTATCATTTGTCTCCATAAGAGATATATGAGCAAAAATATGTATGAGAATCATGAATTTTATTCCATGAAAGGATGTTTTTAGAGCTAGGAAAGGTGTGGGGATGATATTTATATGGAGCACCATGCTTCTAAGAATGAGCAATCATCTGAGTTCACTTGATGTAATTCACTTGGAACTATTCGTAAAAACTCATTCAACACCTAGTCGTGTTATCACACCTTAAGGAGGAGGCACATTACAATCACCTCATTTTGGCAATAGGACATGAATCCCATTCATGGAACAATCCTCTATCTACAAAATGAGGATCTATTTTTAGTAAGAAGTAGACAAACATCATAGAGTTTATTCATGGTCATTAAAGTGAATTATGGACCAAATTTAAAAATTGGTACCAATTCAAGCAGTGGTAGGTCCAAAATCCAATTTAAAAGGTAAAAAAACCTTTAAAATGACTATATGCTTTCCCACAACAAAGACCGACTACAATATATATGCCCTCAAAGTTTTAAGTCCTTTGTTGAAATCCTAAAAATGAGTAAGTACTGACCAGATTAGATTTTGAAAAACTATCTTCTAAATTATAACTGTTGGAGCTATGAGACCACTTCCTTCAGGTGCAGAGTGACCCTAATTTCCTATATTTACTAAAATAAATTTAAAGTATAACAAATAATAAAAGTATAAGAAATAATAAAAGACACCCAAATACACATACATGGTCCATAATATACAAAACACGTACGTGTTTTAACTTCTCTAAAACGCGTACGCATTATAGGTTTAGTAATTACCAAACCAAAATAATTAAAACGCGTACGCATTTTTTTTTTGTTTTCGTGGTTTTATCCAGTTTTTTACCCCCAACTTCTTGCATTTACCCATAATAGAAGCAATACTAAACTAAAATTTCATATGATCATTCTAAACATTCTAATACATGGAATATTGAACTTAGTATATTTAGTACTTCAATATTACTCATAGTAGTCCACACCACAAGATGCTAGTGGAGATTTAATATTTACTTACTACCTTTATTTAAGAATCGGAAGTTTCTCGTTCTCTCATACAAACAAATAAACATTTTTTTCATCTTATCGTGAATATAATGTAGTTTTATAATATGTCTAATAAAAGAAATTTATACCAATTGAATGGGCATATGCCCATTCAATTATAATATGAGTAATAGAAGAAAATTATTTTCATTTTAGCCCTTCTATATTAATCATATCTAACTCCACAATACAAGATGCTAGTGAAGAGATAAAATTTACTTACTCGGTATTTGTTAAAAATGTGTAGTTGTCCATTATCTCATACAAAAATATATTTTTTCATCTTATCTTGAATACAATGTAATTTTTTTCTCAGAATAAATTTTACTTCATTCTCACAGCAAACATCATATAAGAATGATAGAATAAGGGATGTTGTTCACTCTCACAACCTTTATAGGGTAGATTCTAATTATGTATTTTTAAAATTGTCATATGCCTATTCTAATATAGGAATCATAGACAAAGAATAGAGATAACACATTCTAACATCCTTTATAGAGGTATTAAAATGGGTTCAAATAATGTTTTATTATATTTTTATAATTTTATAAAATTATTTTAAAAATGCACTATAATTAATTAAGCATTATTAATAATGGTGATTAAGTTGTTAATTACGTTTATAAAGTTTAATTATATTTTTATATTATTATTTAATTATTTTAAAAATATTTTTTATTCATTTGATAATATAATTAGATGTTATTTTTTAATATAATAATTGAAGTTTATTAGTAATGTCAATTCTTGTAGTTAATATTAATTGATAGGATCATTTTTCATAATTAATTATTTAAATTAGCACTAATACTAATAAATTATAATATTATTAATTAATGTTACTAATTTATTGATTAATACTAATATTCTATTATGACCATGAATTCTATTATTAATGAATGTTATTGATAAACTATTAATTAATAATATCATATCTTGATTAGAAACACTTTGATTTCTATTATTTCTTGTTGTTATTGATTAATTAATTTTTAATAATACCAACACAATTGTTTCAAATTTCAAATTTTTGGTGCTTTATTATTGGGAGGAAATTCTTAATGGTCATTTATTATGGTATGTTTGATTCAAATTTTAAAGTTTTGGTGCTCTTTTTTTTAGATTTGGTCATTTATTATGGTAGGTGTGATTCAAATTTTAAATTTTCAACGCTTTTTTTATGTTTTCCGCAAGATTGATTCAAATTTTAAATTTTCCAATATTATTTTTGGGAGGCAATTCATAATTTTCATTTATTATGGCAGGTTTGATTCAAAATTTGAATTTTTAGCACTCTTTTTTATGAGGCAATTTTCTTGGCCAAGTACATTATAAAAATAATTATTTTGAATGAATCGGGTTTTGATTTTCGCTCTATTGCGAATGATATTTTTTCATTCCAAGATTTAGCTAGGGAAAGACAAATATTGTAGATGTAGTTGGAGAAATACAAAGATACAAATATTTTGGAGAAGAAAAGAAGAAGATATAGCTGTCGATAGCAGGAGAGATACAAAGATAAAGAGATTTTGTAGAAGAAAGAAGAAGAAATAGCTTCGATACAATGATTTTTCAAGGGAGACTATTCAAGATTTATCAAATGGAATACAAAAATGGTAGAGCAGGCTATTCAAGGTTTTTATATCTAATTTTTCCAAGTTTACTTCTAAAGCCTAAAAATGTATACTAACAAAGATCTTTTAATTCATAATCAACAATGTGAACCATTTTTCCATATATCTCATTTATTTTAATGTCTAAAAAATGTATCAATTTGTTTCCATGCATAAACATAATAGAAAACAAATACATAAATCAATTTGTTTACAGATTTCTCAAATGAAATACAATAATGGAAGAGCAAGCTATTCAAGGTTTTTATATCTCATTTTTTCAAGTTTAAATCTAAAGCCTAAAAAATGTATACTAACAAAGATCTTTTAATTCACAATCAACTATGTGAACCATTTTTCCATATATCTTATTTATTTTAATGTTCTAAAAAATGTATCGATTTTTTTCCATGCATAAACATAACAACAAACAAATACATAAATCAATTTGTTTACATTCGTAAACGTAACATCTACCAAATATAAAAATCAAAATTGTTTCTTTCTTTTTAATGTCTTAAGGTCTAAAATGCGTACCTATTTATGGTGTGAAAAAAATTGTTAGATAGATTTAGTACCACTTGTCTCTTTTTGTGTCATTTTTATATGCTCTACAACCAGTTTTATTACCTCTACAAAAAGTTTCTTTTTCAACAATCTTTGTATCCAATAAGCCCAAATCGTTTCGCATTACTTTTTCTTTCTCCTAAAAAAAATCTGAATGAAAGAAACTTAGTCGTAAGAGAGAAAAACATAAAATCTCACCATAAGAGAGCAAAAAATCAAAACCCGAAACATTCAAATTCGGTAGTTTTATATAGTATTTGCCCAGGGGAAAATCACCTCTAAAAAACGTGCCGAAAATTTGAAATTTAAATTTATCCTACCATAATAAATCATCACCCTTTAATGATTAAATCCTTTAATATCCTAATATCCTTAGGCTCAAAATTTGAATGTATCCTACCATGATAAATCACCACCCTATAATGCGTAAATTATTTTAATATCCTAAGTCTATTGTTAATACTTAACCACAAAAGTGTACATATTTAAATGCTTTAATATGTTTTTTTCCCAATGTTTGGAAACATTTAAATGTTTTAAATAGGTACTAAAATAATGACAAATACATAGTATTATTTTGTACATACATTCAAAATTTTAATGTATAATGCACTAGCAAATCACCACTCTTTAATTCTTAAATGCTTTAAAATGCTTGAATATTTGAATTGATTTTAAATAGAAATGTGAATAATGAAAAATATATAGTATATTTTAACATCATATCTATTTAGACACATGTACTATTTTAAAAATGTCCACATTTACCGAAAATATGTTTTAATAATGACTGAAAGGATGAAACTTTAAAGATGTTTTTAAAATAATGAGAAAATACATTGTACTATTTATGTATTATCCTACAATAATAAATCACCATGTTTTAATGTTAAATTCTTAAATGCTTTAATATCCTAAGTCTATTCTAAATGTTTTAAAAGATGTTTGAATTGATTGGACCCATTTAAATGTTTTAATTAGATATTTGAATAATGAAAAAAATATAGTATAATTTAATCTCATACCTATTTAGACACACTGTAATGTTCACTATTTCGTATTTATTGCATTTTGAATGGTAACCCATTCTCACAAACAGATAAAGTTATAAAATTGATTCAACAATTTTACATTGTCTCAGTATTGAATGGGAAGATTCCCATTCTGATATAAGAATCATAAAAAAGTTTTTGGGCGAGATAGGAATCATACAAAAAAATTATGTGTTAGGAAAATATTGGTAGTTCTCCACGTATGTGTGAGTTGGGGAATAATTACGTTAATATTTTGTTGTAATGAAATTGTTTTAACATATCACGTAGTTGGTTAAATTGTATATATATTGTTATAACAATATATATTATAAGATTATTGTTTTAGTGAGTAGTTATAGAAGCCTTAATATGATTCCTATTGTATAGAACATGATTAGTCATATATTATGTTGTCGGTGCATATTAATAAGATAATTTTCTCTCGTAAATCAGTTGTAGCTCTCAAAATTTTGGTATCGATCGAGTTTGATCATCGGTTATGGAGAATTAGTTTAAAATAGGGGCATTGTTGGAATTTTATTTCTTCCCCAAATTCATGTGTAGCTTCTATATTGAGACTTTATTTACATAAAAGTAGTTTATTGAGAACAATTTAGCAATGTTTAAGGTATTTTTTTACCATTGGTAGTAGTTTGTGGAGGATTCAACCAAAGATGTGAATGCTACACTATTAATTGCATGCATATAATATCAGGTTACGTTGAAGAGGTGTTTATTGACTTGTAAGATTACTTCATATTATTAATATTTATTGTATGCATCTGCTATAAAGGTCGTGACAGATTCTTGTAACAATATTTAGATCCTTCAAGTCTTCTCATCCATTCTACTCGGTGTTAATCCTTGTCTTGTATGCATGTTGTCTCTCGTCGAGTATTCACCAGAGATTTCATTCATTTAAGGTATATTATGCATCAATCCTTATATCTCAACACCCCTTTTCAAAGTGAAGAGCTCTCCTTTCTACCAAATTCCAACCCATAGCTTCGTTTTATAGATCTAAGATCAATTCAAACCTTGTTGGAGTAAGCTCAAGCTGATGCAAAGCAGATATATTTTACTCGATAAGCATGCATCCTTGGGAGTCTTTTGAGATATTACAACTTTCTACATCGACATCCACAAATATAGTATTGAATTTTTCCACCTTGACTTTGACCTAGTTGGTGGAATCATACTAGAGATGCTACAAATATATACACGTCGAGCTACACATCTTCACACATGTGTAAAGAGATCATGTCATGTAAATCCATGTTCCAACCATTATTTACATTTAATTTCTTTTGTATTGGGTCGTGTTATGTTTTTATTATAGTGGTCAAGTACTTATGTTTATTATATTCAATCATGTATGATGTGTGAGGATCATTAGTTGTTTAAATTCTTCATTAGTTATTAAAAACATTAGTGTAGTTTATAGTATTCCTTATATAGGTTCATTAATTATTGTCTTTTTGTGTCAATTTTTTAAAATTCTAGAGTCAAAATAAGATTCAAATCATGTAGTTTTTATAATCTTCTAGTGCATCATCAAATTTTCTTGTTAGTCATGGTAAAATTGTAATACTAAAAACAAAATCCCTTATAGATGCATTTTCGGTGTTACCCGACATCCTGGAAACCATTGAACTTCATAGTCAGATTTGGCTAAGTTAAAAGCTACATAATAGAGGCTGGAGGATACACGAAGGATGGAGGTTAATAAAAGACCTCTCATAAATCGTAAATGATGGGGTAACACAAAGGTTTGGTGGAATTTGTCATTGTGCTTTCAGTTGCATGTGGCATGCTTAAGATTTCAGTGTTCATGATTTCTTGATTTGCAGAATAAGTGTAAATTTCACATTGTGGGGGGAACATGATCCAATGTTCCATTTCCAGTTTTTCATTTATGTGTGTGTGCAAAAAAAATTCCTATGATATTATTTACGGTGAAATGTGATGAGGGTTGATAATAGTACTTGACACATCATGATGTGGTTGTAGGTAAACCACTTGAAAACCTTCATTTGTGGTTTCTAGTAAACCAATTGGAAAATCAGCATTCTTGGTTGGTAAAACATTCACAAAACCATCACCTTGTGGTTTATTGTAAACTAATTGAAAAACCACCATTCTCAATTTATGGTCAACCGTTTGTAAAACCATCCTTGAGGTTTGTGATCATCCTATGAAAATCACCTGGTCATGAGAAGGTGCAAGTATAAGGTAGGTTTTCCTTGTGTTTGCACTAAGGGGGGGATGTTAGGAAAATATTGGTAGTGCTCCACATATGTGTGGGTTGGGAAATAATTACATTAATATTTTATTGTAATGAAGTTGTTTTAACAACTCACGTAGTTAAGTTAAATCGTATATATTGTTATAATAATATATATTATGGGACTATTATTTTAGTGAGTAGTTATAGGAGCCTTAATAGGATTCTTATTTTATAGAATGTGATTAGTCCTATATATATGTATTATGTTGTCCATGCATAGTAATAAGAAAGTTTTATTTGTAAATTAGTTGTAGCTATCAACAATATGGATTAAATATTCTCATAGTTTTTAAGTAGGTATTCAAATGACTAAGTATTGATGAATGTGTGCATACCCACTTTCATAAAATCAATATTACTTGTATGAGAATATTTAGAATGGGCACACGCCCATTATCATAAAACAAATATGTTTCAATCATGACTGTGCACGTGCCCATTCTCAAATAAATAAAGAATACTTGTATTATAAAGTTTGGAATGGGAATATTCCCTTTATGATAGGAATAATCAAATTTACTTAGTTTTAGAATTGGCACCCATTCTCACATCTTTTAAAGAGTTATGAAATTTATGAATATTTTTTGCATTGTCTTGTATTGAATGGGAAGATGCCCCTTCTCATTTAGGAATCAGATAAGAATTGCTTGGGTAGATGGGAATGACAAGAAGAATAAGATGAGTATGGATTAAATAGTCTCACAATTTTAAATAGATATAAATAGGAATAATAGAAGCAATCTCATAAAATCATTATTTCTTGTATTACAATGTTTAGAATGGGAATATGCCCATTCTCATGCAAAAAAAAAAAATCATCTTGTATTGAATGGGAATCACATTTTTAATCTTCCTATTCTCATATAGGATTCATAAAATACTTACTTGGACAGATAGGAATTGTTGAAGGAGAGTATTCATAAAAATTTCTCACAAATTTTAAATAAGTATTAAAATGACTATGTATTTACGAATGTGAACATGACCATTCTCATAAAATCAATATTACTTGTATTAAAATGTTTAGAATGGGCATATGCCCATTCTCATAAAACATAAATGTTTCAATTCACGTTCTTTGTGCACATGCTCATTCTCCAAAATAACAATATTGCTTGTATTATAATGTTTATACTAGGCATATGCCCTATTATTAGGAAGGGATACAAGTTCATTTTTACCATTGTAAATCACAAAAATTTGAAAGAGCTAAGTACAACTGAGTTGAGCAAAGAGTATTGAGGTGCAAAGAGTGTGGAACTGACATGAGGAGTAGATTTTTACTCGGGAGAATCTTACATCCCCATTGGTGAAGGGTTTGAGAAAAACAAAGAGTTTGAAAAATCTAGGGCATGTGATTTCAAATATGGCATGCGGATTCAAGCTAGGGTTTGAGTTTTCACATTGTAGAAGATAGAGGGTGAGCATTAGAGGACAAAAAGTTGTGGTTTATAGATGGAACCAAAGAAAGCACCTACCATAGGAGAAAAGGGAAAAAGAAGGTGGAAGCGGAGGTTGAAATTGCTCTTGAGAGCATTTTTTCATAGATGCAATACTCAAAAGGTGTAATAATGGGACAAGAAAGGGATTCTAACATCCGAAAGTGTAAGATAAGCTACTACAACCACCACACCTCGTATAACAAAAATTAATTGGATGGGCTATTGAATATAAAGATAAACAAGTGCAAAAAGAGGACTTGTCGGTGTATGATGATACTTTGGAGAGAAGTTGTTAAAGAAGATTGGAGTTTATCAGTTATATGAGCTTCTATACTTGGAAAGTATGAACCTTGTACCATTGGTTGATGCGCAGGTACATAAATATTTCTTCTATTTTGCCAAATGCATGATAAGGATTATAACCACTCGATTTTGACTATAACAAGATTTAGGGGAACATGAGCAGAGCTAAATAGTGAATTGACAGATAAAGAAGTCATATTGAAGACGTGGAAGGAGTTAGGGTATACAAAAGGTCCACACGGAATGGATATTGACAAATTAAAGAAGTACCAAAGTGGTATAGGCAACTGCACATCTAATCACTAAATTGAATGATCAAGAGATATGGTCCTAGGTGAACACAATGTGGCTACACATTACAAGAACAATGTCTTAGGGAAAAATTTACAAAATTTCAAGATACATTGTGGAAACTATCATCGAAGAAGTGCGCATAGGTGAGAGAATCAGTTTCTGTCCTATTATCGTTGGTATTTTTGGAAATCAAAGTTCCTGATGGGCTAAAGAATAAGATCTAGGTGTACCCCATGTAAAATAAGTCCCTTGCAGAAAGATTTGAGAAGTAATTATGTGAAGGGTCAATGAGTGGGTTGTTCAAGAAGAGGGCAGAGATGTGGTATGATAGCCTTCATGAGCCATTTGAAGAGAAGTGGTGCATATGTAAGGAGTTACCTTCAGTGGTGGGTAAGGCATTCCGGTTTACAGTATATCAAAACTTATGCAATGTGCAATTTGTAGTGAAGGATGGGAATTAGATCCCTTAGTGTAAGCTTTCATATGCCTTCATAACATGCTACTTCTAGGCATCAGTCCATCGGTTCAACAATACATGACACCTGAATTTTGTTGCAGACAAGGCATATTGTGACTACCACACGCTACGTAAGACTTATGTATATCCAAGGTAGACTACCTACATAGAGAGGCTAATTTCATATGTGATAAGCATGATGCCCATGAGTTTGATAATTGGAGACAATGGGTTTACACTTATATACCTTCATCTTAATCCTAAGTTGGAGGGTAACAAATATGTGGAGAACAAGTTCACGTTCCCAGGGCTTTCTAAAGGAAAGCATACAGTGGAGAATGTACCAGCTCCAAATCCCACTGAAACTATAGAAGTAGATGATGAGGAGAAATATCATGAAGATAATGGTGACTTAGTGCATAGAGGATGAAGGTAACCCTCAAACAGGGTAGAATCATAGCGCGCAAGTACTCCACCCTAGACACAAGAAGAAGGAGATAAAGAATTGGAGGTAGGAGAAGACCCTGAGGAACAATTCTTTAAGAGGGTGTTTAGATTAACAAGAACTCAAGGTGTTGCTCCCCAATTAGTGTGGAGATCACCATGACTCTCTCCACAGAAGGAGAAAGCTGAAAAGAGAAGGATAAAATTTAATATAAACAAGGATGCGTAAGAGTCAAGAAGAGAGAGCGCATGAATCTCCTACACAACTAGAGGATGTGGAAGAGCCAAGGGATGAATAAATGAAAGATGAAGATGTGAAGAATGAAGGAGAAGGGGTAAAGGAAGGAGAGATAGAGCAAGATAATGCTCAAGACACTCGAGGATATAGCTCCAAATTTTGGCGCGACAGCTTCCTAAGGTGAAAAGAATTAAAATAAAAAGTGGGGAGTTCACGTTTTCGTCTTTGGGCTATGCTGAGGACACAAGTAAAATTTTTCCCACCCATTTTCAAAGAACGGTGATACCTAAGGAGTTATCTGGATGGGAGTTGATGGATGAGGACATGGAAACCACACACACAAGGAAGTAATTATCTTGGTCTATGCACACACATATGGACGAGCCAGACTTCAACGTATGCAAATAATGATGTGTGTTAAGAAGGTTGAAGAAGGCACACGATTACAGACATAGAACTATAAAACCCACTATTATGTCTAATGAACATGTAAGTAATGCCTTGGTAAAAATATCTACAGAGGTGGCATGAAGGAACATAGACAAACTTGCCACTATCAAAGCGCTGAGAGAAGAGATCAAGTACAAAGATGCATAGATCACGTGCTTGAAAGGAGAGAAGGACCTAGAGTAGAAGAAGAATGGGGTCCTTATCGGCATGGTAGAGGAGATCGGGGATCATGTCCTCTAAGCAAGACCACATTTAGAGCCCAAGGTGCCCAAAAATTTCCCTTCAGCTATGCACTACGTGTGTACCTTAGTTGATCTCGGTACTTTATGAGGGACTAGTCCGAATGCCGCACTAAAGGACCCTGAGCAAGAGGCAGAGAGGGAAAAGGATGTAGTAGTTAGAAATATTTCATCATATGAGACATTGCTTAAAACCTTATGGGAGGAGTTGAAGAAAGCAGATCAAGCATTGAATATTTATACAGCTCGGAGGGAATCATCCAGAATAAAGACAATGGTAGAGGACAATGAAGTCCTAAAATCAATGAAGGATGAAACCTTGGGGAGTGTGAAGAGACTGGAACTGGTAAAGAAAAGTGTGAGGCCCTTGCAGCAGCTCAGAGCCCCATAAGAATAGGTTGGATGAACTTGGGAAACTTATAGCATAGAATATGGATCTTCTGGAAGGGAGAATGTCTACAATGTCTAACATTATGTTAGTATTACAGAATGAAAAGGGAGAAATTTCCAAGGATGAATTGGAGTCTATTGTAGTAAATATTCTAGAAAAGGTAGAGGCCACACTGAATGAGTGATAGACATTAGAGGCATAAATAAAAGAAGAATATCCAGAACTAATTCTCCCATTTGAAGCAGAGGATGTTATAGAGTAAATATGTATTATTTGTATAGTAGTTCTTTACATTCATCCATTCCTTATTCTTTATTCATTTCATATCACAAGGAAACCATTACCAGGGTGGCAATGCAATTTAGTGTGGGGTAATGTTGAGTAGACAAAGTGTGACACTTAGCAAAAGGAACACAAGAGGTTCATGCATGAGAACAGGGCACAGTCAAAGGCATGGAAGGATAGGGAAGAACACGTGTGTGAAAGACAAGGGAAGATTTGGGACTTAGCCATTTTCACATGTATGGGATATTTTTGGAGATAGCGTGCAAAGCACACAAACCAGATAAATACTTGCACAACACGCATCAGCTATTTTTGGAAGAGTGGCTACTAAGTGCTTTGCAGATGGGTGCAGGATAAGAATAGAATTACTACTTCTAGTTAACTAGAAGAGGTCTATTGTTAGCGCACTTGCATGTGTGGCTATGATTGTAAAGGCGCATGGCTATTTTCATCATGCAACCTATTATTGGAGTTATGCAAGTGGTGAAGGGAAATTCCCACCCTTATAAATATGTATTGATCCGCGTAGAACCGAATTCTTGTGAAGTTATGTCACGATCCGATGAGAACATAAGCTATGGTATTATATATTTAAATGATCTTCTGTGTATTTATCTTGTTTAATATAATGGAGTATAATAGCTCAATCGATTATTAATCTTGAGTATAATTGGTTCTTGCAGCTTGATTTCATTATGGATCTTATTTAAACTGGCTATTCTTTAGATCTATATCTGGACATGTTCTGTAGAATGATATATTAATTATGGATCTAAATGTATTAAGTCTTCATCATGCTAACATCCAGTAATAACGGGCCTAAAAAGGGGCTTGGTACCTTTGTGTGCTTCAGGTGAGTGCTCAGTCTAGGTTGAGTGATGTGCCTACACACCTGGGCTTTTACTAGTAAATTTTAGGTCAGTATCGGGATGTGAGAAATGTAAAATTCATGTTGGTTGTTAGGATAGGGATCACATATGAATAATCCGTTAGACGTGTGGAATTTTTTTGTATAGGATACAATGGAGGAATTTTCTTAGAGAGAGGTGAAGGGGAGATAAGAATATAGAGATGGATGGTTATGTAATGAATAGGCACTTACAAATTTTAATGAAATTAACCAGAGTGGGTCCACATCAAATGATAATTAAAAACCCATGTAATGAATAGAAAGAGTAATAAATTAGAGACAAAAAGTTCCGGTATTCATTAATTAAAGAAACAAAGTTCCTTCTAATTTGTACAAAATGAAAATGTAAAGTTGAAAATAGGAAGTAGAGGAACATAGACAAGAAAAATAGAAGAAATAACTTCTTTCTTGAAGTGAGAGAAAAATAGCTATCAACCCCTTAGAACCGAGAAATAACCCCAATACATACCTTTTACAAATTTTCCTTTCATCTCCTCCCACATGAATTTTCACATTCCCATCACTTGTTAACTTTCATAGTCCTATAGGAATAAAACAAGCTCGTTTCTTAATTAATGAAAAAGAAATTTTACAATGTAAAATTAAAAAGTCACTTAAGTGAATAATATGAAAAAGTCAAAAAGTACATTCCTAATGAAGAATTAGAACATAGAGAGAGAATAACAAAGTGATCAATCAAAGGATAAATAAGCCTCTAATGATGAAGATCCAGCTTCTAGAATAACTCGAGGGAATTCTCTTGGAATGAGGTCCTCACCTTTCCCTTCCTTACTAAAACAATTTGTTGTGAGTGCACCTTTTAAACTTATGGAATACAAACACAACGCAAAGCACCTATCCAAGTATCAAGAATTCCAATGAGGGTCTTACATTGGTTTAAACATACTTGATGATCTCGCAACATTAGAGACTGATCCTATAATATCCGTAACGGATTCCAAAGAATCTTAATTGAAAGAGAAATGATCATGTGCCTCTTTCTTGACGAAATCTTGGAAATAATTCAAGAGATATTTGAAGGATGACTATTCCATTAGTGGATGTGATCTAAGATTTTTACATTGTTGTTAACACTTTCTAAGATCTTAGATGTATGATCTCCACAAGAATCAAGTTCTAATATAACATCATTTATCATATCATATCTAGCACTCATTGTGCGAGACCATATGGGAGATAAATTATCAGATATAAAGGTAAATACATTTTAAAACACTAGGGAGTGAGAGTTAAGAAAATCATCTCAAACACCAATGGGAACACACTATCCCATTTGGCCTTTTCTTTCTCAATATCCTCGGTGATTTTCACCTTGGAAATAGTGGAAAGGGAAAGTTTGAATAAGGAGAGGACATCAAGTAACAATACCTTTCCTTTTTCAAGAATATTCTCCACCAATTTTTCATTATCTCTATCTTACATGGTGTACCCTTGAGCTTTCTTGATGATTTGAGGATCAAAACTGCAGATGGGAGAGATGGCCTATGTTTGAGGAAATGGTACCACATTGGGTTCCAAGTGGGATTATACATAGACATTGATGGTTCTCACATGTTCCTCTATTTTATTCATATTTTTTTTTGTTTTCTTTATTTCTAGCTAGCAAGTGGGTTGCACACTCTTTGAGTAGGTGCTCATCCCCCTCATGTGTAAATTTTCCTAAATAAACCCTAGTTATATTGTATTCATCTCACTTCATTTCTCTAATAGACTTTAATATGTTCATTGATGAACCTTGTCGAAGCTCCCATGAAGAAAAAGAAGTTTTCTATAATTCTTTGTCTTCTTAGTTCTAGATGAATTTTGAGATGGCCTCAAAATTAGTTATTGACTCTTGATGCACCATTCTTGATTCCCATCAAATAAAATATTGTACTCATGGGAAGGTTTCCACCAACATGGATAAAAATTTAGGTACAAGATAAGTTTTAGGTTCTTGATAAGAACTCACAACCTATTGAGGATGTTGTGATTATGCTACAGAGGACACACTTAGATTGTGGTGATGGACAAGAGACTGTGATTGATCAATTTCTCCTATATAATTACATGGAATCAATGGGATTTTCAATTATCTTTTCCCTTTTATGAAGTCTGTCTCTTTGAATATCCTCTAAAGGAGTAGATCCCTCGGCCTTCACCGATTCCTTGAGAAAAAAATTGTGATACACTTTCCTAGATGGAGATCAAAGACCACTAGAGTTAATGATAGCATTCCTCTTCAATTTTAACCATTTCTTTGACCTTTGAATTACTTCCATGGTTATCTAGTTGATGCCATCTAACTCTCAGATGTTCTATGGAGTAGGAGGAAAAGGATAAGATTTCATTGCTTGTTATTCAGGATCAAAAACGTCTTACCCATCATATTTTATTCCATCCACAAACCAATGAAGCTTGAAGTATCTCATATGATACACTATCATTAGCATATAATCTTGTTTCTTGACATTGAATTCATCTGTGCAGTTGATTCAATAATCCTCAATTTTTGGGACATGATGCAATCCTAACAAGATGAAAGTTTTGGATTCTTCCTAATATCAAATTTAGACTCGAGATATGTAGGAATATCACCGAGGTTAGAAAAGGATGCGTTAATATATGTAGCATTTGTGATATTATTTCATGAGTATATTCCTAGAGATATTAGAAAGGACACACGTTTCTTCTTAGCATGTTTACACTTGGTATGGACAAGGGACAAGTGTCTACATAACTCAAACATGATGATCTTATCTCTCAGGTACATCAAGTAGCCTACATTGAGAAAGATCAAATCCTCCAACCCTTATGTAATTGAAGGTGGGAAATTAGATGAAGTTACTCTCATACTTCTTGATTAATTCACACCGCCTCGGATAGAATTCTCCACTCAATATCTACATTGAGTAACCTTATGATGTTCATGGTGAATGCATCCGTAGACACTTGTAGTTTGATCAATACACTATTATCTCTAATAGTGCACTAAAGATTCTTCCTTTTGCAAATTGATGACACATCGCCAGCTAGGCCTATCTAACTCCCTTCCTACAACACCCTTTTGGTCATTTTTCCTCTTATAAACCATTTAAACAGTAGTTATAGCCTCATTCTAACTATATTAGCTTCTTATTCACTTTTAGCTTGCTTCTATTAGATCCCGGAAGATCAATCCACTTTGTTGGATTGAGAAAGCCCTTCTAAACCCTTCCATAACCCTAATTACTCTCTAAGAGAGATTAATTATTCTAACCTAGGTTAATTACCCTCTAACATAATCAAATCACACTTTGACTTGCTAAAGTTCTTTTTGGACTTTAGCCTTTGTCCCACATGCACCCAAATCTCCCATTTCTTCCAAACCAAAAACTATAAATAGGGATATACCCCTCCCTCATTTCCTAAGAATTCTCTCTTCTTCTTAGCACAAATTATAGCAATTTGGTTAGGCTTTAGTTTGTATTTAATTTTCTTTCATTTGAGATAAAAGCATTTAATCATGTATTTCATAACATTAACATAGAGTAAAAGGGAAGATCCATTGGCCTTGAAGCCATTAATGGGGAGACCTATTTCTCTTAACACATAAACTAAATGCTTAGATCCTTTTAGGTTCATTATTTCAAGATTTCAAAGAATAGAGATTAACTTAATTTGCTTAGTTTGCATGTTTATTCCAAATTAATGTATGCAAAGAAGGAAACCTTGCTCATTTCTTATCACATGGTCCATTAATTAGATTGTTAAAATCCTTTAGGGTTTCTTTAGAGATTATTACCCCAAATCCATGGCTTTTACAACTTTTCATTGAACACATTTGGCATGCCCGGTGGGACACTTATGTCCACCCTCCATTAATGGAGGTCTTTTAGGTTTTCAAAGTTCATTTTCAAGTTTTTTGCTCAAATCACTTGTTATTTCCTCATTTTTATTTCTAAACCTAGATAAATGACCATCATTTATATACATTTTTTGGGTTTGATCTAGAAATAGGACACTTTCACTAACAACTAACCTGTTTGCTCTTGAAAATTTGAAAATCCATGTTTTTTGCAGGTTTTTCATAAGGTGCACGTAGGTGTCCAACAAGGGGCGCGTACATGATGAAACCCCGACATACCTATCATATTAGGTGTGTACCTATCAAAATATACCCATCATTTGCAAACTAAAACTTTACACAGATGCGCACGCATCTCTGTCATCTGGGGCACGTATACGTCTCTCTGGACGTGTAGGCGTGAATGACCTGACAGTAAAAAAATTTAGAAATAACCCATATAAGGATGCACACATGTCTCCATTTGTCCGAGGTGTGTAGCCATCTCTCTCCGCCACACAAGTGTAAAATATCCGACTATGTAAAAACTTTTACAGTTCTCTTTTTAGGCTTAGGCGCGTACACATCGTAACCTAAGCGTCCATGTCAATATAGGAACATCTCTATCATATTGTGAGTGTCTGTGTTTACATCATTAGGTTTTATTAATATTTTTTTACTGCAAGCGTACTCGTTAGGTAGGGCATGTATCCGTCGATCGGGGCGCTGGTGTTAGTATAAGCGTGCATGTGTCTGTGTTAAAAACTTAAAAATATTACATTGTGTAATAAACTTTTTCTAATCCATCACTGCAGGTTTTTAGGACTAACAATTGGAAAAATAGGGTTCTTTCTTAAACGTTTTAGTTTACATAGATTAAAAGTGTTTTTTTTGTTTTTGACTTAGAAGTAATTTTTTTAGAAGTGTGTATGCTCTATCCTCACATCTTCCAAGATGATCTTGGAGATCAAAAACACCAATACAAAACTCATATAAATTGTGCAAAAACACTTGTTTATAAAAGTTTGGAGTAAAACTTTCATGTGATTTCAGTGGAATTTTCACGTTGTGTATGCTCTTCCTTCATGCCTTTTGGCAATCTTAGGAATCAAAAGCAAAGTGAAAAACTCTCTTTCTTAAACATCAACCTATGAATTGGAAAATTACTAAAACTTGTTGTCTATAGGACCTAACGATTTTAAAAGAAAGGAGGAGCTAAGAAAAACACAAAACCTTCTAATACACATGTTCTTACAAGTTACCAAATGGTGTGCTACTTAAAACCACAGTAAGCTAAACAAGATAAAAAACACACCATATTCAAAACATCAGATTGCACCTTTCGTAAAAGGGTATGTCCCTATCCGCTCAACTGGAACATAACCCCTTTGGCATAACACCTTAAGCTCTAACAATGGGGGTGGTTCCAGGGGAAACCCTAAAGTAGTCCACTACAGTGTAACCTCGTGGATGAAATAGGAAGTGCTCCACTTACCTACTTGATTAGTACACCTTGTGAGTTAGAGTTGCTGCAAGTTGTCCGTATCGCGACCTTAGTAGAAGTACATGACGGATGCATTCATTACCCATCGTACTTGAAAGGGGATAAAGCCGAGATACTCCCAAACTAGTCATTATGAATTTTTGGTAAATCACGCCTTGCTCTTAGACAATATTGTAACACCTAGTTGAGATAACTTGTTAGGGAAGCCATTTTTTCAAGGAGCCCACTTTACTAGTCCTTGTTGCATCAAGCCATCAAAAAGTGATGGCTCATCTGGAATCTAAACCTTGTTTGTTGAAACAAGGAAAATAACCCTTGTGAGTTCAAACTAAGTGTATTTTCATCACGTACCTAAGCTACATCCCACTTTTTCTTAGTTTTGTTCTTATCTTCGGATGAGGTGAATCTCTGCAAGTGGTGCTTATCTTGTGTCTATCTTTTGATCAGTACCCTTGCATTCTCATCGCCCATTATTCGGGGTGAGAAAGGTGCATACATCACACGTTTTTATCAGAGATAGTGCTCGTCACTTTTTTGTCTGTTTACGCCCATCCATGTTTGTGGCTAGGTTGTTAAATGTCTAAAGTGTGTGGGTGCACTTTTCACATCTTTGATAAAATTCCTTCCATCTTGATTTCAAGATCATCTTCACCACTGTGTATTCAGTTCATCTTTTGTCTCTTCTTGAGTTAATAGTCTTGTTCACATCTTAGACGTACAATCTTGGTACTTACATCATATTCTCATTTTTGTGAGGAAATAGTATAAGTCCCCTTATTGCGTGGTTACGCTGCTCACACGATTAAAAACTCCTTGTTATACTTATTACTCGGTTTCACTCTCGACGTTATCTTAGTCTTCTTGAAGAGTGTTGATAACGCCTTAATTATATCATAATAAATTTACCATGGTACTAACACCTTGCTTGCTCGGTTAATATATCATGGTGACGTTATTATGCTATATCTATTCGTGAATTCCATTTTTTAGAAGGTTTGGATTTCATCGGTAATCAAACTATTTTTAACTATACCTTGTCAAGGTACTGTGACAACATCACGTTAGTGCTTAGACCTTGTTGGGGTTCTAACTTGGCTTACATATTGGTACATCTTTGTCACTATCTTAGGGTATAGGCTTGGCAATAACAAATTGAGTGAATCATAACATAAGGTGTGCATATGAATGTTTCTTGGTAAAAATGATTGCATAAAATTACATCTACGATACACTGTGATATAATTCCAACATCCCCTTAAATGGCTTGTAGAAAATCATACACTTAGGGTTATGCTAGCTACATAAAGACATTTGCTAGTGATGCCTAAAATCATAAAAATGGTAGCCAAATCAAATGAGCAACACATGGGAGAAAACCCTTTCGACACCTTCCCATTCAGTGGTCATAATTTAGGACCGCTCTTCTCTCAAGTCAAAGATACAGAGACATTAATCAATCGTAGTGGAGAAGAGTCGACTTTTGGAGAACAATAAAGGTTAGACCTAAAAAGATTTGATGAGCTCTTATATTATAACAAAGATCAAGTACTCAAGAGATTCTAGGCGTTAGGAGCTAAAATTTTGCACGAGCACGAAGAAGAAACCAAGGTTGTTGAACCTAACTCAGGAGAGTGAAGATTCATCTTAGACATAGATAATCCTTTCGATGTGGGATATGCTTCCACTTCTGGGCAACATAAGGCCACTGTTGAAGGTGAAACATCACATAAACCTCACTTTAAGGATTCACGTAAAGTGAAAACTGAGTGGAAGGCCTCCCCTCCTCCAAAATTTGATGAAGAGGAGGATCCCCTAGTTGAGGAGGAGATCCTCCAAAAATAGATCTTGAAGTTGAGTCAGAAATTAGCGAACCTAGGCTCTTCAAAAAGAAACATAGGTAAAGACAAAGAAAAAAACAAACTTAACGAGTTTCAATTTGATCTGCATACAGACTATACCTTTAAAGAAACTCAGGATCAAAGGTCAATATCACCTACTAAGGAACAACTCATTCAAGATGAATTGAAATCTATGAAAGATATGCTCACAACATTACAATAGGGAAATGTAGGCCAAAACATAAAATATTCATATGAAGAACTATGTCCTTACCCCTTCAATAAGGACATGCTACAACAGCATTTCCCGAAACATTTCACTATTCCCAAGTTTGATAAGTATAAGTGTAAAAGTGATCCTTGTGATCATATAAAAGAATTTTACATGGCTTGCCAAGAGGTCGCGTATAGAGATAATTTCTTGATATGACTTTTTCCTCATAGCCTAGGAGCCGTGGGATTGGAATGGTTTTATAGCATACCTAAGGGCTCCATTACAACATGGCCCGTGCTAGCAGAGAAATTTGTAAGACATTATTCCTATAATATGGAGAGTGACATCATGATGAACAATCTATGTAACACAAAACAAAAATGCAATGAGACATTTGCAGGATTTTTACAACAATGGTGTGGGTTAGCTAGTCGCTTTCCTTGTGCCTTACTTGAAAAACATGTTAGTGATTATATTCGTTCCTAACTTGAACCTTAAATAGCCTTTCAATTATAAATGCATTGTGGCTTGAAATTTGAAGAAGTCATAGAGAAAGGTAGTCAAATTGAGAAAGAACTCATTGCCAAGGGTATGCTTAAACCAGTTATTAAAAATAAACACGAAGCCAAATCCCGAGAAAAACCTAAATTATTCAATAAGAATAAACATGTTGTTGGTGATGACATTATAGACTCCAAAGACAGCCCAGGCCGTGCAGACAGTCCACTCTTGAAACTTTCGCAAGGGCCTCATCCCAAAGCAACTACAAAATGTATGTTCACATCTTTGATGGAATCCTTATCTACCATCCTAAATTAGTTAGATGGTGCAAAGATGCTAGAATATACAATGGTAATAATGCCCCACCCAAAAGATGCTCCAAAACCAGTTTGGTTCAAAGACAATGAATATTGCGACTTCCACCATGTCAAAGGACACAAAACGGATAGATGTTTGAGATTACGCCATTATATCCAAGACCTCATAGAGGAAGGGAATATTGCTATAGAGTCCCCCCAGAGGCCGGTAGAAGTTCAAATGAAAAATGGGTATTTACAAGGAACCTTTTCCTAACCATGCGGATAAAAAGAAAAAGAAAACAGATCAAGGGAAAACTTCTAACGACTATAGGACTGCTACCTATGTGTACCCTACAAATGATAGTCCTTATGATTCCCTCATTGGATGTATTAACTCATCTAATGAATAGATTAACACCATTCAGATCTTAGAAAAGAGCTACACAGTTAGGACAAGACGTGCCCGCTTAATCATACCAGATCCTATACCTACCCCTGAGGAAAGTTAGTATAACTTGATAGAGCAATTAGAAAAAATGTCTGCTAAGATATCTATCCTTAATCTCTTAAAGATCTCCAATGCCCATAAAAACATACTATTCAAAACTTTGTAAAATTCAGGAGTTTCCATAGAAATAGATCCCGCAAACCTTTAAGCCATGATTGCACACTTAGACACCAATGATCAGATTACTTTTGATCATAATGCAATACCACATAATAACCCAGAGCATAACTTGCCATTATATCTTGAAGTGGTGGTTACCCATCACAATATCAAAAGAGTACTTGTAGATGGGGGATCTGGTATGAATATTTGCACCTTGAAGTTGGTAAAGTAGTTGGGCCGTCGGAAAAGAGAGCTGGGTGCTAAAACTATCACAATCACAGCATATGACAATGAATAAAGAGAGTTAGTAGGGACTATAGTGGTCCCCATGGAGATAGGACCAACATGTCACAACACAACGTTCCATGTCCTTGACTTGGACCTTCGTACAACATGCTCTTAGGATGCCCATGGATCCATGCCATGCAAGCTATTCCATCAACGTTTCATTAGTGCCTTAAGTTATATCATGAAGGGTAGGTGGTTACTATTTTGGATGACCTAGAACCTTTCACACATTGTAGGGCTTTACACAGTTTCTCTCACGTAGCTTATGAATTTCCTTCTGCAGATTTTGTTGTCCCTTTACAAATGGAGGCCATGAAGAACCGAGTAGATTCAAAATATCTCACACCTTTCAATTAGGATTTCCCTCGCTGGTCAATCCATTTGCTTCATGGGAGGCCACATCAGCAAAATATGGCCCAAGTAGGCCATTCACTCTTGAGCAGATTTTTTTGATATCGTAACTATCAATATCCCCAAGACAAGGGGTAAGCTTTACTTTCAGTTCAAGAGCACCCACAAGCAATTTCCTAAACCTTTGGAGAAGTTTATCCATAGTGGCCTCTTGTCAAAGGATAAAATTTTAGAAGAGCCTACTAGTAGAGTACCAGAAGGCACCATGGCTTTATGCAATCAAGCACCTCCGTATGTCAAAGGTCCTCGCATGATGTTGGTCATGGACTATGACGGGTTTGGATGTGGCGTTAATGCACAAGGCCGGTTGGAGCCTATCCCTATCCCTCATTTCAAAACTAATAAACATGGCCTTGGAATAAGGCCCCATGACACTCTACCTTTTGAGAACAATGCCACTTCTTCTGAAAGTGAGGACGTTTCACCTCATTCCGATAGTGATGCAGATTCCCAATGTAGCCTTTACGAAGATCTTTCCTCCACGAACCTATTCCTAGATTCATCGGTCCTTACCTTATCTAAATCCATCCCCTAGATAAATATCCAATAGCCCTTATATATCCTGAGCTTATAGATTGGGATCAACAACTTCATGTGCCATTGGATTTCTTTGAAAATGATGAGGCATTCGCAGAGTTCATGGGACTCAGGGACTTTATTCTAGTTGGAGACCACAAGAAAGGATTTAAGATTCAACTAGACACTTGTGCCTATTTTGGGGAGGAAGTAGAGATGTGTGGACAAATGAATAAAAGGGTTGTAACTAAAGGTATACCTACCTCTGAGAAACCGAGAAAGAAGACTCAACGGGAATCCCGTAGTGACAAACTCTTTGGTGAGGTCATAGACAAACAAAATGAAGAGTCTAAAGACAAAGTGATTTATCCATTCAAATATGATCATGAACTACCATAAGAGGTCAATCTTACTCTTCCCCCTGATCCTACATGGATGGAAGATGCTTCTAAAATGCTTATTGAGGAAACAATCAACGCGTCAACATTAGCTCGCTCAGAGGGTAACCTAGAATAGTAAAGTTGGGAGCTTCGCTCTCGGCTCAAGCATTAAAGACCTTTGCAAAACTCTTAAAAGAATATGTGGACATATTCTCATGGACATATGCAGATATTTCAGGTTTAGACCTTGAGCTAGTTGTGCACAACCTCGTTTCTACACCTAGAGGCCAAACCAATCAAAAGAAGTTAAGAAATATGCATCCTAAAGTGGGCTCTTAGTCAAAGAAGAATTAGAAAATTTGTTAGCTGTTGATTTCATAAAACCTATTGACTATTCAGAATGGATCTCTAACATAGTCCCAGTACAAAAAAAACCTATTGGAATAAAGATCTACACGTATTTCTGTGACATTAAAAAATCATGTCCAAAAGATGATTTTCCCCTACCTAACATCGACATAATAGTCAATTCAACAACTGGCTATGAAATGTTGTCCTTGATGGATGGTTTTTTAGGTTATAACCAGATACAAATTATGGAGGAAGATTAGCATAAGACAACATTCATCACCCCTTGGGGAACATTCTGCTACAAAGTCATGCTCTTAAGGCTTAAAAATGCTGGGGCTACTTATCAACAGGCCATGACGGCTATCTTCCATGATATGATAAGTGACATCATGGAGGATTATGTTTATGATATCCTAGCAAAATCTAAGAGTAGAAAAGAACACCCTGAAGTGTTGAGGTGTATCTTTCAACATCTAAGAGACTATAAGGTTTGCCTGAACCCTAAGAAATGTGTCTTTGGTGTCTTATCAGGAAAACTCCTAGGGTTCATTGTCTCACAAAGAGGGATTGAAGTGGATCCTGCAAAGGTTACGGCTATCACAAAAATTCCACCACCTACCACTCTCAAGTAGCTAAGGATTCTACAAGGAAAGATTTAGGCAATCCGTTGCTTTATCTCACAACTTGTGGATAAGTGCCACCCCTTTACTCATTTTCTCAAGAAAGATGTCACATTCAATTGGGGACCTGATTGTCAAAAAGCCTTTGCGCTACTCAAATAGTACTTGTCCAACCCACCTGTACTAATGCCACCTACCCTCGGTGAACCTCTCCTCTTATACATTTCCGCTACCCAGTTTGCCATTGGTGCATTACTTTCCCAATATGACTTAGCCCATAAAGAGAGAGTAGTTTACTATCTTAGCCGCACCTTGATACAAGGTGAATTATACCCAAATAGAAAAGGCTTGCTTAGCAATTGTATTCACATTTCAAAAGCTTATTATTTCTTGAATAATAAGACCAAGCTCATATCCAAAGTCGACCCTCTCAAGTACCTTTTATCCAAACCTTCCCTCACATGCCAAATGGCTAATTGGATCATTCTCTTAAGTGAGTTTGACATTGAGTTTGTAAATAAGAAGTATTTAAAAGGAAAGGTACTGGCCAATAAGTTGGAAAAAGCTCCTCTCCCAGGAATGGAACCTTTTTTCTTAGATTTACTAAATGCATCTATCATGTATATTGAAGAGTCCATAGAATGGTAGGTTCACTTTGATGGGTCTTTTACCTTCCATGGATCTGGAGCAGGAGTGGTCCTCATCACTCCAAATGGAGATGTCATACCACGAGCATTTTGGTTAGGGTTCCCGTGTACAAATAACATTGCAAAGTATGAAGCACTCATCACCGGCCTAAGGCTAGCTATTACATGGAATATCAGACAACTACGAGTCATTAGGGACTCTCAACTTATGATAAAACAGGTTAATGATGAGTATAAGGTTAAAGGTGAGAAACTTATTTAATATAAGAAAATGGTTGAAAATTTGAAGGAATATTTCACACAAGTAATATTTGAACAAAAACCAAGGTCGCACAATAGATCCGCGGATGTTATGGCTACTATTGGGTCTCTCTTGCACATAACACCGAAGTGATCTAAAAATAATCGATTATTATTACTGTTCTCGGACCCTTATAGGATTTAATTATTTGCTGACAATTTTCTCCTTTTAAGTAATCAATTTAAAATAATGCAAGACAATAATGACAATTGCACACAGATTGATTATGGAGTTCGGCAATTGCCTATGTCTCCGGGTTCTTATCAAACCGTTCCACTAGTTAAAACTTGTAAGTTACAATAGTACTTTCACAAGAAAACCTAATGGAATTTTACTTGCCTATTAGTACACCATTTCTTGAAAACTTCGATGATCGGTCAATTATTTTTCACCTTCCGATGCACAATCTCATTCACCTTCGATCAACCTTCTCGACGCTATTAATGACGCTAGCACTCTAGTCGACAATCTAGGATTTGCAAGTAATTGGTGTGGCTCAATGGGCCTATTGGGTAGTTTATAATTTACTCCCAATCACAAATATTTAATTTATTATTTCCTAAAAAATAATAGGTCAATAATAATCAAAATAATAATGCCTAAATAATTTAGGTCTTCACACAACAACAATTTCTCATTCGCCTTCCAAGCTCTGAGCTTGTCTTCGTATTTTGTGTGTCCCTTTCGTGCTCTTGCAGTGAGATTCTCCGTTGCGCGGTGTGTGTCCTGACAATAAGCTTAACAAATAATAAGCTTGGGGTGTGTCTTTACAATGCAAATGGGTTCCCTATTTATACAAAATTAGGGCCCTTAAAAATGCAATTACATATTATCTTAAGGCTATCTTTAAACCTTAGCCTCACCCGTTGCAAAATTAATGGGATTACATACCCATATAGGGCGGTTTACATTTTTAATGGGATGAAAAATCCCAATTTGACACATTTTCATATGAAATGGGATTAACATCCCCATGTTAGTGGCTCCTCCACCATTTTCCACGCAAGGTAAGTGGATGTATATCCCACATTTTGTGGGTTGATAATACCTTAGGCTTTATTAAGCCTTTCCATGCAGGTTTATGTGGTCATGGGACCACTTTGAGACTAACTGCCCCACCTTGTTCACCACGTGGATTTCCACGCATGGCTTAAGCCCCCAAACAACCGCTTCATCACCTCCCTTCCACGTGGACACTTCCACCGCTTACCACTACGTGGTCATAGCATTGAGTTTGGCGGTTTAATACTAATGTATAAACATTAATATGTATAGTTTGTGGCATAATGTGTGGTATGTGGAATTTGGGAATAATGCATGGCAAATAATTACAAGGTAATTTGAAATTCGACCCACATGAAATATGGCGAATAAGACCACTGTCGACCCATGATTGGAAAATCGAACCAACCATTTCACGATTGTCGAAGACCGGTGGATAAAACCCCTTCAATTTTGCCAAAGCCTTTTGCCACATGTCACAATGCGATTGGTCCAATATTGACTAGTTGACCAGAGTTGACTTTCTGTTGACCGAACTTTGATCGGACATAACTAGAACTCCCGATGTCCATTTGCCATGTTCTCATAGTCGTTGGAAAGCTCTCGACATGATCTTTACACTGAAACCATTTAGGAATGTTTAGGGAACTTTCAAAAATGATCCCCTGATCACACCTCCCCACTGAGAAAGGCTTTTTGTCCCAAAAAGCTTCCATACTGTCCTAAATCTGAAAAACTCTGCTGCCACCTCGGAAGTGCTGCTGTAGTAGACCCTTGGGTCTTCTCCTCCAACCTTCTCACTTTGAAAACTCTACTCTGATCCTAGGACCTGTGGGTTATGGGCCCATGATGCTTCGCTGCGCCACTCTGATATCCGAAGAAGACCTCCACGCCTCTGCTTTATGGTGCTAAGTTTCTGAATGAAACCTCAATGCTCCTTCTATGCGGTGCTAAGATTCTTGATATCTGACAACAAGGATCTTCTTTGACTCTATAACACAGCTCCTGGCTCCAAGTTGATTCCATAAAATCGAACTAGTTTGAAGGAACTCCATGTTATGTAGAGCTTTGATTGATCCAATGTCAATGATGGACAATGACTTGTCCCTTTTCAGACCTCAACACCTCGATGCATGATGCTAAGCCTCTTTCAAGACCTCAAGCCTCCAATGCATGATGCTAAGTCTATTACAGACCTCAACGCCTCCGATGCATGATGTTAAGCCTCTTGCAAGACCTCGAGCCTCCAATGCACGATGCTAAGTCTGTTGATCAGCTACCATTTATATGTGTGGTCGCAATGCCTTGACACCGAATGAAATTCTGAGCTGATCCTTTTAGAGATCCTCTTGTTGACATACTAATATTAGGTACCACTCTGCTACATGGTCACAATGCCTCTACAGAATGAATTTTTGACCCAACATCAATGCCAACGGTGATTCAACTACCATTCTGCTGCACGGTCACAATGCCTCTACACAGAATGAAGTTCGAGCTGATCTCTTTGAACTCTACTATGTCTGCACAAATGGAGATCAATCTCCAAGCTTTATATGAGTTAATTCCTATGTCCAAGCTATAACAGGTACTCACACATTGATTAGGAGATATGTTTGGAGCATTAATCAAATTTTCTAAGTAAGAAAATACACTGAGTATGGTAAACCTTTCTCTCAACACTTTCTCACAAAATTTGATCTCTAAAGTTAATATTGAATACGATCCATCAATCTGAATTATGCAATATATAATTGAAAAATTGTTGACTTACCCATTTTAAAGGACTTTCACTTTCAGGTATTACCTGGTCCTGGGTTAAATTGTCAACTGGTGGTGAAGTAGAAACCTCCTTTTCCTTTACAATAGGCCTCCATTCCATCTTTGGCTTGCCATTACTCTGATGGCGAGATGGATGCAGTTTCCAGCAATTTTCCACCCGGTGCCCATTCCTCTGGCAATGAGCACAAACATTCCTCTTAATCTCCTTCTGGGATGAGGAACTCTTTCTACCATTTCTCGACTCTGCATGATGAGATTGGTCTTTCTGATTTGCCTTGTTCTTGATGAACGACATTAAACTTCTTCATCGGTTTCCTTCTCTTCCAAAGATCATCGGCCACTAAATGATTATGCAATCCACAAAAAATAAATGGAAAGGAATTCCAAATCTTCTGAAAATCATAACCATACTTCTTAAGCTGGAAAAGTGGATCAGAAGTTTTATTGTGCTTATGATTATGGTAAGAAACTGGAGGTGGAATCTCATTACCTCTTCACTGATTTCTCTTACCACATCTTGCCTATGATGACGAAGCACAACTTTCTTACTCAGAATCTTCTTGTAGGACTAGTGGGGTAATATATTTGCTTTCGGAAGCTTGTCTCCCGTCAGCGTTCTTGGAGCATTCTCTAATTTCCATTCCCGCACTAAGATAACTAAAACCTACAAAATGAGGACAATCCTTGACTTGTATTGGGTTAGCAATGCCTTGGCCATTTTTACCAAGGCCTCTTCCATCAAATCCCATTTTATCTAGTAACTTGGATCCAATGCCTCTAGTATGCTTTTTAAACAAACCAAAGACTTCATTACCTGAATCTAAAACCGAATGGGAGGAAGAAGAAGATTCCAGTGGTGAACAACTTACAGTGCAATCATCTGCCATGGCCTCTACATCTGAAGTTGAAGGTATTTCCTTCCTCTGATCACCACATTGCAACCTTGCCAAGAGCTCATCCTTGGTTTTCAGTTCCAATTTCAAATGAGCATTCTCCTCTTCCAGGAGTAATACATTGATCGCAGGAGAGAGTTCTCTTCCTAGATCTGGTGATTATATGCCTCAATTTCCTCGAGCTTTTCCTATTTAGACATATTTCCCATAGTGCACTTGTACCTTGTTCACACAAACTGAACTAATTGCACCAACTTGAAGCAATCACTCTGTTAATCAGATTTACTAAAAAAATAAGGAGCTAAACCAGCTCTGATACCAAACATGATCCGAGAGATTAGCAAGTTTACAAGGTGTCGATTACCAACTCTAATACCAAACATGATCCAAAAATAATCAGATTATTACTACCTGATCTCAAACCCTTATAGGCTTTAATTATTTTCCGACAATTTTCTCCTATTAAGTAATCAATTTAAAATAATGCAAGACAATAATGACAATTACACACAGATTGATTATGGAGTTCAGCAATTGCCTACGTCTCCGGGTTCTTATTGAACCATTCCACTAGTCAAAACTTGTAAGTTACAATAGTACTTTCATAAGAAAACCTAATGGAAACTATTTAACCTTGCTTAGAAGAATAACAAGACCTTCAGACGACAAGGGTGAAAAATAGCACCCGACTTCCACCTTTCTAGTGTATTCGACAAGTTTGATCACTGCCCAGTCCCTTTGTTTGAAACCTTCGGTTCTCAATTGGCCTTCCAGATGCTAATACAATGCCCTATGGCTCTCCGGTCGATATACCAGGCTTCACAATAATTTATTGTGGCACTATGGGCCGACTAGGTAGTTTGAATAACTCCTAGCCACAAATATTTAATTTATTATTTCCTAACAAATAATAGGTCAATAATAATCAAAATAATAATGCCTAAATAATTTAGGTCTTCACACAACAACAATTTCTCATTCGCCTTCCAAGCTCTCGAAGCTTGTCTTCGTATTTTTGTGTCCCTTTTCGTGCTCTAGCGATGAGCTTCTCCTTTGCACCGGTGTGTGTCCCCACAATAAGCTTAACAAATAATAAGCTTGGGGTGTGTGTTTACAATGCAAATGGGTTCCCTATTTATACAAAATTAGGGCCCTTAAAAAAATGCAATTACATATTATCTTAAGGCTATCTTTAAACCTTAGCCTCACCCGTAGCAAAATTAATGGGATTACATACCCATATAGGGCGGTTTGCATTTTTAATGGGATGAACAATCCCAATTTGGCGCATTTGCATATGAAATGGGATTAACATCCCCATGTTAGCGGCTCCTCCACCATTTTCCACGCAAGGTAAGTGGATGTATATCCCACATTTTGTGGGTTGATAATACCTTAGGCTTTATTAAGCCTTTCCACGCATGTTTATGTGGTCATGGGACCACTTTGAGACTAACCGCCCCACCTTGTTCACCACGTGGATTTCCATGCATGGCTTAAGCCCCCAAACAACCACTTCATCACCTCCCTTCCATGTGGACACTTCCACCACTTACCACTATGTGGTCATAGCATTGAGTTTGGCAATTTAATACTAATGTATAAACATTAATATGTATAGTTTGTGGCATAATGCGTGGTATGTGGAATTTGGGAATAATGCATGGAAAATAATTACAAGGTAATTTGAAATTCAACCCACATGAAATATGGCGAATAAGACCACCTGTCGACCCGTGATTGGAAAATCAAACCAACCATTTCACGATTGTCGAAGACCGGTGGATAAAACCCCTTCAATTTTGCCAAAGCCTTTTTGCCACATGTCGCAGTGTGATTGGTCCAATATTGACCAGTTGACTAGAGTTGACTTTCCCGTTGACTGAACTTTGATCGGACATAACTAGAACTCCCGATGTCCATTTTCTCGTGTTCTCACAGTTGTTGGAAAGCTCTCGAGATGATCTTCTAAACTCTGACACCATTTAGGGATGTTTAGGGAAATTTAAAAAATGAACCCTTGATCATGAAGAAAGAAAGATGTCTTTCTTCATGGAACATCTATGAGTACCTACATATGATATGCGAGTTATGTTTGTCATGTGAAGATGTTGGTCCTTTATCCCCTTGGTACGACCCTATCTTTTAATACCTACAGGATGACACCTTTCCCCGACATCACCCATTCTAAAAGAAATCCCTTATTTTCTAAATAGCCTATTATATCGTCCCTGGGAGGCACCCTTTATCGTCATGGCTACGATGGGAATCTACTTCGTTGTTTGGATGTCGTTGATTCTATCCATATAATAAAGGAAGTACATAGTGGTATTTGTGGAGTACATACTAGTGGCATGGTCTTAGCTAAGAAGCAAATTTATGAGAGTAGGCTATTATTGGCCTACCATGGAATCGATTATTGCAACTTCATAAAGAAGTGTGAACTATTCGAAGTATGGGAATTTAATACATGTGCCAAAGCACAAGCCTTACAACCTATTGCAATACATTGGCCATTCTCTAAATGGGGCCTAGATCTCATAGGGACACTTCATCCTTCTTCATCAAACGGTCATACTCATATCATCTCCACACTTTGAATACTTTACCAAATGGGTAGAGGTTGTCCCTCTTACCTATGTCACTAGTGCGTAGATTTCAAAATTCATCATGAACCATCTCATATGTCATTACGAGATCCCCTCAGCCATTGTCGCTTATAATGGTAAATCTTTCGAAAATAAAATGGTTAAAACATTATGTCAACACTTCTATATCAACTTAAGTGGTCTACCCCTTTATTACCCTCAAGGTAATGGGCAGTGGAAGCCACCAATAAAACCCTTGTTCGGATTATGGAGATAATGGTCGATGTAAAGCGGCTGTAAATGGTATCTACTGAGATACATCCTGCCCTTTGGGCCTATCATACTTCCATCCGCACTCCTACCGGTGCGACCCCTTATTCACTTGTCTATGGAACTAAAGCCATCATACCTTTGGAAGTGGAGCTTCCCTCCCTGAGAATATCTCTCAGGGACTATCTTGATAAAGATGAAGAATAAAGATTTGCTCACCTAATAGAGTTAGAATTATTAGATGAAAGCCGTATCAGAGCATTCAATCACCTACAAGTTTATTAGAACAAAGCGTGTAGAGGATATAATAAATTCATCATTCATTGGGAATTTGATGTAGGAGATCTAGTTCTCAAATAAAATCAAAAGAACACCGTTAAAGATAGAGAAAAGAAAGGAAAGTTCGAGGCTAACTGGTTAGGTCCTTATGTTGTAATTGTAAAATATGGATTAGGGGCCTACAAACTTACATATTCAGATGGTGAAGAGCTTCGGAACCCATGAACACCATGCACTTAAAGTGTTTCTACGCTTAGGCATGACAGGAATATCAAATAAGAACTAAAAATTGGAAAACAAAGAAAAAACAAGCAAAAAAATGGAAAAATGAGAAAATAGTAAAGAAAAAGTAGGTCATCCTCATGTGAAAACCACACAATTGTGGCACAGGGGTAGGTCTTTGAGTGAAAACCAATTTTGGTGCTCAAGGAGTATTCACCGGACACAAGTTACTCTTACGGAAGGGCGGGTAATCGTTACCACTTTTTTAGATACGGATTTCTCTGCTAGGTCTAGGAACCCTACTAGGATCACCTTTGCCTTGCCATGATCTGGTTTGTTTGCTCTTATATCTGCATGAAGGACATTACCTTTGTATATGCCTATCTAACGCTGAGCATGAAAATCCCATTGCCATCTTCCTACACATACGTTGGCGTGGCATTCGACCTTTGTATATTCCCAAGTCACGCTAGGGCACCCACGTTTCATTGTTCTTGTACATTTACTTCAAAAATGACCTTGGAAAATACAAAAACATTCGAAAAAAAAAACACAAAAAATCTAAACATTTGGAAAAATCCCCTTTTCAGGGATAAATCTACATTTGTCTCCAAACGCTATCTTTGGGCAATCTACACAAAATAGTGACAAACATAGCTGTGATAACTTATCCCCTTAGATAAACCCAAAAACATTAGAAAATATGTCAATGTTGTCTCACAAAAACAAAGTAGTGCTTTAATTACTTTTAGTTGTTGGTTTTGTATAGTTTTGGTGTACTTAGTCCGTTAAATTGTTAGTTCTTTAAAATGGATCATTTGCTTATCTGAAGTTATCCTGTAAAATTGACAAGGGTGATTTTCAAGTAACCATACCAAAATTACATTTTGGTGGGAAAAGAAGTCGATAAGGTTAAAAATAGCCTAAAACTCCTTTTCAAAAAATCAAGTTTTTAGAACTTAGCCATTTTTAGCTTCTTTAACTTGGTGCGAGAAAATGGTGTGTCAACACTATCAAAAACGCGCCTTTTTGAACTAGGTGCAGGAATTCTCGTGTCGACATACCAAAATGTGTGCCACTTAGAAAGTCCTTGGCTTTGGAAATGTCATGTCAACATCATAAAACATGCGCTAAGTATGTGCGCTAAGGCATTGGAAACATTGTGTTGACACCATGAAATGTGTGCTGAGGCGCAGGAAGGGTTATGTCAACATCCATAAGGTTACGCCAAGTCACACTTTTTGTTGTGTTGAAACTCCCAAAGGTGTGCCAAAGGAAGTTGGTGAGACAATAAATGCCAGTTTTCCTATAAACAAGCATCCGACACTTGTCATTTTCACGAATTGAAAATTGTGAAAAGTGTTTTCTCTATGCCTGTCAGCAATCCTTATCACCCCCGCGTGCCATTTTTCAATCTTGTGGACCCCAACATCGTCCTTCGTCTTTTATAAATCTAGGTAAGAGGATCCTCTCTTGTTGTTTTTTTTTTTGTTGTGTTAGGTATTAGGGCTTGTATGAAAAGATTAAATCTAAAAAGAGGAACCTAACAATCTATAAACCAGCTAAAACCCTTTTACCTCTCCTTCCAGATCTACAAATTTGGAAGGCCCCTACCTTTGAAGCAACTAAAAAATCATCTTTATCTGCGTGTTGCCTTGCTAAAACAAACCCTCTCTTTACCATCTGAGGTATCCAAAAAGAGAGAAAGAGAAAGAAAGAAAATAAGCTAAGTTGTTAAAACTGATTAAAATCATGGCACGCTGTCCTTCCCGCAACATCTACCAAAATTGCGCCTTGGCACACTTTACCTTCTTGTAGCATAACCTAAACCCGTGCCCAGTATAAAGAGAACTTAGCAGTTTTTCCTAAGGCGCGAGGCGCCGCTTATGACAACATCAACATTGGATGTTGTGTACTGCAAATCTACACCACATGTTTTTCCTTTGATGCATTGAACCTTCTTGCAACATCTCTCAAAGTTGCACCTTGGCGCAAGCCTAAACCCATGTAACACAATATTTTTTTAGCACCCGATAAAGCAGTTTTTCCTTAAGGCACGTGCACATTTCCCTTAACGTCAACATGACATGTTGCATGTTGTAAACCCATGCCACCGTGCTTTACCCTTTGGTGCCCAAAATTACTTGTTAACATCCGTAAAATTGTACCCCTTATGCTGAGTGTAAATTTTCTCCTATAAACATTGAGCACACTTTTACTCATGTCAACAAATCATAAAGTGCACCTTGTAGTAAAAGGCCTATGCAACATGCTATGAACCTGCACCTTGTGCCCTAAGCCTTATAATTTCTCATTCTTCATTCTGCAAGATTTCATTATGAATAACATGACGGTTGACATGGATCTTCTATGTTGGACCTCCTTGATCCTTCTTACAAAACAACAATAGCCATCCTTAAGCTCACACATGTCTTCATCAAGTAAAAAACCAACAAAGTCTAAAGCTAAAGTTAAGCAGTGAACAAGAGATGAAGTACAAATATCAGAAAGTCAGGATGCCTAACTCATATGCAGAGAGCGATCTTGACATTAGAGACTCTGAACTAGGACATATTGATATGGATGACTTTTGGGCAAGGACCAACTAGGCAAGCAGTGGCCCATGGATGAACAAACTAGTGGGTAGTGGATTGCACTTTGTAGCTGGGCTGCCAGTAAGTGTTGTAAACAATGAATTTATTATGTTGGTTGCTCGGTGTTACAACAAGGACACTAGATGTGTTGAAGAAAAAGATCAAAAGATGATCATCGACCTCATAACCCGTCACTTTGAACTAACCTGGGCATTCCTCATCATAGGCAATATGTCGCCATAAGTCTAGAAGACTGCAAGAAGGCCTGGGATGACAATGAGGATAAATGCATGTAAATGATGAATTAACTTTATCTGAAAAATAAGAAGTCGGTAAGTAGATGGCCATAGACAATCCACTGTAGTGACTTCAATGAGGAGTTGAGTGATACAATCAAGTTCCTAAACAGAGTATTTGGGCTTCTTGATGCGCATTATTTCAACAAATGGATGTTGAGGTACCTGGAAACCATGAGCAAGAATGCACCTGATCAACATTTTGATTGGGGAAAAATCATCAATGACACCATCTCCCAGTAGCTTCAACAAGTTCTAACAACTAGGAAGTTCTACATGAATTCCTACATTGTATACATTACAGCTTCAGCAAGGGATTTTACATGCCTAGCTCAAAATGGGGTATGGCCTCAGGTCAAAATATATGAATTCTACCCAGAGCTAAAGCTCAAGGCCAACATCTCCTAGTTCTCCAAGATTAATGATGCATTCTTCTATGAGGTAATATACTTACTGAGGCCAAACATGAGACACGGTCGGACCAGCCCAAGTGTGATTGCTGCCACGAAGAAATGGGGAGCATTGTTCACACAATTCCCCACATTCACATATCTCAGAGTGGTGAATTTCAAGGGTGAACCAACAAAGCTACCAAGGTATGCAGGGCCCAAGCTGATCCTCTTGGAGTTGTCAAGGAAACTTATCACTTACCATGAAGAAGTGCATGAAGAGAAAGAAAGGAGGAACTCCATTCCCCCTTACAGTTGGCTGATACACTTGCACCACACTTGCCAAAGCATGGGAGATGTATGCTGAGCTTGAGTTACTAAATCTAAAGCACAACTTCCCAGAAAGTCGACCTTCGACTACCAAAACTACCTCCCAAGGGTGAAAATTGATCCCATCCATGCTCTTAAGATCAAGGACATTTGGATCGACCTGACATATGTGATAGACATCAGATGAAAGGATCACTCCCAATTGGATCTGGAGGAGATCATCCACTATGGTGTTCTTTGTTGTCCTAAAGGGATTCCAAGAGACTGATTAAGAAATTGATCAGGTTTACCTTAACACTAATGGGGATGATTGGCCATTTACAGAGGTTGTGAGCCAAAGCACCTAAGATCATTTAAGAATGGGTTAAGCCCATGTTATAGCGCACCGAGCATTAGTGCAAACAGAATGGTCTCACCTACCTCAGAGTAGATTTCACTACTTCCATTTCAGTTTGAGCACATCCAAGACTCGGCCCAAGTGCCGAAAGGAAAGGGAAAGGACAAGGATGGAGAATCAACCAAATAAGAATAAGCTCCTCAAATCCCTCCTTCTACTTCTGAGAAGCAAGTGGTCGACCTAGTGTCTCCAGGTAAAGAAGAAGAGACAACAAAAGTTTCAATGGATACATCCACTCAGGATGTTGTCACAACTACAATTTGCCAAAGTACCCAATGTCGCTTCTTCCATTCCTTCCCCTCCTCTTGTCATTGAAGCATTTATTCCTATGGATGTGTCTTCTTCTCTCCCTTTCTCCCTTCCATCTCCCACCTCTTACATCTTCTCCTCTCTTACAAATCTGTCACCTAGTGTTCCCTCCATCCTATTACGAGATCCCTTGCATTTTCATGACCTTTTCTTCTCCTGTAGTAACTCCAAGCCCCATAAGCAACAACATGTTGGACTCCTTGTCGATGCCACCACCAAGTGTTTTGACATTATTCCCTAGGGCCTCTTCTGTTGCTTCCCCTTTCACTCTCATTTCTTCTTCTATTCCCTCTACTCCCACTCCCATAAGTCCTAGCTAGATCTCTAACCATCTCGGGTTAGCATAAGAGAAAGGTTCCCATCGCTCCCATGGACTTCTCCATCATTCCGAAGAAGGGACCCAAGAAGTAGAAAGTGATAACTTGCTTTTCTAAAAGCACTTCAGGGGAGAGTCATGGAGATTGCATACCCAGATCCCACCAAAGAAAAGAAGGATCTGTCTCCTACAAACTTCATAGTGACTCAAGTCACAATGGGAACCTCATCTGAAAGCCTATAAGGAGAGGCCTTGTCTGCAGTGGATGATCTCTACAAAATGCTCTAAGAAGCAAAAGGGGACAAGAGAATACTCAAGGAAGTAACAAACATCTCCTCCAAGCATTACAGAGAATGGGCAACGCTCCTCCTGTGACTGCCGCCGAACCCACTAAAGTTCTCAGTCAGGATAAAATAAATGAATATGCTAAGATTGGTGAACAAGGTGCAACAATATCCTCCTAGATTGAGTGAATCCTTAGAGATAGTGAGGAAATGATTAAGAAATTCATAGTGCTCTACCAAGATATAGATCAAGAAAATAAGGAGCTACAAGTAGTAGTAGGTTCCCTCTCCGAGGAGTTGGATAATGCCAGGTTGCAACATGAAACATTCCAAGCAATGGCTAACTGCTCAGCTAATGACTTATTAAAGGTCAGTGTCATCGATCACCACATGGCACATAATAAAGCTCTCATTGCATTAGATTACTAGGTCAATCAAATAGAATATATCTTGGAGAGGATAGGTAAAATCAAGGATGAACCCCTAGATGCATGATCTGATATGGAGCGAGATAGTTACAAATATGTCTCTAGGGATGCTCAGTGAATCATACACCTTGAGGGAAACAAATGATACATTTCAGTGCTTCAAAGCTATAGTCACTCAAAGTTTGGCACCAGAGGTCACTTTCGACCGAGAGTCAATCAATATCCTCCTGGCTCGCCATGATTTCATTGGCTTGATCGATCCATGCGAGGAGTTTTTCGAGTTACATGACAAGCTCAAGAATGAAAAAGAAACTTGTGAAGTCATTGGCGACCATTTCAAGGGTCCAGATCATAATCAACTTTAGAAAATGATCAACAAGTTTATGGAATATCGAGCACAGTGTCACATTGACTCTCCTGATTAGAAGCAAGACACTTAGTTTAAGCAAAGAGATGATGAGGAGTAGTTTCTCCTCTTGTGTATGCTTTGATCATTTTTGTAAAAATATTTAAAAATCATGTTGGCATTTATGATGACATCATCCATGTTGCATCATGGGATGTTGCCATCCAAAAACTTGCCCAAAGTCAACTTTTGACTTTTTAGATATTTTGTAAATATCTTGTAAGATATTTTGTAAATAGTGGTTGGTTTGTTTTTTCTTCTTTCCTCTTCTCCTTCTATAAATACTTGAATATTTTTGTGCTCGGGGTGGACATTTTTTATGAAAAAGAAGTGAGGAGAGAAAGACTTTGTGCTTTCTTGTAACTGAAGAAATATTAATATATGTGTTCAGACTTTGTGCTCAATATATGTGTTATTTGCATTAGATCTTTCTTAAGTTAGATCTATGTTTTTATTTTGTTGGATTCATTCCTATTATTGTCATATGTTCATCAGTATTGCTTTAATATTTTATACAAGTAATTTTTGCTTTGTTTACTACCAGCCCAAAGCATAAACCTTCTGACCTTTCCGTCTTGGAATTAATTTTTTTTCTTACTTCAGATCTATCCTTCCTCTATTCCTTCCCTCCTACCCTTTCTATTTTTTGTTGCTAATACCTCTACTGGGATGAGATCCCAAACCCCCGAAGTTAGAATAGCATAGATTTACATAGATTCCTACTTGATAGATTAGCAATAAACCAGCCGCTTTCTTTGTCTCAAAGAGGGCTATGCCCTGCACACTATTGGTCTGTTTACCCATGACCTTCCTAACCGAAAAATTTTCGAACCAACAATTTTTGGTGACTCCGCTGGGGATCAAACTAAGGAAATAATAAAAAAATGGTAAAAATGACTACCAGATTGCAAATTTTAACTCTTTGTTAAAAATTAAATTTTTTGCAGAAGTGATCAAAAATAAAAATTTCCTTATACAAATCCATAGATCTGGACCAGATAGGAGCTTTTAGTTCACTGAGTTTTTACAAAAACTTGTATATTTCAATAGATCTAAGATTCTGACATTTTATGATATTTTCAAAACCTTGCAAAATTCAGTCAAAGATCTAAAAATCAGCTTTCTAAATTAACCCACTTTTTATCCTTATTAATCTTTGTAAGAAAACCACAATTGGTGGTTGTTAAAAAAGGATAAAATTGAAAATTGAAAAAGTACATGCTGCTGATTTTTGCCATAAAAATAAAAAAATCAGCAAGTACAAACAAAAAGATTGTTGTGAATCTGCTCTTAATTGTTGCAGATTTGAATGGGTACATTGGTGGGTGAACAATTTACTCATGGCAGAAGAGCTCGCAGAGTAGTTGATCCAATTTTTGATCTACTTCAAAGGCACAATTTCAGTATCACTCTAGCATGATTCACATCACTAAGCTCAATGTATCGATTAGCAAGAAGTACCTCACCTCCATGAAAGAGCTAGATTTCACAAGGTGCCTTGACATCGACTTGCAGTGCCCTTTTGCTAAGCAAAACCACACTCCTAGATCGTGTTCTTTTTCAAACTTTTCAAATGGCAATTAATCTACCTGTACCATGGGGAAATGCCATGGGTCCTCTAGCACTGCCGCATCTAGTACACCCACTCCCCAGCGGAATCACAAGAATTTGCTGAAATTTTATGGGAGCAGAATTCAAATCACAGATGCACATATAGCTACGTTTATTATGTCATGCGATGATTCAAGACATGACTCATGAGGACGTATCGACGTCTCTTTCTAGAGACCTTGTAATATCTCGCATCGAATGGTTCCATCATTTACTATTTGGATCCATCACCATTGGGCCACATTACTGCATCGCATTTGAAGACAGAATCAAGCCTTTAGAAGAAGACGCATTCACGTTCTTGTTATGAATCACTCACATGAAGAAGGAATCCCATGAAGCCATGCATGATTTTATCACCTGATTCAATTCATCGATCAACCGTGTGTCGCCTACCATGATGTCAACATTAGAGAATCAAAAGTGTTTCTTCTTGAATTCCATGAGTTTGAAAGTAAGTTTCTTACTTTTACAGGAATAGATACCCACTTTGGTCCTTACCTAGGCTATGGCCATTCAGATAGAAGATAACCTACTTATATCTGGTGAGTTAAGACAAGAGTTGTCAAAATCAAAGGCTTCAACTTCTTCTCAGGCTACCTCATCAAATCTAGCATTCCAGAAGATGGCGAATGACTTTCTCTCATTAAAGAATCAATTGGCTCAAACATCATCTACTACTCCATAACGGGATATCCCACGAAGGAACTTCACTCCCAACAATTCCCCGCAAAGGTCGTGTTTACCTACTACTTCTCCAATGTTAGTAATTGAAGCCCCTTTGGTTAGTTCTTTTGTTGAAATCGAAGAAGATGATCCAAATTATGAAGAACCTTTGTCAGCAAGGTGAAGATGATCAAGATGTCGGTGAACCAACTAGCGACTCTACTATCGGGTATATGGAATTTGAAGACGAGGAATCTGATGAAGAAGAGGGTACCCAAGGGTACGCGAGCAAACAATCATATGCAATTTTCACTCACTCGCAAGGAAAAGAAGCAAATGTCGATGCTGATAAACAAAAGGAAAAGGATGTGGTAACTCCTCCAATGATCGCTAAAAGAGGTAATCCCTTTCCTACTCAACCTCCTGCTAAACCTTTTGTAAAGAAATTTTTTCCCCTGTTTCTCCTCTAAACCAACCTTCCTCCAATTCCATAAAGACCAGTAATCCTACTCCACAAACATGAAATGAAGGACTCATTTCTTCGTTAGCACAACCTTTGGTCGCATTCGATATAATTGATCATGCTAAAAAGACTAAGATCCAGATGTCTGAAGTTGAATACCTTCAGTACAACCAAGAGCAACTTGTAAGATTAACTAAGTATATCCAAAGCCAAAGCACGCCCTTCCCCCATTTCCCTAAAATGAATTCTTCCCACTCCTCCTACATCTCACGTAAACGTTGCCTTGACTTCGTCATCGGGAAAATTGAACCTTTTTACCTATCTCTCCTGATCAATGGTCATAAACTAAGTAACTATATAATCGATTCTGGAGCTTCTGATAATGTTATGCCGCAAAGGTCATCCGTGCTTTGGGCCTCATGCTTACTAAACCTTTTGGCATATGCTACTCCATGGAAACCAAACAGGTACCATTGATTGGTTAGATCAAGGATGCGCAGTTCGTATTCATGGCATTTCCTGATAAAAGGGTAAAAATGACTATTCTCATAGCTGATATTCCAGCAGCATACAAGATATTGCTAGGGAGGAGTTTTTGTAAGGAAGTTGGTGGGGAAATTCATATGGACTGGTCCAAAGCCAAAATTCATGTCAAAGGGATGATGCAAACATTGGAACTAGAATCACAAAATAAATATCTAGTCACCAATTGTGATGACCCCAAGGCTCAGATTCTTTTCAAATCGTCAGGGATGGGAAACTATTTCTTGTCCACCGACTCAGATAGGATGGACGTTCTCATCCAAAAAGAGGATCTTAATAAAGTGTGGAAATTATAGTTTGATGGCAGTTGTGCAATGAGTGGATGCGGTGTTGGGGCTGTTCTAATATCTCCTGAAGAGGATATTTTTCCTTTTTCTTTCAAGTTGCAGTTCTTCAATACAAATAATACTGCCGAGTATGAATCCTTGTTACTTGGCATGCAAGCTGCAAAAGAGAAAGGGATAAAGAATCTAAAAGTACAAGGTGATGTTGAGCTAATTGTCAATTAGGTAAAAGGGATATATCAAGTAAAGAATGACCAACTCAGACATTACTGGAATGTGGTATGGGATAGCATCAAATATTTTGACGCTTTCTCAATCAAAGTAGTTCCACGAGCCCAAAATGACATGGCTGATTCATTGGCCATCTCAACCTCCCTCATGCTCCCTCACCCAGATTTGAAAATAGATACATATACCATTGAGGTGGTTTTCCACCCGAGTGTGCCAAATAATTCACAACACTGGTAAGTGTTCAATGATAACAACCAACTTATCACTTTTTTAGAGAAAGATGACAATTTCAAATAAATTCATTTCGATGGATCAACTTCTACGTGTCGTGAGTCTCTCACTTTGGTCAACACATAAATTTGAAAAAGAAACAATGATACAACTCAAAGGAAATAAGATTCCAAAAGGTTTGGTTTCCTTAGAATGATTATTTGATAATCATGACCGCTTTATTAAGAAAAAGTGAAAGGATGATCCTTCCTCTTCTCCATAAAATGAATTCGTCAACTGGTATCTGCGGAACATCCTCATTACGTGAATATCAAGAAGTGTTGTACGCCCGAGGAAAAGTGAAAATTTGTTAAGTTACTTAAAAAGTACATGGATGTGTTAGCATGGTCTTATGCTGATTTGAAATCCTTCAAGCCAAAGGACATTCAGCATGACATCCCACTCAAGGATGATGTTAAGCCTTTCCATCCAAAGCAAATACATTACGACCCCAAAATCTCGGGTATTATGCAGGCTGAAATTGAAGATGCTAGATGCAAGAATTATTTTTTCAATTCATCGCAGACAGGTTGCGAAATATTGTGCCTGTGAGGAAGAAGAATGGTGAGATACGCATATGTGTGGACTTTCACAACTTGAACCAGTCATCCTTAAAAGATAACTATCCACTGCCGATAATGGATCAAGTGCTATAGGAAGTATATGGTTTAGAAATGTTTTCTCTACTGAATGGTTTTTCGGGTTACAATCAAATTCAATTCACGCCTGAAGATCAATTCAAAACAGCATTCACCACTCCTTGGGGTACCTTTTCCTATAGTAGGATGTCATTTGGTTTGATCAACGTTGATGCCACCTTCCAACAAGTAATAAACTTTGCATTAAAAGGTATGATGGGAAAGTTCATCGTAGTTTACCTAGATGACCTAGCCATGTTCTTTAAGAGATGAAGTGAACACTACAATCATTTGGAATAAGTCTTGATTAGGTGCCAAGAGCACGAGATTTCACTAAATCCCAAGAAGTTAGTTTTTGGGGTCATAGAAGGAAAGATGTTAGGACATGTCATTAATAGAGAAGGAACTAAGATAGATGTCGAAAGAGTTAAGGCTATTTAGAGCCTTACTTTTCCTACAAGAAAGACTGGTGTTCACTCTTTCTTTAGAAAGGTAAATTTTCTTAGATGCTTCGTCCTTGATTTTGCTGAGAAGACTCATCATATATCTAATATGATGAAAGGGTCCCAAACATTCCAATGGAGTGACAAAGGCAAGGCATCATTTGAAGACATTAAGACCTTCATTGCTCATACCCTGCTCGGTGTGTCTTGACTTCAAAGCAAAGACTTCATCATGTACAGTTATGCCCCCACGCATACTGTATCAAATATCTTGATGCAAAAGAACTCCGAGGATATTGAATCCCCAATTGCTTTCATGAGCTCCCCTCTTAAGCCTCATGAAATGAAGATGTCACAATTAGGAAAAGCATGCCTTTGCCATTGTAAAAGAAGTCAAAAGTTTCGTGACTACATTCGAATTCTCATATAGTAATGTTGGTTCAGACATGGCGTTAAGTCTATCCTAACTTAACAGGAATTAGGAGCTTCAAGGAATTGGATCGCAAAGGTCCGGGGAATATGACCTAGACATTAGACCAACCAAGTTGGTAAGAGGTAAGGGCCTGTGTCAGCTAATGGCTGAAAATAAAGACTCATAGGTACCTGACAATAGAGATGATCACATTGATGGAGAACAGGATGAACTCGAGCGAAGGTGGATTCTTTGTCTATGGTTATGTTTGTCATGACAAACAATGAATTGTATTCGACATCAAGTTCTTTCTCACCTATGGCGAGTTCCTAACTCACCTAACCATAAAGGAAAAGCGAGACGGTGAAGCTCGAGCCACAAGATATGTCATATGGGATGATGGATTGTACAAATGTGGAATTGACAGCATTTTTCTACGATGTGTTGACAAGACGCAACAGGTAAAATTGTTGGAGAGTTTTCACGACTCCTCCTATAGTGGTCACTTCTCCTTGTCGAGTAATAGCATATAAAATCATGTAGCCTAGGTACCTTTGGCCAATGTTATTTCAATATGCAGCCACTGGATAGCAAAATGTGAACTTTGTGAATAGTTCATTAGCAAACCAAAGTGGCTGCATTTCCTCTCGTGCCTCGTCATCATCGACGAACCATTCGAGAAAATGGGTAATTGATTTCATTGAATCACTCAATCCTCAATCAAGTGCTAGGCATAATTACATCCTAACAAAAAAATTACTTTACAAAATTGGTGGAGGCCATACATCAAGTATGCCATCAAGTTGTTTGTAACTTCATCAAAGAGAATATTATTGTGAGATTTGGAATTCCACACAAAAATTTTCTTGACAACGCTTCCAAATTCTCTTCATGGGAAGCTATTAGTTTTTTTTTATGGATACTGAGAATAACCTTGGCTCATGCTTTTGATTATTATCCTCAAGGAAATGGTCGGGTAGAATCCAAAGAACAAAACACAGTAACTATCATACGGAAGCTAGTTGATGAAAACCAATGGTCCTAGACAAATCATTTTACAATACTTTGTTGGTGGATCGTATCTCTCCAAAGAGGTCTCTTGGCATGTCGCCTCTTCAAGCATTATATAGAATTGATGCTAAAATCACTATCTCCAGTAGAACTTCTTGCCCCGCGCTTAACTTGAGCAATTGAAGATGAAACTTTTCATAATTATCTTGAAACGAGGATTATGTACACGGACAGAACTTGAAAAAGTTAGTGAAAGTGGTCAACAAGATCAGTAGACATCAAAATCAAGTTAAGAGACTGTTCAACAAGAAAGCTAGGTAGCAAGATTTCTAAGTGGGAGATCTCATTCTTCTGTGGGACAAATGAAGAGAACCGAAAGGTATGCACGAGAAATTTGACTCTATTTAGAGAGCGCCCTACAAGATCAAGTAGCTTAATGGAGAGAATAGTTTCTATCTCTCATATCTAGATGGAACCAATCTCCCACTTCCCTATAGCGGGTAGCACCTAAAGATCTTCAGGAAGTAGAGCTTTCTCTCCTCTTTGTATAGTTTTCTTTCGTTGTGTGCTTGCTTCTATTGTTTCGTGTTCCCTTTCTTTCCCTTTTTGGTTACCCTTGTTTTTGACTCTTTGTAACCTAATGGATAGGCACATAGAAATATGGGATTCTCTACCCTTGAGTTTCACTCAAAGATAGTCCCTTAAAGAGCGGTTGTTATCTGAAAAATTGACAAGGGCAATTTTCGTGTAACCATACTAAAAAAATTCCATTTTGGTCCCCTGAAGAAGTCTGATAACATTAAAAATGGCCTAAAATCCCTTTCAAAAAATCAAGTTTTTTAGAACTTAGCCATTTTCAGCTTCTTTAACTCGGTGCAGAAAATGGTGTGTCAACACTATCAAAAATGTGCCTTTTAAACTAGGCATAGGAATTCTCGTGTCGACATACCAAAATGTGTGCCCCTTAAAAAGTCCTTTAGTATTGGAAATGTCATGTCAACATCATAAAACATGTGCTAAGTATGTGCACTAAGGCACTAGAAACATTGTGTTGACACCATGAAATGTGCGCCGTTGTAAGGCGCGCAGGAAGGGTTGTGTTGACATCCATAAGGTTGCACCAAGGTGCACTTTTTGTCATGTCAACACTCCCAAAGGTGCGCCAAAGGAAGTTGGTGAGACAATAAATGCCAGTTTTCCTATAAATAGGCACCTGACACCTGTCATTTTCACGAATTGAAAATTGTGAAAAGTGTTTTCTCTGTGCCTATCAGCTATCCTTATCACCCCCGTGTGCTATTTTTCGAGCTTATGGACCCCAACATCATCCTTCATCTTTTATAAATCTGGGTAAGAGGCTCGTCTCCTTGTTTTTTTTTTTGTTATTTGTTATGTTAGGTATTAGGGCTTGTATGAAAATATTAAATCTAAAAAGAGGAACCTAACAATTTGTAAACCAGCCTAAAACCCTTTTACCTCTCCTTCCGGATCTACAAACTGGAAGGCCCCTACATGTGAAGCAACTAAAAACTCATCTTTATCTCGTAGGTTGCCTTGCTAAAACAAACCCTCTCTTTACCATCTGAGATATCCAAAAAAGAGAGAAAGAGAAAGAAAGAAAATAAGCTAAGCTATTAAACTGATTAAAAGCATGGCGCGTTGTCCTTCCCTACAACATCTACCAAAATTGTGCCTTGGCACACTTTACCTTCTTGCAACATAACCTAAACCCACACCCAGTATAAAGAGCACTTAGCAGTTTTTCCTAAGGTGCAGGCGCCACTTGTGCAACATCAACATTGGATGTTGTGTACTGCAAATCTACGCCACACATTTTTCCTTTAGCACACTTGTACCTTCGCAACATCTCTCAAAGTTGTGCCTTGGTGCAGCCTAAACCCATGCAACACAATCTTTTTCAGCGCCTAAGTCAAAATAGTTTTTCCCTAAGGCATAGGCACATTTCCCTTAACGTCAACATGACATGTTGCATGTTGTAAACCCACGCCCTGCACTTTACCCTTTGGTGCCCAAAATTACATGTCAACATCCAGAAAACTGTGCCCCTTCTGCTGAGTGCAAATTTTCTCCTATAAACATTAAGCGCACTTTTACTCATGTCAACACCTCAGAAAGTGTGCCCAACAAATAAAAGGCCTCTACAGCATGCTATGAACCTACGCCTTGCACCCTAAGCCTTATAATTGCTCATTCTTCATTCTACAAGATTTCATTATGAATAACATGACGGTTGACATGGCTCTTCTGTGTTGGACCTCCTTGATCCTTCTTGCAACAACAACCATCCTTAAGCTCACAGATGTCTTCATCAAGAAAAAAACCAACAAATTCTAAAGCTAAAGCTTAGAATGTCGAACAAGAGATGAAGTGCAAATATCGAAAGTCAAAGTGCTTAACTCATATGCAGAGAGTGATATCGACATCAAAGACTCTGAACTAGGGCATATTGATATGGATGACTTTTGGCAAGGACCAACCAGCAACCAAAGTGGCCCATGGATGAAAAACTAGTGGGCGATCGATTACACTTTGCGGTGGGCTTCAGTAAGTCTTTGTAAAAAATGAATTTATTAAATTGGTTGCTTGGTGTTACAACAAGGACACTAGATGTGTTGAAGACAAAGAGCAAAATACGATCATCGACCTCATAGCCCATCACTTTGGGACGACCTGGGCATTCCTCATCATAGGCAATATGTTGTCATAAGTCTAGAAGACTTCAAGAAGGCCTGGGATGACAATGAGGATAAATGCATGAAAATGATGAACAAAATTTATCTAAAAAACAAGAATTCGGTGAGCAGATGGCCAAAGACCATCCACCATAGTGACTTTAATGAGGAATTAAGTGATACAATCGCCTTCCTAAATAGAGTATTTGGGCTTCCTAATGCCCATTATTTCAACAAATGGATCTTTGAGGTACATGGAAACCTTGAGAAAGAATACACGAACAAAGTGTTTTTGCTTTAGGGTGGAATCATCAACGACACCATCTCCTAGTAGCTTCAACAAGTCCTAACAATTGGGAATTTCTACATGAATTCCTATGTTGTATACGTTGCAACATCAACAAGGGATTTTGTAGGCCTAGCTCGAAATGGGGTATGGCCTCAGGTCAAAATATATGAATTCTACCTAGAGCTAAAGCTCGAGGCCAACATCTCCCAATTCTCTAAGATTAATGATGCCTTCTTCTATGAGGTAATCTACTTACTGAGGCCGAACATGAGACACGGTTAGACCAGCCCAAGTGTGATTACTGCCATGAAGAAATGGGGAGCATTGTTCACACAATTCCCCACATTGACATATCGCAGAGTAGTGAATTTCAAGGGTGAACCAACAAAGCTACCAAGGTATGCATGGCCCGAGTTGATCCTCTTGGAGTTTTCAGGGCAAATGATCACTTACCATGAGAAGTGCATGAAGAGAAAGAAAGGAGGAACTCCATTCCCCTTATAGTTGATCAATACACCTGTACCAGACTTGCCAAAGCACAGGAGATGTATGCTGAGCTTGAGTTACTAAATCTAAAGAAAAAATTCCCAACAAGGAAAACCTTCGACTACCAAAGCTACCTCTCAAGGATGAAAATTGATCCCATCCATGTTCTCGAGATCGAGGACATTTGGATTGACCTAACATTCCTTCGCCTCCTCCCGTCATTAAAGCATCTATTCCTATGGATGTGTATTCTTCTCTCCCTTCCTCCCTTCCATCTCCCACCTCTTCCATCTTCTCTTCTCTTACAGATCTGTCACCCGGTGTTCCCTCCATCCAATTACAACTCACTTCCATTTCCATGACTTTTTCTTCCCGAGGCCTCTTGATTGCTTCCCCTTTCACTCCTGTTTCTTCTTCTATTCCCTCTACCGCCACTCCCATAAGTCCTAGCTGGATCTCGACCATCTTGGTCAGCATAAGAGAAAGGTTCTTGTACAATGGAAAAGTGACAAGTGAGCATGGGAATCTACAAGTAACTCTTCCTCGCACCCGACCTCCCGAGGTCGTGCTAAGATAATGGTGGGGATGGAATATGTATGGGATGCGAGACAAACTAGTTAGGCAATCAAATGTCTTCAATAAGCACTAGTGGAATTTGTGAATCTAAGGCAAAGAAGGCCCTCCTAACCTAAACTGGTGTGATAGATCGATCGGCAAGGATGACTTCTCAAGGCTCCAATCAATATCGAGCTCTGGCATGATTTGATCTATGGGTTGTGGAATACATGGAAAATGACTTGGGATAGTTTCGTGTACATCTCCGATAAGGTCATATGGTGGATGGTAAATATAGTTGACTCTATGGACGATTCTCTGGCCTAGTCCAGAACTCTCTAGCTTTGTTAGTTGTTGTATCTAGTAAGGATAACTGTTCGATGATGATAGGTGGAAGTGGAGTGGATCTGAATACTAGTGTGCGTAGGCCAGTGTCTATGTCTGATTGACTTACGGATTCGTTGGGTTGCGGGATTTGTGGATCACAACCGTAGACTCTTGGTTGTTGCGGTCCTGCTATGGTCATGTATGGAATCAGTCCCTGATCCGTAGTATCCAATAGTCATATGCTTTCTCCGCTTCTATGTTTAGAATCAATAATTGTGCGATCTTCTCAGAATATCTTACAGGCGTTCGTGCAACCTGAATTCTTAGGCTGGTATCTATATCTGTAAGAGTGTCTCCACGTGTCTGGCATGGGACCAAAGGATCGCAACCAAAGGTTTGTTCTCTTTCAACCCCTTCTATAGTCATATGGATGTTACCTAGGGTAATCTGTAGTTTGGTTGATTCGACCAAAACATGTGCGCTTGGTCGTCTTCTATGTTTAATCCGCTCAACTGGGAATTGATTTGTTGTAAGCTTACCATTGTTCGGAAGACTTGGATCCTAAGATTTTGATCTATATCAGTTATTGCTATGATGAGATTGGGCTGGGGCACGATTGGCTCGAATACGTATTCCCTGGGCTCCCTAGGTCCCATGATTGTCATACAAAAGTAACAATGTAAAACAAACTATAGCAAAATAAAATTTAACTACGTTGAATATATCTATAGCATATATGATTTCTCTATTTTTGTATTTTTTGATGAACTTTTATGAAGGAATTTTTAAAAGAGCAATTATTTTAACATACCTAGAATTTGACAATTAATCTAATGATGAAATTAAAACAAACAAGATAACCGAGTGTAGTTATTTGTCTGTGCAATTTTGAACCTATTCTAAACAATGAAATAATTGACTTAATCTATTTGCAAGGCTCTCGATCCTACCTCAGAAGTGAGGAGTGAATCATAGTTTCTCAGAAACTATCAATCCCCACAGCTTCCCTGGCAATATCGAGAGTAGAATTGACTGAAATAAAGTGATTGGCTACTTTATTTAATATGTTTCTAACTAGAACTTTGAAAGCTAGAACCTAGATTCTACAGAACAGTGGCGAATCCGATGGTGTGTGTGATCTTGTCCCCTCAGTGTGATCTCCTCGTTCCTTCGTGTCCAAGTGGATCCAGAAAAGCATGTAATGCTAACATCAACAGAAGTAGATATTGGGATAAAGGCATCTCAAGATACAGACTGAATATAATGCGAGTAGGAGAGGGATAGCGCAAGAGTACAAAGCTTGGCTTATGTAATTCCTAGTGGGATTTATTGTGAGTCATGCAACATGAAAGGTCCAGAACCTGAAACTATCTTGTTTGAAGAACAAAACCTTTAACTTTAATGGATTCCTATTGGTAAACAGACTATCCTATTCCAATGGATTGGATGAAATAACATCAGTACTTGCACAAGATGGATATGTGGCTTACTAACAGTAAAACAATGCTAACTAAGCATGCAATGAAAGAAACTAAGCATTCTAAGCAAAATGAAAACTAAATCTATTGCAAAGAGAAATTAAAGATAAATTTTTTGGGGCAATTTGCTTGAGCACAAGCCAAATATTTATAGCATTTGCATTTACCCAAGGTAAAAACCAAATAGAACTCTTAAACTATAAATAATGGAAAAACACTATTCCAGGGAACCAGAATCATAAATGCAAGCTTATGGCGGTGAAAGAAAGCTGGTAAAACATTGAAATTACATGAGTCATGTTAAAAGAGCTTTCTAGAAAATGTGTAAAGGACCGCCGCCCGAGCAGGGGGCGGTTACTGGGACCGCCGCCCTATTCCAGGGTGGCGGTCACACGATACCGCCGCCTGGGATCGGGCGGCGGTTTCATCCAAGAGAAAAGGCCAGAAAAGAGGGGAAAAGGGAAAAAAAAGCACGTGGGGGGCTAAGCGGGGCATGAGGGATGTTAATGCACACTTGGAGATATTTTCCAGATCCCGAACACCTGCGAGGAGACTGTATCATCATTAGAGGCACTGTTATGTTATTTTGGCAAAGACAAGACTTACAATTTTGGGTACGTACATATTGTCCCCTCAAAGAATCGTTTTAGCCATAAAGAGGCGTAAAATAGTGGGTCTGAGTATGGAGGTCCCGAAATGGAAAGTTAAGAGTTATACCTGATACATCCGTGTGTTGAAATGACGCCGTCCAAAATTCCCGCTACCTGCAAAACCAAAAAGAGAACTCAAGTGCAGATAGACACAATAGTTTGGAAAATAAACGCTAAAACAATAGGAAATGAGAACGTACCATTTGTGCGGGGATAAGAACTTACCTCCGTCGGTGCTCTAAACCTGTGAAAAAGGCATTTAAAACGAATCAGGGTGCTATATATATGAAAGTGGGCCCATTTTCCTATTCATTTATGTGAGTTGATTCGATTGATTTTGAGCTCTGGAACCCACGGTGATGGTTTCTTGCGTGAGTAGAGTCAAAACGTCCGTGACGGGATAGTGATCATGCCTCCATGAGCGGAACATCGACCCACGAGATCACAGGTTAGTTTTCTTCAATTTATCCCTTTTACCCCCTTAATTTTGAAATGCTAAAATCTTTGTCGTGGGGGTAATTTTTGAAAATGTTAGTGTTAAAAGGTTCATCTAGGGGGGGCGCCTACTGGGTAGGCCTTGTTTTAGTTAAAATGGTCTTGTTTTGTCATTTTTTTGGGCTTTTAGGTTTAAAAACCCGCATGGGTTTTCAGTCACAACCGGCGCCGCCCTGGGCGGCGGTTACATGACCGCCGCCCTATTCAGGGTGGCGGTTACATGACCGCCGCCCTTAAGGCGGCGGTTACAAAACCGCCTCTCTGCTCAGGGCGGCGGTTTCACACAGAATGCCAAAAGAACATCTATTTGAGATTGTTTTTGCATTTTTAGCATTTCTACATGTTTTCATGATTTTTTATAATATCACTCGGATGCTAACTTGCTTTGTTTTGTGTGCTTTTGGGTGTATGCAGGTGAGAGAGGAGTATATCCGATGGAGCCGAGAGAGGGAGTGTGACTGGCTCCCAGGAGTACTAGATGCCCTTTCACAGGATGAGGAGGACACTCTTCAGAGGGCCGGGATACTACGCATCTCACACGTGCCCCATGTTACACCATCCAGTCACATTATTTGTGACCTATTCTCCTATTGGGATGCTGATCGGAACACCTTCTAATTACCAAGGGTCCGCGATGAGTGGACCATTACTTTGGAGGATGTCTATCACATTCTGGGGGTCCCGATTATTGGGAGACATCTCACCCTTGAGACAGCAGGTTCGCGGGCCTAGATAGCACAGTGGGCCACATACATGGGAGATGCAGTCATCTCCATGGGGTCGAAAAAGGGGGTTAGAGTTTGATCCATTCCTAGTTTGTCCATCCCCTTACTTCTCCAGGATATCATGGGGATCCTTTCCTCAAGACTGATCGGGGATAAGGGAGGAGATACATTGTTATACTGTTGGTCCCCCATTATTGCATAGATAGAGGGATATGGCCAAATATATGCCTGGGGAGTAGACATACTTGGGACCACCAACCATGATTTATACAGGGTAGTCCTTTACACTGAGGGCGATCCTTGTGCCACCCAACCCTTGTCATGAGTTGGGTCTATGAGCACTTCATCCCCTATGGAAGAGGTGTAGAGGTGGTAGATCCTGGAGCTGTGAGGGCAGCCAGATGGACAGATATGTTGGTTCTCCGAGCACCTCATCAGCCACTTGCCTCTTTGACTACTGCCGACATGGAGGCCACACCATATCAGACTATGATAGGTATATGGGGCGAGGAGGCTCTTACTCGATCTCCCTGCTCCACCATAGGGCAACTTATTGTGAGTGGGGTGAGAGGAGATGCACCCCTTTGGCCGAGTTCCTCAGTAGTTTTTCCTACCCTATATGGGCATGCTTCCCCCAGTAGCGCCAGTATACAGATCAATCCGAGAGGCCAGAGGGGGGCCTAGAGGCCGGGGTTGGATAGTGGTTACTCTTGGCATTCCCATTGCAGCCAGGAGGGTAGTACATGCTAGAGGGAGAGCCGATGCACCTCAGGCACCCTTGCTTTAGATTGCCATGGGTCCTGCCCATAGCAGCGATGACCCCATTGAGGTAGACTCCGAGTCTGAGGAGTTTATGGGGGAGAGACAGAGGAGGAGACCGAGGAGGACAGTGATCCTGAGTGGCATGACACTCAAGATATCATGCAGGTAGAGAGAGCCGAGAAGAGTGCAGAGAGAGTGACTTTGGTTTCAGAGGAGCCACTCTCCCAGGGCCATGGCGGGGAGGATGAGTCTGTTGTGGGGTGCTACGTTGCTCCAGTCACAGGAGCAGCCCCTCAGTCAGTGGCGGCATCCGTGGCAGGTGTTGATCCTATAGATCCATCTTGGAGGCTTGGTGATCCGAGTAAGTTACCTCTCTCTCTTTTTAATGTTTGTTTTTAGTTAGGATCTCCTTAGTTTCTATCTCTCCTTTTATTTTATCTTGTATTTCTAATTTCTTGTTTGGTTTCTAATTTGTTTTCTCCTTTGTTTGCAGAGACCACCGATGAGTGGCGGGACTTGATTCGCAGGGTATGTACTGATACCCTAATGATCCCCATGGAGAGGACCCACGCAGAGCTGTCCATGGATGCGGGGAGCCCTCAGTAGCTGGTAGACATACTGACATCTTTGCCCCCAGTCTGGCATGTGGCCAGGATGGTATCGACTCTTTGCACGGAGCTAGCGGGGTATAGGATGGCCGAGCGTTTGATGAGGAGTCATTCTCATGGTGAGACTGTGGCTGCCCCTCGGGATCCTAAGCCCTCCGTGCACTCAGAGTGCCGGCGTAGCTGGAGTCCTAGGCATGGGCATGCACCTTCAGAGGGGTCTCGTAGGGATTGAGAAGCCACTTGGCTCTCCTAGATTTTGTATGATACATTCTTTTGTATATCCTGGGCTCTTTGAGCATTTTGACCATGCTTAGTGCATGATGGCATTGTACAGAAACGTTGATCATTTATATATATATATATTATTTTGGATCAAACCTTTGGCATTTATGGCTCTGCTTCTTTTCTAGTTTCCTCACGTAGATTACGATGTATGTATGCATGCTTTTTTGGAATGTATGCAATGGAGAACAAATGATGCAAATGTTTATTTTCCTTTTGTATTTCATGATGCTGATATATGATAATGTAGATATAATGTGATTTTGAATCTTAGTTTCTTTAAGAAATTTTTGATACTTCATATTTGTTTTGGCAAAGTGATGAATATAAACCGGTATGATGAGCAGATAAACCTGCCCCTACCCCCAACTCCACGCAACTAGTAAGATGTGAGGGCTCATCACCGAGAGTTGGGAAGGGCGCAAGTTATGAGATGTGTTGAAATGATATTGATGAAAGACAGACAAAGCTTTGGCGGAACCAAATTAGGATACCACAAGCCCACTCCACTCGAGTGACTTCATAGTTTTGGATGCAACTTGCTTTGTGGTTTATCCAGACTTAGATCCTTAGATGGCCACATAGTAGACAAAATCTGGGTTTTTAGGATTTTGAACTCTTTTGGAATTTTGGACATCTGATTCATTTGTTTTTGACTCAAAGACTTCGAGATTTGAATTGTTTGCTTATGACCTTTTGCATTTGTTTGTCAAGAGGACCCCCTACACTTTGCCCCATGCTACTAGTAAGAAGCATGGGTTTATCACCATGCAGAAAAATCATAGGCGAGTAAGGGCATTTCCATCCTTCCCCAACCCTACGTCACTAGTAAGAGATGCAAGCTTATCACCAAAGGTTGGTGGGGCAAGGAAATGTGTAAAATTAAAATTTTCTGTTTGATCAATATTTGACTTGTTTACTTGAGTAAAATGTCAGTATGTGCTTATTTCCAAAGAGATATACATATGGGATAGATGTGACACCATGAAGCTTCTGGAACAGACCATAGGCAAGACACCTATCCTAAGAAGAAACCAAAAGTGAGAATAAACCTACAGATCTTGGCATGGGTACCGTTAAGACTTTGTCATATCTAGCTTTACTTGATAAAATGATTCCGAGATAATTTGATGATATCATGAAAATGGAGAGGTATGATTAGAGTGTTTATGCCAACAACATCATGAGTTTGTAATGAATTGCTTTGAGAACAAAATTCCTTGATCACAATTTGTGTACGAAACAAGCGGACAAAATGATCTTAATCTATATGAAGATGCAATGTAAATGTAATTATAAATAGTGCTAGTTTCTTATGCATAGAACCGCTTGAGGTGTAGGGAATTGACTGTTTCACCAAATTCCTCACCTTCCAGCATACATAAGAGGTATGCACCATTTCCATAGTCCTTCATGACTCGGTATGGGCCCAACCATTTAGGCTGGAACTTCCTTCCTTTGCCGGTCTTCTTGTCGATCCGGCTATCTAGCCTTAGAACTAGATCACCTTCATATATGTCGCGTTCATAGACTTTCTTGTTATACTACCGGCACATCCGGTCAGCATAGGCTCTGTGCCACTATTCAGCATCTAACCTAGCTTCATCTAGGCTTTCTAGTTGGGAGAGACGTGCTTCTCTGTAAGCATCTTCATCCAGAATCCCTTGTAATGAAATACGGAGACTGGGTATTTCAACCTCAAGTGGGAGAACTGCCTCGCCCGAATACTAGTGAGAAAGGATTTGCTCCTGTTTGTGTTCTTATTGAGGTTCGGTGGGCCCATAAGGCCGGATATAACTTCAAGTGCCAATCTTGTTTGTTTTCTTTCACCGTTTTAAGGAGAATGGCTTTTAGTGTTTTATTTGTCACTTCAGCCTGTCCGTTGGCTTGCGGGTAATACAAGGAAGCCGTATGATGGCTTATTTTAAATTTATTGCACAATTCACAAACTTTTTCATTCTTAAAAGAAGTTCCATTATCTGAGATAATGATTTGCGGGATACCATACCTACAAATGATTTGGTTCAAAATGAACTTGGCGATTACATAAAACCCAAGATAAAGTAGTAAGAGGCATAGCCTCTACCCACTTGGTAAAATATTCGGCCGTGATTATAAAATTATGGCCATCAGAAACAAGGGAGAGAATTTCCCTATTAAATCTAGGCCCCATGTAGAAAAGGGCCATGGAGTCATGATTGGTTGTAGAGTTTGTGTGCATGTGGATCTCATGGGAGAACTCTTGGCACTTATGACACCTGCGTACAAACTCTACTGCGTCGTGTTCTAGAGTGGGCCAGAAATAGCCCATTCGATGTATTTTACGAGTGGTGGCATGGCCACCGAAGTGGCCTCCACACATTCCACTGTGAGATTCATGGAGAATTTTCTTGGATTCTTCTGTGTCGACACATCTTAGAAGCATTCCATCGAACACTTTCCGATAGAGCACTTGCTCTATAATGACATATTTTGCTACGATAATGTGTAGCCACCTTCTGTGTTGCGGTGTAGCCCCTTCTGGATACGTATGGTCCATGATATAATTAATGATATCAGTGTACTAGGGACACTCAGAGATAGGAGGTCTGGTTTAATGTAGTATACACACTCATCTGGAAAATCCAGATCTACTAGATCACCTCCATCTAATGGGTTATCAGCTAACCAATCCGTGATGATTTGTCCCTTAACGGATTTCTGATTTACAAATGTTAATTTGAATTCTCCCATTAAGGTTATAAAATGTCCAACCTTCTTAGACAAGGACCCTTGCGTGAGAAAAGTTCGTAAATGGTCTATTTTTACCATGACCCTTGTTTCTTGATTTAGCATATAATGTCTTAAGCATTTGGTTGTAAAGACTATGGTGAGGCATTCTCATTCTTCTTGTGTATAACGTGTTTCATAGTCGAGCAATGTTTGACTAATGAAATAAATCACACGCATTCTCTCTTGTCATCGTCCTCTTGAGCTAACATACAGGCTAGTGAGACATTGGTAGCTCATGAGTATAAAATTAACGGGTGATCTAGCTTAGGTGGCATTAGCATAGGTGGTGACAACAAGAAATGCTTAACTGCGTCAAAAGCTTCATTACAATCTTTAGTCCAATTAATATTGTAATCTTTCTTGAGTAAATTGTTGATTGGATGAATGGCGAAACTTAAGTCTGGGATGAATCTCGGATTGCACCAAGCTTTCCGAGAAATGACCTGATTCCAGATTCATCCGAAGGTGGGACCATTTCGAGGACAGCCCAAATTTTGGTTGGGTCAACATCTATCCCTCATGACGATATGATGTAACCTAGGAGCTTCCCTCCTGTTACACCAAAGACACATTTTTCTGGATTTAGCGTGACTCCGTATTCTATCAGACGTGAAAGAATGATGCGAAGTATTTCCGGATGGTCACAACGCTTCTTGGCCTTAGCCAACAAGTCATCTACGTAGGATTCCATGATTTTATGAATTAGATCATGAAATATATATGTCATAGCTCGCTGGTATGTAGCGCCAACATTCTTGAGACCGAATGGCATAACAACGTAGCAATAGGTTCCCCAAGGAGTTATAAACGTGGTTTTAGTTTGATCTTGTTCAGATATTCTGATTTGATTGTATCCCGAGAATCCATCCATGAGAGACAAAAGTTCAAATCCAGCTGTCGCATCAACAATGACGTCAATGGATGGTAACGGGAAGTCATCTTTAGGACACGCTTTGTTAATGTCTCGGAAGTCTATGCAGATGCGTATCTTTCCATTTTTTTGAGAATGGGAATGATGTTAGATACCCATTGAGAGTAATCGACTGGTTTGATGAATCCTACTTGGAGGAGTTTCATTACCTCCTCTTTTACCATGAGAGCTACTTTGGGTTTCATCGGTCTCGACTTTTGTTTGACCGGATTTGCATCAGATTTAGTGACGAGGTTGTGCACCGCAATGTAGGGTGCAACGCCTGTCATTTCCTTATAATTAAATGCAAAAGCCTTCTGATGTTCCTTGAGGATTCGAGTGTGTATTTCTACTTCTTCTGGAGTTAACGAGGATCCTAACTTCAATATCCTTGGTTCATCTTCCATTCCGATGTTAACATCAATTGTTTCTTCGATTAAAGAGGCATTACCTTCTTCAAACTCAGGTGGGGCTGGAGGTAAGTCCAAATCGTCCCCATTTTCTACTGTGTTTATGCTAGGTTCCATTTGCGAGGGAAGCTCCATCATGGGATTTCTGAAGTAGGAAGATGAATGTGGGATTAAGGACAAATCTATCATATGATAGGAGAGATGTAATGCCGCATAGGTGTTTAAGTAATTCAGAGTGGCCATATCACTATCAATGTGGTCTAGGATAGTAGATTTGTTTTCATTTTTGTTTAAAAGAGAATTTGTCATTGTTTTTATCAATGGTTCATCACGAAGGGATACTATGAAACGGGTATCCTCTAACTTACTGTTTGGAGTAAAATGTGATGCTGAAGTTGCTATTGAATCAGTGAGAAGATTTTTCTCTCATGGGATTGCTTCAATTGATATGAAGTCAAACTCCTTGCTTAAATTCAACACAGCTGTTTTGTAAAGCTGTAAGTGCTCAGCTTTGGTTTCATATATCTCAGAGACTTGGTTTGCTACCAATTGTGAGTCTCCTAAGACTCTGATGTTATCAACACTAATTCTCTTAGCTAAGATGAGGCCAAGGAGGAGGGCTTTGTACTCAGCACCATTGTTTGTGCATTCGAAATTTAGTTTAAAGGCAAATGGTAGGACTTTCCCTTCAGGGGAAGTAAAGATTACACCTGCCCCCACTCCGTAACGACACCTAGCCCCATCAAAATGGAGAGTCCAATATTTAGGTGGGAGTATAGATGTTGGGATATTTGTTATGTTAACATCTTCTACTTCTACCATGCAGAGATCTACCGCTGGGAGAGAACCGACACCCAGGGAATATCCCATGCCTACATAATCAAATGGTAAGAACATTGGTAGATCTTGTTCTATTAATTCAACAATTTTTGCAGTAGTTCCTAATGATACTATTTCTACAGTGTTAGCCTCATCTTTGGGGGTTGGGGTTGCCTTGGCTAGGCTCATAGTTTCAAGATCTGTCATAGGTACCAACTTTTCTTTTGGTTTTGCGTCGGTAGGTTTATTAAGTTGGTTTGTTGGGAGTTCAAACTCTGAGTGCATGCTGGTCTTTTCTTTAAGTCAGCTAGGTGTACATCGAATGGTTTTGGATCACCTTTGGCCACAAATATATTCCTAAGTGTAAAAACCTTACTTCTTGAAATAACGTAGAAGGGATTGCCTTCATGCAATGTATCCATGGTCAACCGAGGATCATATTATAGTTAGTTTCCCGATCTATAATATAAAACTCAGTCAAGATGGTTTTGGGTCCTAAGGTGACCGGTAATATTATAGTTCCAACCGAGGTGGCTTTAAGACTATCATAGCCCCTTAGTGTGTTTCGAGTTGTGGAACAATTGGTTTCTCCATACCCTAGCTTTTGAAGGAAAGAGAAGGGGACTATGTTAACTGCCACCCCATCGTCTATCATTGCACGCTTTACATAGTTGTTATAAACCCATACTTGCAAATGTAAGGCTGGATCACCTCGACGTGTGATCTCAGCATCTGTCGGCATTTTGTTTATCTCGAATATGAATTCGACATCCCTATCCGCCTGCCCTGGAGGATGAACATCGAAGTCTATATGATTTACCTGTGTTTCAGGAGGTGGAGTGATGTTAATTAAATGGCCCAAACCTAATGCCTCTAAAAGAGCAGCCCTGTGAGTAGGGGAATTTTTTAATAAATCCAAAAAGGAGATGTGCGAGAAGGTTTTTGTTAGGTCATTAATTAAATCATAGGCACCCATAGGTTTTGCTATGATTTGTTGGATGTTATCCATCTCTGGTAGGTGGCTTGGACTTGGCTGAGAGAAATACTCTCGTGTCCTTGTTACAGCTTCGATGGGTAGTTCGGCGTCTAACTCCACTAAACCGACTACCTTAGGCCATGGCTGACTTCCTAGTTGTGGCGCAACTAATGGATTTAGCGAGGTTGAGGCTTCATGATCATTGTTTCCTATTATTACACTCTTGTTTGTCCCAGTTAGATTTAGCCTATTGTTATCGTGATTTGGGAGTGGATCATTAAAGATCTTGAGGGGTGCATTTTGAGGAGAAACTACCCCTAAAAAGGTATTTGATGCTGGTGACGTAGGATCTGCCAAGAACATATCCATGAAAAGTTGTCTTTGTTCATCTGGCAAGCGTTGCATGAATTTATTGTAGTCATGGCACGTTCTAGTGTCATGGCCCCAAATTTTGTGGAAACCACAATACGAATTAGGATTGTAATTCCTAGTTTGTTGGTTTGGTGCGTATTGTGGCCCAAAATTTTGATCAAACCATTGTCTATTAGGATTAAAATTTTGCGTTTGTTGTCTTTGGTTTGAATTCTGGTTTTGGTATCTAGTTGAATTTTGGCTCGGACCCTGTGTGGGATTTCGTTGTTGTTGTTGTTGTTGTTGTGGATGGTTAAAATCCACTGTATTGATTGTCGGGGTAAAGTTGTTGTTTCGTTGGTTGTTTATTTGTGATGGAGTATTGACAATATTTACCTTCTTAGGCTGGTCGGTTACTCCATCTGTTGTTACACCCCGATTTTTATTAAGGATTTTAGGTCCTTGATTGACGTTTGTGGTAGTAGGATAAGCTGTAGTGTTCTGGTTGGAGGTGACTAACCTCCCATTTGCTCCATATGTTTTGTGACCACTATCAATTGCTGCTTGATCTATTCGAAGAGCACTCTCAAGTACTTCATCGTAAGTTCTTAATGGGAACTTCTAGACTTCTTCCTTCACTTCTCTGCTAAGAGAATGAAGGAATAAATCACATAGTTCCATTTGATCCATGTTTGGAGCACTTGCCAAAGAATAAAGAACTGTACGCCACCTTTGGATGAAATGGGTGACAGATTCATTGTGTTCTTGCTTGATGTGTAAGAATTCCCTGATTCCTGTCCTTAATAATTTGTTCATGTCAAAGGCCTTGATGAATTCTGACACGAGCTGCTTGAACGAATGGATGGAAGCCTCAGGTATTCTATAATACCAATCGAGAGCGATGCCTTCCAAGGTTTTTGGGAATATCTTAGCAACAACCCCATCCCATGGGAGTAGTTCTCGAATGGTTGTAGCGTAAGCTTTGATATGTGCATTTGGATCTCCCTCACCTTTGTATTTGGGAAAGTTCGGAGAAGAGGTCTTGGAAGCATGACACTTCGTATGGTGAAATCTAAGGGTTCTTTCAAATATTCTGAATAAGTCCCTATCGCATAGGTTTCGACCATTGATGGTGCTTGCTGAGGGAGCGGAGGTGGAATGGGTTGTTGATATGGCATAGCATATACATTGGTAGGGGCATAAGGAAACACCTGTGTTTGAGCAAACATGCCGGGAGAGGAGAACATATCCCCTTGTGGTGATTTGGAGTACATGTTTAAGTATGATGGGGTATTGTCCAGGAATGGATTGTTTTGTACTAGACCGGGAGGAACAGCGTTAGAGATGGTGGGTCTAGTTGGCATTTGTTGTGAATACTGAGGAGTCATGCCTAACGTGCCTACTCCTGTGAGGAGGTCTACTTGGCTAGGAGGATTAGAATTTCCTGTTTGTATGAATTGAGAATGGTGATTTGCTTGAGCAAGTTCTAACCCTCTCACTTTTTCTACTAACGTTGAAATGACTTCATTTGGTGAAGTCACGGTGTTTTGCCGTAGTGGTGTTTGTTGTATATCATGGTGTTGTATAGGCATGTGATATCCTGCTATGAACTGATCGCTGCCCTGCCAAGTTTCCCCGAGGGCATTTCCTATATGTAGTGGCATGGAGGTATTTTCTTGAAAAGAGACCTCGGGTTGTGTTTGTAAACCTCCTATAGGTGGGTACATACTTCGAGAACATTGGTCGTTCCTGGCATAACGTACCGAATGTTCATCATCTAAACCTCGGTATGAGTCTGATTGTCTACTAATTTGTGGTCTAAGCAGCACCTGAGGAGATGAACTAGATTCTCGGTGAACATCATGTTATTCGAGCCTGAAGGCTCTGTTTGTTGTGTTTGAGCAAGCTGATCTAACTCCTCAGTTTGAAAAGATGAGTTATATCTGATCCTTGGAGTTTGTGTTGACAACTGGTTGGTTGAGTAGTTATCACCCCATACTGAGAGTGAGGGTGATGATTGTCTATTTTGTTGGGCGTAGTATGCCTCAAGGCCCAAGAGGGGCCTGCCATATGCATCGAATCCCGACATATTCAGGGGGTATATGAATACCCGCAGAATAATGGGAAGGAGCGAAGGTGATGGTGAAAGCTAATGAGGTAGTAAAGATGAAAGAATCGTTTTTAATTTGAAAGAACCAGTAGAAATATGATTCCAGACTAGAAAGTAGAAAGGTTCACGTTGGGTTCACCAATTTTGTATGATGGAAAAGTGACAAGTGAGCATGGGAATCTACAAGTAACTCTTCCTCGCACCCGACCTCCCGAGGTCGTGCCGAGACAGCCGGTGGGGATGGAATATGTATGGGATGCAGACAAACTAGTTAGGCAATCTAATGTCTTCAATACGCACTAGTGGAATTTGTGAATCTAAGGCAAAGAAGGCCCTCCTAACCTGAACTGGTGTGATAGATCGATCGGCAAGGATGACTGCTCGAAGGCTCCAATCAATATCGAGCTCTGGCGTGATTCGATCTATGGGTTGTGGAATATGTGGAAAATGACCTAGGATAGTTTCGTGTATGTCTCCGGATAAGGTCATATGGTGGATGGTAAATATAGTTGACTCTATGGATGATTCTCTGGCCTAGTCCAGAACTCTCTAGCTTTGTTAGCTGTTGTATCTAGTAAGGATAACTGTTCGATGATGATAGGTGGAAGTGGAGTGGATCTGAATACTAGTGTGCGTAGGCTAGTGTCTATGTCTAATTGACTTACGGATTCATTAGGTTGTAGGATTTGTGGATCGCCGTAGACTCTCGGTTGTTGCGGTCCTGCTATGGTCATGTATGGAATCAGTCCCTAATCCATAGTATCTAATAGTCGTATGCTTTCTCCGCTTCTATGTTTAGAATCAATAACTGTGTGATCTTCTCAGAATATCTTACAGGCGTTCGTGCAACCTAAATTCTTAGGCTAGTATCTATATCTGTAAGAGTGTCTCCTGCGTCTGGCTGTGGGACTAAAGGATCGTAACAAAGGTTTTTTCTCTTTCAACCCCTTCTACAGTCATATGGATGTTACCTAGGGTAATCTATAGTTTGGTTGATTCGACCAAAACATGTGCGCTTGGTCATCTTCTATGTTTAATCCACTCAACTGGGAATTGATTTGTTGCAAGCTTACCGTTGTTCGGAAGACTTGGATCCTAAGATTTTGATCTATATCAGTTATTGCTGTGATGAGATTGGGCTGGGGCATGATTGGCTTGAATACGTATTCCTGGGCTCCCTAGGTCCCGTGATTGTCATACAAAAGTAACAATGTAAAACGAACTGTAGCAAAATAAAATTTAACTACGTTGAATATATCTATAGCATATATGATTTCTCTATTTTTGTATTTTCTGATGAACTTTTATGAAGGAATTTTTAAAAGAGAAATTACTTTAACATACCTAGAATTTGACAATTAATCTAATGATGAAATTAAAACAAACAAGATAACCGAGTGTAGTTATTTGTCTGTGTAATTTTGAACCTATTCTAAACAATGAAATAATTGACTTAATCTATTTGCAAGGCTCTCGATCCTACCTCAGAAGTGAGGAGTGAATCATAGTTTCTCAGAAACTATCAATCCCCATAGCTTCCCTGGCAATATCGAGAGTAGAATTGACTGAAATAAAGTGATTGGCTACTTTATTTAATATGTTTCTAACTAGAACTTTGAAAGCTAGAACCTGGATTCTGTAGAACAGTGGTGAATCCGATGGTGTGTGTGATCTTGTCCCCTCAGTGTGATCTCCTTGTTCCTTCGTGTCCACGTGGATCTAGAAAAGCGTGTAATGCTAGCATCAACAGAAGTAGATATTGGGATAAAGGCAGCTCAAGATACAGACTGAATACAATGCGAGTAGGAGAGGGATAGCGCAAGAGTACAGAGCTTGGCTTATGTAATTCCTAGCGGGATTTATTGCGAGTCATGCAACATGAAACGTCCAGAACCTGAAACTATCCTATTTGAAGAACAAAACCTGCAACTTTAATGGCTTCCTATTGGTAAACAAACTATCCTATTCCAATGGATTGGATGAAATAACAGCAGTACTTGCACAAGATGGATATGTGGCTTACTAACAGTAAAACAATGCTAACTAAGCATGCAATGAAAGAAACTAAGCATTCTAAGCAAAATGAAAACTAAATCTATTGCAAAGAGAAATCAGAGGCAAATTTGAGGGGCCATTTTCTTGAGCACAAGCCAACTATTTATAGCATTTGCATTTACCCAAGGTAAAAACCAAATAGAACTCTTAAACTATAAATAATGGCAAAACACTATTCCAGGGAACTAGAATCATAAATGCAAGCTTATGGCGGTGAAAGAAAGCTGGTAAAATGTTGAAATTATGTGAGTCGTGTTAAAAGAGCTTTCTGGAAAATGCGTAAAGGACCACCTTCTGAGCAGGGCAGCGGTTATAGGACCGCCACCCTGTTCAGGGCGGCGGTCACGAGACCGCCACCTAGTCAGGGAGGCAGCGGTTTCATCACTGAAGAGAAAAAGGCTAGGAAAAGAGGGGAAAAGGGAAAAACAAAGCACACGGGGGCTAAGCGGGGCATGCGGGATGTTAACGCACACTTGGAGATCTTTTCTCGGATCCGAACACCTTGCGAGGAGACCTGTATCATCATTGGGGCACTGTTACGTTATTTTTTTCTAAGAGCACTTACGGGGAGAGAGTCATGCAGATTGCATACCTAGATCCCATCAAAGAAAAGAAGGATTTGTCTCTTACAGACTTCATAGTGACTCAAGTCACAATGGGAACCTCATTTAAAATCCTACAAGGAGAGGCCTTGTATGCGGTGGATGCTCTCTGCAAAAAGCTCCAAGAAGTAAAAGAGGAGAAGAGAATACTCAAGGAACAAAACAAACATCTCCTCTAAGCATTACAGAGAATGGGCAATGCTCCTCCTATGACTGCCGTCGAACCCATTGAAGTTCTCAGTCAGGATAAAATTAATGAATATGCTAAGATTGGTGAACAAGGTGCAGTAGTATCCTCCTAGATTGAGTGAATCCTCAGAGATAGTGAGGAAATGATTAAGAAATTCACATTTTTCTACCAGGATATAGATCAAGAAAAAAAGGAGCTATAAGCGAGTGAGGTTCCTCTCTCGAGGAGTTGGATAAAGCCAGGTTGCAACATGAAACATTCCAAGCAATGGCTAACTTCTCAGCTGATGACCTATTGAAGGTCGGGCATCATCGATCACCGCGGGCACATAATAAATCTCTCATTGCATTAGACTACGGGTCGATCAAATGGAATATATCCTAGAGAGGATAGAGAAAATCAAGGATGAAGCCCTAGATGCACGATACAATATGGAGCATACGATTCTAAAGATGTCTCCAAGGATGCTTAGTGAATCATACACCTTGAGGGAAGCAGATGATACATTTCAGCGCTTCAAAGCTATAGTCACTCAAGGTTTGGCACTAGAGGTAACTTTCAACCGAGAGTCAATCAATAACCTCCTAGCCTACCATGATTTCATTGGCTTCTTGATCAATGCATGTGAGGAGTTCACCGGGTTACCAGACAAGCTCAAGAATGAAAAAGAAACTTGCGAAGTCATTGGTGACCATTTCAAGGGTCCATATCATAATCAACTTCAGACAATGATCAGCAAGTTTATGGAATATCGAGCACGTTGTCACATTGACTCTCCGATCGAAGCAAGACACTCGGTTTAAGCAAAGAGATGATGAGGAGTAGTTTCTACTCTTGTGTATGCTTTGATCTTTTTGTAAATATATTTTAAAAGCATGTTGGCATTTATGATGACATCATCCATGTTACATCATGGGATGTTATCATCCAAAACTTACCCAAAGTCAACTTTTGACTTTTTAGATATTTTGTCAATAGTGGTTGGTTTGTTTTTATTTTCTTTCCTCTTCTCCTTATATAAATACTTGAATACTTTTTGTATTCAGGGGTGGAAATTTTTTGTATGAAAAAATAAGTGAGGAAAGAAAGACTTTGTGCTTTCTTGTAACAAAAGAAATATTAATATATGTGTTCAGACTTTGTGCTCAATATATGTGTTATTTGCATTAGATCTTTCTTAAGTTAGATCTATGTTTTTATTTTATTGGATTCATTCCTATTATCATCATATGTTCAGCAATATTGCTTTAATTGTTTATGCAAGTAAGTTTGGCTCTATTTACTACCAGCCCAAAGCATAAACCTTCTGACCTTTCCATCTTGGAATTCATTTGTTTTCTTCCTTCAGATCTATCCTTCTTCCGTTCCTTCCCTCCTACCTTTCTATTTGTTGTTGGAAATACCTCTATTGGGATGAGATCCCAAACCCCTGAAGTTAGAATAGTGTAGATTTGCATAGATTCCTGCTTGATAGATTATCAATAAACCAGTTTCACTTTGCTATCTCAAAGCGGGGCTATGCCCTTCACTTTGTTGGTCTATTTCCCCATGACCTTCCTAACCGATAGATATTCGAACCAACATTATCGAAAGTTGAATATTGTTTGATTTAAATTGAGCATTGTATTGCATACATTTGAAGGCTATCATGCTTGTAAACAGCTTCTTGTAGGTTTCTTTGTTTGTTAGTGTGCTTCCTTTTAGGGTTCATTTTTTCCTACTTAGATTAGATCTCATTTTATCTCTTGTTAGAGGTTTGTGCATGTTTTATTTTAAGTATTAGTATGTGTATATTTGTTTAGTTTTGTTAAATTTTGCTTGTGTGTTCTTGTAGAGTTGTTTGTTATCACCTCTATCATCTATCATCTCACCACATTTATAACATTATTCACTATATCATATGTATACAAAAATGCTAAGTGTTACATCATGCATGTATGCTAAGCTAATCATCAAATATCTTATCATCAATGGGGGCAAGAGGGGTTGCACATAATCACTAATCTATCCCCCACACCAATATCATCTAGTATCATCCCAAGTGCTAGCATAAAAACTCAGAACTAAATCATGAATCTAAAAACATGTGGTGCCATCTACAGATACATCATCAAATATGAAAGCAAGAAGTATATACATTTCTAAATCTAAGATATGCCACATACATGAAAGAAAGAACAAACATACATTATGAATCCATCGGATAAACGATACATACAAAATGTCCATATATATGTATGACTATCCAAATCAATGATCAAAATAATACATCATCGATACAATATGCCATCAAAAAGGGGCATGCATCAAGAAGAATCGGGCCTTCATCACGAGGCATCATCAAAATGAATAATATACAAATATATATAGAAAAATTGGGCCTTCATCATGAGGCATCATCAAAATGAATAATATACAAAGCTATATAGCAAAATCAGGCCTTCATCACAAGGTATCATCAAAATGAATAATATACAAAGCTATATAACAAAATCAGCCTTCATCAGAGGCATGTATAAAGAATATATGTACAAGAAGAAAGTGGAGCTCAACACATGATTTTTCCCTCGTCGGGGCTCCTAGGTCTGTCACTTGGTTGATGAAACAATGTTGGTGGGAGGACTCGCCGCACTAGATGGACCACCAAGATGACTAGACGGTCCCTGTCTACCTGGTTCCACTAGCATGGGTTGCCTAACTGATCTCGATGAGTGGCTGGATCTATGTGACCTAGACCTGTACTACTTGTCCCTAACTATCAAGGAGTACCACTCGATACTGCTGGGGAACTACCCTAAAGTAGGCAGTCTTATAGAATAACACCTTGCCATCGAGCCTCGTGGCATCACAGATCAAGTCAACATCTCCTGAAGTGAGGGCTACGTGAAGGGAAACATCTCACTCACCTGTCACTCTTCCTAAATCATCCTTAGCCTATCTCGAAGAGGCAGCCTCTCGATCCTGCTCTGTAGTAACAGTCTATACCTATGCTCAAGCCTCATCCTCTGCATTACAGGAGACCCTATGACCATCTATATGCATGGTCCCTCTAGGCCATAACCATCCATATCCGAGTATGGGACCGGTGTAGGAGGCTCAATCTCCAGAGCCCCCCGTGTGTGGCCATCAATCACACCTAACTCTTCCATAAAACACTATCACTTTCCTAAGTGGCCTATGCCCAGACTTGACCTCTCTCTGCTATTAAAATTTGTATTTATGCGAGCTTTATCTCACTCTAATGAGAGGTCTTGTACCTAGGTCCTCACTGTATCTCTCTTACTAGCCACCTGTAACTAAACATCGATGGCTTCCTGTAACTACTGAAGAACAACTCACTGCTCACCTGTGCTGCTACTCTCTAGGGTATCAAAAGGTGGCCCCTATGCTGGTAGTACCTACTAAAGAGGGGTATAAATCCCTGATGGAATGCCCAATGGGGGCAACTCTATGTCACATGACCCGTATATCTATCTCGGTCGGGCACGGGGCCCTATCCCTATAGTTCTTGTGGAAGGGGACCCTGTCCCCTACCTCTAACATGCTGGGGTGCATTGGGCCCACCCTCATCATCATCATCATCACTATCATCTCTGCCCTTACCACTGCTAGGAGGCCCCACTAGAGGAGGCCTCAAGCGGCATCATATGCCGCTCTAGGAATGCTCAAACGACACGGGAGCACACTATGGTACCATGGCCCATACTCTAGCGTAGTACTCGGATCTCGATCTACCTAAGCGGCACCCAAATAGCAGGTACCACCTATCAAAAGCTAGCCAGTGCTCTTTCACAAGAAATATGTGGACCCATATCAAATTTCTCTCTGGCTTTGCGAGTGTACCATCTATATGGCCCAGGAACATCTTGGGTAAGGCCAAACTACTGCGACATCGATCCACTCTATATAACTCCCGCATATAGATGCGGCTACCCAAAATAAAATTCTCAACTGTGGTGGTGCTGAGCTCTAGACCATCCTATGGCCACTGAAAATGTCTGTAAGGCCTCCAGGTAATGGAAGCCTAGAGCAACTCATCTAGGTCACGTCTCGTAATTGTATGTAACCCCCATGAAGGGTCGCACATCGTCCCCTACCTAGACCTAACCCATATAGAAGGCTCGTCGGGATCTCGACCTCTTAGCATACCGAGGGGGTGACCAATAGCAATATGGTCCCATGCCTAAATCTATAATAAATGAGTAGGTCCTACCATCTTCTAACGGTAGTAGGTGATCAGATGGATATCCCAATACAAATGTGATAATATGCACTGACCCTAGTAATAGGTCTATCCCTCCACCAAGCCCAAAATCACTCCTAGGTGTCCCAGTGAAAATGAAGCACAGTCTTGTCAGGGAGTAGAAATCCACTAACAAGAGCCATCATGTAGACCAGCACGTGGTCTAACTCTAGATCATCTATGCATCGTGATAGTTTGATAGACATCATGTGCCATGGTATGGTCGAAACATTGAACAAATGTGTGATGTGACGTTGAATGTCACTCCAGTGACTCATCATCTCGATAAGTTGTCCCTAGATCGGGACCCGCATGATGTGTCATACATCCTCTAATGTAATGGTCATCTCCCCAGTCGGGAGGTGAAAGCACTGGCTCTCGTTGTGCCACTGCTCTGCTATGGCCATCAAGAGGTCGTGATCTAAAGTAATCTGGGGCATCTCGGCCACATAAGATAGTCTGTCACATGTAAAAGGCTCACTAGGGTCACTCTATCCTCATCATCAAACTGCGCCTCTATCACAACCAAGTGGCCATAGTGCTCATGAGTCTAAAGAATAGGTAACATATGCTGCAAAATCAACACAAGTGTTAGACGTCTAACATTTCTATAATATTTTTCTAAGGAAAAATAAAGCTTTTAACACATCTAATTTACTAACTATTATTTTCTTCTAAGGTAATCTCACCTTTTTCTTCTATAACTTGGCTATTTTCTAGCCAATTGTCTTTTTATCACATGCCTCCTTTGGCACTGCATGTCCCTAACCGACGCATACACACCCCTCGAGGGACGCATACGCACACTAAAATTTTCCTCCTTGTTTGATGCGGCTGATGCAAGATGCATACATGCCCTCTATGACACCTATGTACCCATTTCAATGCACACGTGTGAACGTATCCATTCAAACCCTAACCAACACTTGTGTGACCCTTTTATATTTTCTACAGTACATGTGCATGCACCCATCTTTCCCAATGAATACACGTGTGCGTACCCATACGCCAAACAAATATGTGTATGTGTCCGTGTCCCCTATGAATGGATGTGTGTGTGCGTCGTGTGTCGATTTTGATGCATGCGTGTGTGCGTACCCATCAATCCAATGCATATGCCTACACGTATGTGTCAAAACTCCTCCTACCTACCCTAAAACCCCTAAAATCGTAATTAATACATAATTAATGGGGGGTTAGGGCACTCACAAATGATCCATCTACCAAGTCCAACATGTACTCCGGATACGATCTGTGTGACTCATCCTCCTATAGTATCCTTGCCATCTCACTCCAGGGCTCTTGTTTCACTCATGGTAAAAATTTATAGAGGCTCTGGTCAAAATGAATTGGTCGTGATTGTTTTACCGACCCCAGGTGAGTATATTAACCTGTCGCGATGCCCCTGGGGCATGTTTTCTCCACCGTGATCATTCTAACCTTCTTCTATCCACTATGATAATTATTTTTATATTAAAATAATTATTTTTACTAATTTTCACATGTTGGGGCACTTCGTGTCATCCAACGGTCCCTTCTTCGTCGTGGCATTGAGATAATTTACGAACCTTTTAGGCACCTTTTCCCACATTTTTCCTCTATTTTTCATCTATTTTCCCCCGTCGTGATAATTATTTACTAATTTATTTTAAAATAAATTATTCTCAACCCATCTTTCTTCTTATGGGCGCATATTCTAAGCTTTTTGATAGATTTTCCTTCCCACCACTACTTACACATGTATTTTTGGAAGATATTTGATCTTTTAAAATTCTTACGGCTGATCAAAACCCAAAAAAAAAAATCAAAAAAATAAAAATTTAAAAAACCACAAAAATTGGAAAATAGCAAAATGGCTTAAAATTGATTAAATCGATCATCTATTGCTGAAATTTGTGTCTATTGCATGGCACTCATCCCAAATCTTGCTAACATTCTCAACATCATTTGAAACAACGACTCGCACATCACCCAAATCTTCAATCAATTAAACAAGCTATGTTGCTTACTTCATCTATACTTTGGGGCCCTGCATCTGTTTTCATCATGTACATTGCTTTTTCATAAGATGAAGTGTCCTCCATCTTCCCCCTTGAATAATACACCTTTCTTGGGGCATCATTTATAAAAATTACTTCATCTCAATAACAAAATATTTGTGCAACTATCTTGAACATTGTTGGTTTAAGTGTGTTTGATTGTACTTATTTCCCTGTCAGGTGATTCGGTTTATTTCTCGTATTGCATTGCATTCGTGTATGTTGCATGGAGTTGGTTGTTTTGGATGAGGAAGATTATTTATATCTTGGATTTTAATGTCATTTTATGCTTCCGTCACATTCTCACATTTTAATAAGGACCCATGAGGAGGATTCTAAGCATTATGATGATTAAAATATTGTTAGCAATTGATTTACGGATAGCTCAATATCCCTTTTCTTCTAGTTTCTCATCTTCTCTCGAACACTTTTCTCTCTATTTGTTTTTTCGATTGTCGATGAAATTATTCATCACCCATTGACACTCGAGGGGGCATTCATCATCCTTCACCCTATTAATTTTTCTTCTACCCCTTCAAAAAATTTCTACTTGCTTGTGTTTGTCTACTTTCTTTGAAGTGACGTCGCTTACGTCACCTCAAAGAGGGGAAAATGTAGACACCTGTAGTTTGATCAATACACTATTATTTCTAATAGTGCACTAACGCTTCTTCCTTTTGTAAATTGACGACACACCGCCAGTTAGGCCTATCTAACTCCCTTCCTACAACACCTTTTTGGTCATTTTTCCTCTTATAAACCATTTAAACAAGAAGTTATAGCCTCATTCTAACTACATTGCTACTTGTGGAAATTATCGAGGCACTCATAAATGCCCTTTGGTATGATTTATGTGAGGATCAATTAATCATCTATCATGATTATTCTTTTTTAAGTTCATAATGATGTCCATAAGATGAGACTAGTTCGCTTTTCCAAACAAATAGTGGGTGGCATCCTACACTGAATATTCTACTTGAGAGTATATTTTCCTCCACTTTCCCCCATGATTCATTTAAAATTATGGTTTTCAAGTCTTCTAGGTCCATGTGGGTGACATCACTATCCCCCAAATCGGGCTATTCATTTATCGGTGTAGAGATTGGACCTAAGCATGAATACTTGACCTTCATGATGGTAAAAAGTAATTCATCATGTGAGGAATGAACTAGTGCAAGTGATTTGATCCCTATTATAATACTTTTTATTTTTAGCAGTCCCCTTTAGGATGGCAATTTTAAGTAATTACAATTTTCAATTTAGGTGATATTTACTTGTAAGGAGTGACACGGATGTTGAGAGTTTATTGTTTTATGAAATTTCTATTTTTACATGAGGGGACCTATCAAAAATTACTATTTTTATACTGAGAGGTCTTATGGGTGTCGAAATGGCACAAAAATGGTCTCAAAAGTTTAGGTTTTTAACTCTGGACCTTCTAATCCAATTTTCTTGGAATTTTAATCGTGAGAAATCCATAGATCTAAAAAGGAAACTACAACGGCTGAAAATTTGTTTTATTTTCTAAAAATCGTATTTTTAATACATGGTGTTTCTAATACAATAAATTTGAAGACATTTTTGTGAGGAGTTCTCTAGTGAAGTTTATCGGGAATCGGGTGCGAGATCTTTGTATGGATTGGGAGATGTGAGAAAAAATAATTTTTTGAGTTTGATGTTCTAGGAAACTTTGAATAGTATTAATTATAAAAAAATGAGTTTAGGGGGAGGGATAGATCGTTTAAAATGTAAAAAAATCTAAGTGTTTTCTCTTTTAAATTTTATTACATTTACTTTGTAATTTTATATCAATTTTCACCCATCGAGGCCAAACTACAATTGGATGGAGGTTGTTACGTGGTTGAACCATAAAATGTAGGGGAAAATATGTGAAAAGGTACAAGAGGGGAAAGATGGTGTGCTTTGTATCAAATGTTAATAAGTCATGTTATGATGGAATGTGAGTGAGATGGGAGGTGTTATAAATGGGATTTTGAGAGTTGCAATTTGGTTTTTCACATGACTAAGGTATAACTAGGAGAGGGGTAACACATTTTCATGTCCCTCGTGTCCATTTTTATCTTTGTAAAATGTATAGGGACATCATAAGCTTCAAAATTTTCTTTGGGATTTGGTAACATGAGGAGAGGGGACATGGTGGGGCAAGTGTGAGTTTACAAGCTTCTTAGTAGAAAAAGATGTGTATTTCAAGTTGTGTAGAAAGAGGAAGCATGGAGGAGTACAATTGTATGTCCCTTTAAACTTTAGGAAAATTTCAAGGGGAGTTTCAACCTCCAAATGTGCTCCATGGGACTTTAAATCATAATAGGAGGGGCGGTGTGTGGAAGAAAAGTTTACAAATTTTCTAACCCTTGGTTATCACTTAAGTGAAGTAGCCATCTCAAACATGGGGAGAAAAAAATTTGTACAAAATTTCCCTTTTCACCATGGGGACAAGTGTAATGAGACACTCCACCCTAAAAAAATTTCCAAGGGTCTTCACTTATGAGAAAGGGGACCTTGGTTTAGTGAATCCTTCACGCACCTCCTAGCGACACAAGTTGTTGTTTGAGTGATGAAACTACTTAGATGAATTAGGAAGCATGCATATTTTCCCCCATGTACTTTTCCACCTTGGTAAAAATTTTAAGGGATAGTGACAAATAAGCTTCAAATGTGCCCTTAAGATTTTTCCAATTTTTGATGTCATCTCACCAACTCAATTTTAGAACATTGGGACTATTTTTCTTGCCCCAAGATCTTGGAATGGAGTTTTGGGGTCAAACCTTATAATATTTTAACTCAAACTATTTAATTTTGAGACCATAAAAACACATTTAAAGAGCTAATTCTTCCTAAAATTTTACTCTCATGGATTGTTCCTCTTTCATCTTAAAGGGGCAGATATAGTGTCTTGGATCATCATAGAGAATTTTGAAGTCTTGGGAAGAAATTTATGTGTCCATCATGTGGATAATTCCAATATATTTCTATTTCCTATTTTTTATCTCCTAACTCCTCCTGGAACTCTCAAAATCTTCAGGACAAGTCAACTTTCTCTGTTGAGGTATGACATTCCTTATACTTGTAATGACCTTTTTTTACTTTATTGATTCCTAACATGACATGGCTCTACAAAATTTCATCAAAATACCTTTGATACTTTAAATATCCATATACACCACTTATTTATATTATTTTCACTTGCAATCACCTTCAGATGATACTCATTGGTTGCAAAATGGCCAAAATAGCCCTTTTATGTCTCTAGGGATAGTTGATGCCTTGTATCTTAGTAACATCTTAAATCACCTTAGGTATACTTAATTATACATAAAACGTACTTGAAAATAATGTTAACACATTTCCTAGCTAGAATGAGGATGACACTATGGATAGGTTGGTTATATGAAGGGTTTATAGAGATAGGGAGAGAGAATTATCAAGTGGAGGCTTGGTTTTCATGGGAAAAAAATCAATTCCGCATAATAGAAATTTAGCATGACAACATATAGAATCAAAATTTGAAACATAGAAAAATAAGGTAAATAATGAAATAGCGGAGGAAAACAAAGATATTCAAAGATTCACTTTACATGTCGTGTGTCTTGACTAAGACCACTTGTACAAATCTTAATAGTAACTAGGACTATCCATATGGTCATAGAATTTTCCCTTATCCAAATCCAAGTGTTATTACTAACAAGAGTTGTAAATTGCAATTTCATGATATTTGATGCATATTATAATGATAAATTTTAAAAAATCAAAGCTTATATTCATCAAAACAACAAAATTTACAAAACTAAAAGTACCATATCGTTAAAATTTAATTATTTAAACAATTAAAATTTATTCACAATATTTTAAAGAATTGATGCTTATTAATTAAGTTTAAATAGGCATATTATTTTTATGCATATTATATTTAAATCTTACTGAGATCTTCCATCTCAACTACTTATTTTTACGTAATAGGTATGCAAACCCTTAAACCCACTTGGTGACCACCAAATAAAAATAATTTTACATAGTTATTGTTAGCCAATAGGTTTGTAGATATTCATATCCAAAACTCCTCCCTTATGTTGAGAAGTTGTTGGGGTTACCACAAGGTTGTACAAATAATATATCAGATCTAAAAATTCATGCAATGAAAGCATATATTCTACCAAAATAATTATATAAAACAAGAGATATAAATCAGCACTAGATTTAATGTGGTTCACCAAGTGTGGGCTACGTCCACCAAGAAACAAGTCAATCTATTATCCAAAGATTTGACAAGATATACAATTAAAGATCTGCAATCTTCCACACCTCTCAGATGTACAATACTTTCTTTCACCCAAGATTTTACTTCTTCTCCAAGAATTATCTCTCTCACAATTATTCTCACAATAATCATCAAATTTTGCAAGTTCTTCTTAATTATAGGTGTATACAAACATAGGGCACTTAGCCATGCAATTACAACAATATATTTGTTTTAATACTAAAAATAGATCTAATTCCTATGAGTTAATTAAAACACCCACACATAGGTAATTGACATCGGTTAGCCCTAACTAATGTTGGTTCCTCCTTTTCGACCGATGTCGGTCATAGATGTCGATCCCTCCATAACCGATGTCGGTTACTGTATTTTCCAGCAAGTTTCATATTGCATACTAATCCAAAGTAATTAAGCTCCATAACTCAAAAATCTCCCACTTGGAGATTAATTACTGGACCATACCTATACATTGTCATTCTTGGATCCTTCTTTAGCTTTGTTTCTTCCTCTTCAAGTCTCAAACTCGAAGACAAACATGGTGGATTGTAGCTCCAACTTCTCCTTTATCAATGGCTTCATTAGCATATCCATAGGGTTCTCACTTGTATGAATCTTTTCCAGATCCAACCGTCCATCCTCTAATACATGTCCTATGAAATGATACCTCAATTGAATGTGTTTCACTCTTGAATGAAATGCTGATTTCTTTGCCAAATGAATTGCACTCGAATGTCACTCAACAGTTTGAAATAATCTTCCTCCTTTCCCAAATATTTCATGAACCTATTCATCCATATCATCTCCTTGCTAGCCTCTGTATATACGTAACATACTATACATATATAGTAGACAAAACCACAACCTTTGTAATCTTGAAGTCCAGATAGCTTTGGCGTCTCACCTACTATGAAAATATATTGGTAGTGCTCGTCCTACCATCAAGATCTCTAGCCATATCTGAATCAACAAAGCCACATAATTAAATATCCAAACCTCCATAGCATAACTACATGATATATGTCCCTTTCAAATACCGAGTATCCATTGTACTTCTTTCCAATGATATTTACCGGATTAGCCATATATCTACTCAAAACTCCCATTACATGTGTAATGTTTGGTATGGTAGAAACCATATCATACATGATACTCCCAAATGTTGAAGCATATGGCACTCACTTAATGTATTTGACCTCCTCATGTGATGAAGGACACTGATCTTTTCTCAATTTGAAGTGTCCAGCCATAGGTGTACTAATAGGTTTTACATTCTACATCTTGAACCTTTCTAACACCCTGTAGATATAATCCTCCTGAGACAAAAATAATTTATTTTTCTTCATATCTCTATGTATTTTCATGTCAATGATTCTTTTTGCAGCTCCTAAATCCTTCATAGCAAATGTGTGAGCTAAATTTCCCTTAAGCTCACCAATGTCCTACATACTAGATCCTATAATAAGTATATCATCCACATACAATAACAAAATAATATAGTTCCCACTTTCAAGCTTCTTGAAATAAATGCAATGTTTAGATTCACATCTCAAGTAAATATGATCATGCATAAAACTATAAAACCTCATGTACCATTTCTTGGGAGCTTTTTGAGCCATTAATTTCTCCTTACCCTTAACTTCATACCTTGAAGTGGCTATTGTATATAAATATCTTCATCCAAATCGCCATGAAAAAAGTTGTCTTGACATCTAATTGCTCTAAATAAAAATCATATATTACAACTAAACTCAATTGAGTATGAATAGAAGTCATCTTTATAACAAGAGAAAATATTTTACCAAATTCAATACCTCTTTCTGTGTAAATCCTTTTACTACAAGCCTTGCCTTGTACCTTTTCTATCCACCCTCTTCTTCCTTGATCCTGTAAACCCACTTATTCTAAAATGTCCTCTTACTTGCTGGTAAATTAACCAAATACCAAGTCTAGTTCTATTCCATGGAGTCCATCTCCTCATCCATGTCATGTTCCCACTAGACGTGGGTCTTATCCTACATTGCTTCTTCAAAAATTTCTAGTTCACCATTATCAGTCAATAATAAATAAAATAGAGAAGGTGTAAATCTTTTTAGAGGTTTAGTTACCCTTTGTGACCTTCTCACAAGAGTTTGGGGTATTGAAGGCCCTTTCTGGACCTCCTAGACATTTGTATCCAAATCTATCAGTGACCAACACCAGTCACCTATAACCGATATCAGTTTTGCTAACCGATGTCGGTTTGGCTCTTCTATAACCGATGCTAGTTCTATTGACCAATGTCGGTCAGGGGTAAACTGACACCAATTAATGTGTAACCTTGTTAGTATTACTTTTAAATCCAAGATTTCATTTTCATTCACAAACTTCTCAACTTGATTCGTCCTTGGGTACCATAATCTAATCCCTATACATTCTCTTTGCATTCTATTTAATATCACGAATCCTAATAATTTAAGAATTCTCTAAATCCGAAAAAAATCTAAAATCACTAGATCCATAACCAATGAAAGTGTATCTCTTGGATTTTACATCCAAATTTTTCTATTTCACTTATCAATATGTACAAAAGCTTATGAACTAAAAAAATTAAGGAAATAAATATCTACCTCTTTCCCGGTCCAATCTTCCTCTGGTATTTCTCCATCTAGTGAACTTGAAGGCCCTGATTAATCAAATAAATGGTTGTATCTACTACTTCTGCCCCAAAAATGCAAAGGAAATCCAAAATTTACTCTCATACTTCTAGCATGTTCCATGATTTTCTGTTCATTCTTTCTGCAACACCATTCTCCTACGGTGTTTTTAGAACTATTCTTTCTCTACGTATCTCATTCCCTAAAAATAATCATTGAAATCCTTGCTACATTATTCACCACCATTATCAAATCTAAGGCACTTTAACTTTGAATTTGATTCATTCTCAACAAGGGCTTTCCATATTTTAATAGTCTCAAAAACATCATATTTAAATTTTATACAATAAACCCATACCTTTCTTGTAGCATCATCAATGAAACTAACATAATATTGGAATCCTCCATGAGAAGCTACATGAGCTAGTCCCCACACATCGAGTGTACAAGATCCAATTTCTTCTCTTCTTATTTTCCCCAACTTTGATAAATCTCACTTTCTTTTGCTTTCCAAAGACACAATGCTCACGAGAAATCAAGATCTAAATTTTTCAAATATGATAACTTACCCGTATCCTTTAATATCTACATTCCTTTTTGAATCGTATGGCCCAATTGATTATGCCACATGAATGCATCTGAATCGAGGTAAATAATGCGAGAAAAGGAATTAGAAACACGAGTAGATAAATATAACGTTCCTACCTTCTTAGCTCTTACCATAACAAAAGCACCCTTGGTGACTTTCCAAGATTTTTCTATGAATGTAATCATGCAGCCAGATTCTCCTAGTTTCCCTGCCAAAAATAGCATTCCTCTTTAGACTTGCAATATGAATCACATATTTCAATATTTATGTATTTCCATTACGTAATTTCAGATGAACTTCCCCTTTACCAAAGTAATACCGCAAGGTTCATTATCACCCAAATAAGCATGTCCAAAATTTCCTTGGACATAATTTTTGATATAACTCTTATTAGGTGTTACATGGAAAGAAGCTCCTGAATCTAAAACCCATGATTCAATTCTATTATCTAAATAAATAATAAGAGCATCTTGTATTACTCTCTATTGCGGTGAGATTTACTTCTTTATCTTTGTCTGGTTGGTGGTTCTCTTTATCCTTTGACCAACAATCTTTCTTTGCATTCCTTTTCTTTCCACATTTCCAACAAGTAATTCTCTTACTACGGAATTAGATATTCTATCCCTTGACTTTGATTTCCCATTACTCTTACTCTTAGATCTCTCCTTCTTCCTACCCCTACTTTCTACATTCAAAGCATTCCTAAATGATGATTCCTCTGTACTCTTCCTACGAAGTTATTCACTCAATATCATACTAACCGCATCATCAAGTTTCAAAATATTATTAGTAGATGTTGTATTAATAACAACCATTACCAAGTTATCCCAACTATCAAGAAAATAACATAATAATAAAATTTCTTTCACTTCATCATCAAATGGAATATCAACCAATTTTAACTGATTTACAATAGATTGGAAATCATTCAAATGAAAATATGTAGATCCACCTTCATGCATATTATAACTAAATACTTTCTTCATCAAATAAAATTTATTTGAAACACTAGGTTTTTCATATAAATTAGCCAGAGACTTCATTAACCCTACCGTAGAAGTCGCTTCTATAATATTGGAAGCCACAAATGCTGTCAGGGATCAATCTTATAGATCTCAAATCCTTTTTATCAAGAATATTCCATTCTTCATCAATCATCTTCGTAGGACTAGACTTCTTATCCAATGGTAAATACAAATCTCTTTGATATAGATATTCCTTAATGTGCATCTTCCATAATTGATAATTTCAGCCATCAAACTTCTCTACCTTGTATTTGTTTTATTTTAGCCATTTTTGTAGCTCCCACTCAATCAGAAAACCCTCTATGAGTAAATATGTCAACACAAAAAACCCTCAAAAAAATATCTGATACCATTTGTTAGGGTTAGCACAAGGTTGTACTGAGATAATATATTAGATATAAGAATATGTGCAATGAAAGTAGATATTCTACCGAAGAATTATACAAAATAAGATATATAAATCAACACCATATTTAACATGGTTCACCGAGTGTGGGCTACGTCCACCAAGAAATAAGACAATCTATTATCCAGATATTTGACAAGATATAAAATTGAATATCTAAAATATTCCACACCTCTCGATTTTCAATTTTTTCTTTCACCCAAGCTTTTTCTTCTTCTCCAAGAATTATCTCTCTTACAAGTATTCTCACAATAATCATCAAATTTTGTAATTTCTTCTTAAATATTACTTCTAAACCCTAGCTTTCATGCTTATATAGGCATATACAAATGTAGGGAACTTATCCATGCAATTACAATCAATAGATTTGTTTTAATACTAAAAATAGATCTAATTCTCGTGAGTTAATTAAAACACCCACACATAGGTAACGGCAATGGTTATCCCTAACGATTGTGGTTCCTCCTTTCCCCGTGATGCCGGTCATAGGTGATTGATGCCGGTCCCTCCATAACCGATGTTGGTTACTGTATTTTCCAGCAAGTTTCATATTGGATGTTAATATGAAGTAATTGAGCTCCACAACTCAACATGAAATTGCTTGTCTTATAATTTGGTTAATAAACAATTTTTAGCCTTCAACAAAACAACCCTACATTAAGTTCCACATTCATTGAATATTGATTTGATATGTCATTACAATAAAATTGATTTAAAGGGTCTTTAGTAGAATATAAGTTTGTGAATGGAAAGTGGTTCCTCTCATCTAGTCCATAAAATTCCTATTTCTGAAATGATGCTATTGAAATTGACATAGTAAAAATATGGAGACATTATGAAGAATAATTCAATACTCTATGGCCTTAACAATTATGCCTTAGAATAAAATATTCAAAAAAAAAAAAAAATTGAATTCCTACTTATTTTATGATTTTAGAATAAATTAATTTCTGTTTATTGTTGTACATTTTCATTAGGAAAAAGAGGTATTAACTTATTATTTTACTTAATATGACAATAAAGAGGGTCATGTAATGTATCCCTAGGGAAATAAAAAATGAGAAATAGTCAAAAGAATTTGTGAGGCAAAAACATGACTTTTTAAGGCCATAACTTGTGATTCACTTGTTGGATCACCTTGAAATTTTCCGGAGGTGGTAGATATTGATTAGTAATATGTTGTGACCAAATTTTAATAAAGGTTATTTCCATTTCGGTATACTTTTGGGGCTAGATTCCTTTGTCAGTTTGTCTAAAATTGGCTCCAAACGCTTTTTTTTCGCTTTTTCTAGGACTTAGAGTTTTAATAACTTTTTCTATAATTTATATAATAATCCAAAATTTTGCATGAGACTTAATTTAAAAATCATATTTTTATGAAAAATTTAGGGCCCATCGAGGTGATTTACTAGTAGGTAATTTGTGGCATTTAAAGAGTTTTTGACATGTTGGGCCCCGATATAGCTTCCAAATCTTAAAGGTGTGTAGGCGCACATGACCGGAGGAAGCGCACAGTGAAGGCACACAGGAAGAATTATAAAGGGTTCTTGGAGAACCAAGGACACGTGCACACGAATAAAAATTTGAGACTTATCAATTTTCAAACTTTTGGACAAAACACATGAAGAACATCTTCCGTTTGGATAAGGTTATAGCCCCGGCAGGGTGTCTTGGAAGGAATATACCTTACGATAGGAAGATCCAAAAATTTAATCATGACATGGAGAGGCATGCACCTGAGGTGACCCACACCTTGACACTTGGGGCTAGATTTGAGGTTATAGAGGAGTTTTTTAGAGCTCAGATGCCTATTTATACATGAGCCCTTGACAAAGAATAGAGACACAAGTGAGGTAGCAGAGCTCTATAGAACTATGGTGAGAACTATGGGCTAAATGGGTAGATGGGGAATGAAAATTTTATTTTGTGAGCATACATGTATGGATCCAGATATGGCGCATGACTATGGTCTACCTTTTTGTGATGTTTTGGAGTAATACTATGAATGAATGTGATAAGGTTACCACTATGTTTATGTTAAGATATCCTTCCTATAATATCTGCATGTTTCCACTATGCTTTTGATCTTGTGTAATCATGAACCTTACTTGAATGTTAAGTCTTATTATGGATTTACAACTTCCTAGTTCCAATTAATTCTGTTGTGTGCTTTGTTTCTGTTATGAATGAAGGGGTGTAGAGGCCGTTCTAATCTCTATAGCTTTTCATTTCTGTTAAATCACTAAGTCAGAATCATGGACTATGCCTTCCACTAAACTCACATAAAATAGAGACTCGACTCCCTCTCACATGCCTCGAGTGAGTACCCCCTGCCTAGGTGATAATTTGGTGTGCATGAGGTTCCCTTGTTCTTTGTGGGGTGTAAAAATGACTACATCTTGGTTCCGTTGCGGGGACCTCTTTTCGAAGATGTAGTGGAACATGGCATACATCATGATCGTGAAAAAAGTGATGGCAGAGTGCTTAACACTTGAATGTGTTAAAGATTGGTTTAAAATCACGGAGGATGAATTCACTCGGAGATTCAATCTGGATCACGAGTTTGATACGCAAAGATGGGTGAAAGACACTCTTTATCATGATTTGTATAAAACCTTCTTGTTGTTTCCCAAAGAGAGTTATTTGAGTGGCTCTCACTTATACATCTAGATGAGGGTGGTATTATAAGTCACACCCTTAGACCCAAGAAACATATCAAAAGTTGCAAGATGTTGATCTAACGTGGACCCATGCTATCGATCATTAGTGGAAGGGAGTATTGACCAGCTACACTCTGGAATACACCATTTCCACGTATTCCTATCCAAAAGTTGCTGAGTTTGAGTTCTTGCGAGAGCCTAGAAGATCATTTCTATGTGTTATCCCCTAGAAATCAAAATCTTGATGATAACCATGGGTTTAGAGGCATTTCCTATGGCCGACTAAACCACCCTCAGTGCTTGGTGAGGAAGCCAAGTTGGGGAAGGATGGCTAATCTGACGACTGAAAGGGAAAGGGAGTAGAGATGACTCAAGTATAACAAAATGCGTGAAAAAAGGAGATCAATAGAAATCATGGGATTACAAGTGGGTTATGGAGCTAGACATGGTGGAAAGGAGTTGAGGTTCATGCGGAGGATGTGGAACCCGAACAGTCTGTGATACCCCATCTTGGTAAGCGGGGAAAGAAAACCTTGTGGCTTTTGATGAGAGTCCATGCATAGAGAGAGAAGAGTCATTGGCACACATTTGACCCCACCTAGCGACCAAACCTTGGTGCTTGGTTTGTTTAAACAAGGGAAAAGTATAGTTGATCCATTTGATATCAGTAGAAGCAACCGATTGACACCCAGGAGATACAATTTCTTGTTTGGGACTTCTATGGCTTCACACACTATTCCAGTATTTGGTGGAATGTTTGGACAAGGCACATATATAGCTGGTTTTAGAAGCACGTTAGGAAGTGGTGGAGGAAATATGACTGGGAGTGGCACTAGTTCACAAACCTGGTCGCACGTAATTTAGTGGAACGACAGGAGCATTCGGCATGGAAAACACAAGCCCTGTACCTAACACGGGAGGATATGGAGGTGGAATTGGTGGGGCTGATGGCTCAGATCTAGTGGTTACGGTGGAGGGGGAAACACCTTGGAGGAAACCAAGGGACTGGATCGGGAAGACAAGGACCTCATCTACCTCCTCAAGTCTTTTTGAGATGTCTCTACACTTACCAGATTACAGTGGGATAGAAGATTCCGTGAGCATGTGCATAAGTGCAAGTTGCTATGGCGCACAAAGGGGATCACGACCCAGGATCGAAAGGCCAGTCAATTTGTGACAACTTTACAAGGACACATGCATAGTTGGTATAGAAAGTATGACCCTCATCGACTGTTGTGGATTATACCGGCTGAGAAATGCATTCTTGGTGGAATTCCACATACTTGAGTTTGAACAGAAGAGCATTAGCTCTCTCAAAGAAATCTAAGCAGGGCATGACAGAGAGCATGAGGGAATATGATGTGCACTTTAAAACTCTATTGTCTAAACTATCTTATGATATCCACCCTTCATAACATGTTTAGTGGTTTGACATAGGGTTGATCACACCTTGTAGGAGGGCTTTGTCTCATAAAACATTCATAGACCCGTGCGAAGCGTTGGAGGCTGCTTTGACCTGAGGCAAAGTCGTAGTGTTGACACTTTGGTGTTAGACCATTTCTAGAGGTTCAGATCACTTCCATGGCTAAGCATTTGGAGAAATTATCTGCCAACACATTTCTAGAGACTCGTAGTGGGATATGGTGCACAAATTGTAATGTAGAAGGGCACACAAAGGATAGTGGCGGGATATGTACTCGGAAGGTGGTACGTGCCATAATGCTTAATTGTGAAATATGTCATGGGGACCATGATGTAAGTAGGTGCCCCCTTTTACAAATGCATGATCCAAAAATGTGTCATGTTATTACAAGATATGTACCTCAACCACACATGACACCAAGGATTGTAGATTGATTGACTAGATTCATGATGCAATCGATCTTGGTGTGTGCCAGACTAACATTGCCAGTAGTTCCAAAGGAGATGAATGTCGTATGAAGAGTGCGGAGATGGAGGCACACGTGGAAGAGGGTTTCGCGGAGGATTTCATGGTCGTGGTAACCATGGGGGAAGAAGTGAGTTCCCACATGGAACATGCTTTAATTGTGGAGCCATAGACCATTATAAGCGTGAATGTCCAGATCTTCTACAATGCTCATGGTGTGGAAAAAAACATAAGTATGAAGAGTTCCCAGAGTTATACGAACATATGAGTCAGCAGCACTGGAAGGATAAGGGTGCTGCCATGGTGAGTATTAAGAAGGATGACGCGTAATGGCTCCGTGAGTAATACATGAATCAGAACTAGAACCTATTATGGTAACAACAAGGGTAGAGTCTGCGTGTGCAAGGGAAGTGCCTAGGCAGAGACCTCTGGTTTCAAGAGAAGAAGTAGTACATGGGAAGTATCCAAACCCGGCTCACCAGAAGGAAGTCTACTAGGAAACCATGGACGTAATTGAAGCTTCCAAGGGGAGATCTAATGCTTAAAAGAGAAAACTAGAAAAGATGATCAAAGAATACTAGTAGAAGCACCAAAGGATGACTTGGACGAGGTTAAGGAGGTGTGTAAACTGCTGAGGTAGGAGAATATTATTCCCTTGCAAGGATCATGGTTGAGAGAAAAGGTGCCACGCACAGGGAAGAACATGAAAGGTAGATCTTGCATGCAAACCTCCCACCTCATAGCCTTGATTATGACAAAGATATTACCTTGAATGTAGTAGTGGATGGATGGTTTCTTAGCAACATCCTCATTGAAATGGGTGCAGAGGTTAATGTTCTCACTCTGGATGCCTTGCATCAAATGGGAAGACCTACATTACAACCATCTTCAAATGTGTTGTATATGGCAAATAAGACAAAGGCAATTCCCATAGTTGTCTTGAAGGATGCAACCATTACCATTCAGGGGACTAGGTTCACTGGGGATTTTGAATTCTTGGTGTTTCTGAGGTAGATAATTTCCCATCTTTACTTGGGTGTCTGTGGTGTTATAAGAATAATGCAGATCTCCAGTTTAACAAGGGGTACATAAGCTTTGAATACAAGGAAGAGATGGTGATTATACCGATTTCTGATGGGAAGTCCACCCCCTATACTGAACCCCTTAGAGAGTAGGTCCTAGATAGAATATATGTGTGCTCTATATGAGATCCAAAGACCATCCACCCCTAGAGGAGTCATCGGTTTGATGATGCTCATTTTATCGGTGATACTACCAAGTATAACATGTGATAATTGGGTTCATGGGACTTATGAATTGATTGGGTGACATCCGAAAGGATCGGTGACCAAGGTGACAATGGCGCGTATGATTCGGTGCACAGGAGGAAAGCAATAACCAAGTATTCTCGGGGATTCATACTTGTGAGGTATTTTTAAGAGAAATGGAAGCTCAATGGAGGGAAGATGAGTGATGAAGTATACTAGGTTATGTTTTGATAGGAACAAAAGTGAGGTGGTCACCACGCATAGTGAAAACTTGTTGGAATGGCGTGAAGTTAGGATTTCACTCACTATCTGATTCTCAAAGAGTAACATACCCACCGCTATCAAGGATTATAATGGAAATGGACCCACCTCTTCCCACATCCAAGCATGTGAGAGGGTCTAGGGAGAAGGTGCGGAAGCTTTACCACCCTCCCTTTAGGTGCATAAGCTATATTCGACACTACAAGGTTACACGCATGCTTGGTACATCCATTTTGAAACATGCCGCCAAACAGGAAATTGGTAGGAATTGGCGGCTGACTTGGTTCACACATTCGAGTACCGAAGTACCATGTAACCAGTTGATGAGGTGTTGCAGACTATCAAATGCCTCACTCTAGGGGATTGCACCATGGCGGAAGATAGATTAGTAAACTTACTTAGTGGACCTAGCTTGGAAGCGCAGTTCGAAGAGGAGGAACCAGAAGACCTACAATTTGAGAGTGCGTGCATGTGTGGAAAAAGAGAAAGGAAAGATGGTATATGTTATTGATGGAGAGGAGATGGAGAGCCTGAATGTCGACCATTCGGTTGGAGCATGTGAAGTAGTTGATAGTGTGGATGCATGTGCACGTGTGTATCATGAACCACTCAAAACCAAGAAAGTTAACATCAGCTCGAAGAAGGATCCTAAGGAAGATATCATTGGGGACTACTAGTCGGACAAGGAAGTATCAAAGATCATTGATCTCTTGCATGAATTCAAGGATTTATTCCCGTGCAGATACCATGAGTTGAAAGGCATCCACCATTCATTGGGGGAAATGAGGATAAAGTTGAAGGATGGTGCGCACCCGATCTAGAAGATGCCTTGCAGGATGAATCCCAACATGCGCGTAAGGGTTAAAGAAGAGCTAAACAAAATGATAGCATCCAAAGTATCATTGAAGTTGTGGAGGAATTAGAATGGATAAATCCAATGGTGATCAACATAAAGAAGGATGGGCGGATTAGGATATGTGTGGATTAAGGGGAGTTGAATGCTATTTATATCATAGATCCTTTTCCCACCCCTTCATGAAGAGATTTTGGAGGGAGTTATTGGGCATGAGGTCTATTCCTTTACAGATGGATTCTTGGGATATCACCAAGTAAGGATTGCCAAGGAAGACCAAGGTAACACAACTTTCGCCATCGAGTGGGGAAGCTTTGCATACACGGTCATGCCCTTTGGATTGAAGAATGCGCCCATTATATTTTTGCGCATAGTGGTACAAGCATTTAAGGACTTCATCCACAAGTTCCTTCAAGTATATTTGGATGATTGGACAGTGTATGGATTGGTAAGGGACCATTGTGATAACTTGAGATTGATGTTTGAAAGATGTCGGCAGTTGAGGATTTCCCTCAACATCAAGAAGTGTATTTTGTAACCCCCTTTGGAATGTTGTTGGGGCATATCATATGTAAAGAGGGCTTACTGGTGGATCCTATGAAAGTTATAGTTATTGTGGGACTAGGGGAGCCCACCAGCCAAAGCGTCATGCATGGATTTCTTGGACACACTGGGTACTATAGAAAGTTCATTAAGGGATACGCCAATATCACCACACCTTTAGAAATATTGCTAAGACATAAGATTTCCTTTCAGTGGGGAGAGACGTAATAGAGGGAATTTAACACTCTAAAATAAAGGCTTATCACCACACCTATTCTACGATTCTCATCCTGGGATAAACCTTACCATGTCCATGTGGATGCCTCTGGTATAGTAATGGGAGTTGTTCTTGCTCAACCAGGAGAGGGGATTGTTGATCATCCCTTCTATTTTGTAAGTAGGAAGTTGACACCAGCAAAATAGAATTATACAATGACCGAGTGCGAGGCATTTTCAATGATCTATGCACTCCACAAATTTAGAAAATATCTACTGGTGACTCCCTTCATATTCTACACCGACCATGAAGTATCTAGTAAACAAAGCAGTATTACAAGGGCACATATGTCGTTGGGTAATTTTGTTGTAGGAATTTGAATTCAAAGTAGTGGTGAAACCTGGAAAGAATAATTGTGGGCCAGATCATTTATCAAGGACTGATTTGGGAGAGGACATGTAAAGTATTGAGGAAACCATTCCAACACATAACTATTCCTATTACGGCGTGCACCCTCGAATTAGAAGACATTGTTGTTTTTCTCAAGGAAGGTGTGGCGCCAAGGGATGAATGCACTGGAAAGAAAAAGGTTAGCCATATGCGCCATGCCCTTCATGTTGATCAATGGGGATTTGTATAAAATGGGCCGTGATGAGGTTTTATACCGGTGTGTATTAGAACATGAATGCATGGCCATAATAGAAGAATCCCATGGTGGGATTCTTTGGAGGACACTATGTGGGGAATGCAACTGCGTGCAAGATCCTAGTCACCAAACTATGGTGGGAGACGATTCACCAGGATTGCATTGAGTTTTACAAGGCTTGTGACCACTACTAGCACCTTGGAAAACCTAGAAGAAGGGATGAGATGCCCTTGCACCCCATCGCTAGCACATAACCTTTTGAAAAATGGGAAATAGATTTTTTTGGACCAATCTCACCAGCTGTGTGAAGGACTAACTCATGGTATATCATTACCTGTACTGATTATCTGACAAGGTGGGTAGAGGTTGCGCCCACTAAGGATTGCACCGCAGCCACAGATGCTAGATTTTTGTGGGAAAACATTATCAGTAGGTATGGGTGCCCATTAAGTTTAATAAGTGATAGGGGCACTCACTTCTTAAAATAAACCGTCAGGATTCTATTGGAAAAATTCATGGTAGGCCATCACAAGACTACCCCTTATCACCCTCAGGCAAATGGGACTGCGGAGTCATTCAACAAAATCCTTAGTCACACATTGACTAAGATATGTGACGTGGGTAGGAAGAATTGGGATGACAAGGTGTCATGATTATTTGGGCATACCGAACAACTTATAAAAGTTTGAATAAGGCCACACCATTTCAACTGGTGTTTGGCATAGAGGCTGTCTTTCCGGTCGAATTTATGCTACCATCGCTATGTATAGCATGCAGGAGGATTGGACGATGAACAAGCGCTGGAAGAAAGAATAGATGAATTGATAAAGTTGGATGAAATGCACTCACTAGAAAGATGGAGCCAAACAACTAAAAAAGCTAAGTAAAAGGCATGGCATGACCACCACATTAAGAACAAACAGTTTGAGGTTGGCCAGATGGTATTGCTATATGATTCTAAATTTCTATGCCATCCTGGAAAGTTGAAGGTGCATTGGTTGGGTCCTTATGTAATTTCATACATCCTTGATTTGAGCACGTCCCAGTTACAAGCATTGGATGGAACAAAATTACCTGGACACTTCAATGGGAGTAGGCTAAAGCCCTACTATAAATAATGCTTCTTGGTGTTTGTAAATAAGGTAGTTTTGCCAGTTAGTTTAGAATTTCCTTTTATGCTTTTCCTTTCTTGTATTTCCCTTTTGCGTTGTTGTTTTGTTTTGTGCCTTGGGTGCCAGTAACCTTATTACTTTTTGACTTATGAATGCACAGAGGACCATACATCATTTTAGTGTGGGGTGAGGTGATAAAGAGAGGCATGGAGTTATTCTGCAGGAGGATTGGGTTGGTAGACCATTTGAATTGACCCGATTAAAAATATGCATTGGGAGAAAAGAAGGCAGGTTGGTGGCAAGATAAGGTTACATTGGAAATCCATGTACAAAGGAGAAAAAGTGCAAAAACATGAGGTAGGAAAAAGCAAGAATCATGAGGATAGAAGAGGTGCCTTTGGCGGTGGTAACATGCACACAAGAGTCTTCTGTCAAGATGGATTATTTGAGTGCCAGAAGGTTGGAAACAATTTTCACGCAAGGATTGGGCGTAAGACATTTTTCATGCAAGGATTGGGCACGTGTGGAAAAATTTCGCACAAGGATTTGGCACGTAAGGAAAAGTGATGAAGTTGGGTTTGTTTGGAAATGCCACATTAAACATGGTCGTACGGTGGTAGGTAGCCTAGCCTTAAATGCATAAAAGTGGGAAAATCTATAAATACAAGAGTGGGCATTTCATTATTTTACTTTGCAAAAAACAAGAAGAGTGATTTTCTTTCAAGAGATAGGGTTTCAAGACTAACTTGTTGAAACTAAAATCCCAAAAATTAAGTGCAACCGGTTTGTTAGATCTACAAACCAGTGTAGAAGTGATTCACGGGTGTGAGGAACATTGTGAAGAAGTGTCGTGATCGAAGGAGAAAATTTTGAGATTAGGGTTTGTGTTTTAGGGCATGGGGTGCACGGGGAAAATGTTCAAACAAAATTACAAGTTAACCTAGGAATGAAAGCAAGGGGTAAAATGATGGCCACAAAACCAGTTGATAAACTTGTAGTACAATCCAAGAGGGGAAAGGGTAAGGGAAAAGGAAAGAAGAAAGAAGAAGAAATCCCCTTAGATACCAATGAAGAATGGTACTTAGAAATGCAATACCGGATGGGGTTTTTTTCTGGGCAAGAGTGGGAGTCCCACATTAGACAGATGCCCGTGATTGACTACAATCACCAATCAAGCACAATCGTGAAGGAAATGGCACTAGAGCTAGTGCACCCTATAAATAAATGAACACTTGATGGGATGCCACTCTACAGTGATGTAGTCAAGGTGAAAATGGAGAAGGCAGGGCTTCTCTAGCTTTACGAGTTACCATATTTCGGGAAGCCTGAGCACTTGTACCAATGGCTGATGATGTGCATGCACAAAGACTTATTTTATTTCACAGGGCAAAAAAATTTCATAACTCCCCAAGTAATTTCACACTTCACAGGCCTCAACTATACGGGGACGCGCTCCTAGATGACCTCCTAGATGAGGAGGCAATTAAAGAAACCATTGCATCCTAGGAATATAAGAAGGGATCAAGGTACTACGACGTCGCGAGATATCAGTGATCCAGTGATGAAGATGGCTGCGCACCTTGTTTCCAAGCTGAATGGACAAGAGAGGTGGACCCAGGTGAGCAAGCCCTAGCTGAATGTCTGTAGGAAGGTCACGAGAAGGCACCGTGTACAACATCTCCCAGTACATAGCAGATGAGATCATAAGCAACATGGAGAAGGGAGGAAAGATATTATTTGGGAACATCTTGTTAACAATTATGTTCTCAGAAGTTAGGGTGCCGGATGCATCCGACAAGTTCGTATGGGAGTACCCCGATGAAGACCCTTCACCTGCGGAGAGGTTCCAGAAGTATACATGTGAATCAATGATAGGGGTGCACAAGGCACACTTGGATAAATGGTATACACACCTCAGAATGCATTTGGGGCTAAATGGTGGATCCTAGAACAACTCCCCTGTGGTAACTAAAGGAGAAGTAGAGTTTGCGGTATACCAACACTTCTGCATTGGTAGATTCATCTTGGTGGATGGCAGTTGGAGTCCCTGGTGCAAACTCCCCTTCTCATTTACTGCCCAATTTTTCAGCAGTGGGAGTGAACAGGTACAAGGAGTCAAAGAAATTAAACCTTGACCTATCCACCCTTGACAGTGAACATAGGGAAATGAGAAAGAATTTGGTCTACTACGAGGAAACACATGTATGTTGAAAGATACATATCACAAGATGTGCACATTGTAAGGCCCATGACCTTACCTATTGCTGAGAGTGATCGCTAGGATCTACCTACGCATAAGGCCAAAGTTTGAAAAGGGCGCGTACATGGAGAATGAGATATCCATCCCAGATGACCCTATTGGTAGAAAGAAGCCTGTACCAAAGCATAAGGAGAGAGAAGAGAAAGAGGAATGGAGGGCGGTGGAGGAGTAGGATGTAGGTACCGTGGGGCCAAGTACCTACGTCTGGAAGAAGAAGAGGATGGTAGTTAGGGAGAATACCCTAGAACTGGTAAAGCCACCATCTCCTGAGGAGCCCTTGGATGAAGAGAAGACCGCATCTCCCGAGCCAGAGTCTTCAATAGAAGAAGAAGAAGAGAAGGTAGAGAAGACTCGAAGGCACAAGCACCTTTTTAGGTAAGAAGAATGTTGGTGAAGGAGAAGAGCTAGAGGTGACCCAAGGGAGGATAAGTATAGACGACTCAGGGGAAGGAGGAGAGGAATACATTGATGCATTCATCTTTGCACGGAGGAAGAGCACCCAGGGGGAGGAGGAGGACTTGTAGAGTGAAGAAAGGAGCGAAGGGGCAAGCACCAAAGAGCAAGAAATGCCCAAGCTCACCTAGGAGGAGATAGATGAAAAAGAGACAAGGGAGGCAGAAAACATGATTGATGCCTTGGTCAATGAGGAGTTGGGGCACAATGTGGAGCTTGTGCTCGGTGAGTTCAAGAAAGAACAAAGGGAGAAGAGTGGAAGTAGCACAAAAGGCCCAACTCTTTCAGTGACTATTCCAAAGGGCGTACATGGGAAGTAAACACGCGGAGGAAGGAATATCGGTGATGGGGTATGCTAATGACCCTAAAAAAATTTGTGCACACATTTCCAGAGTACCGTGCCCACCAAGGAGCTCATCATCATGGAGTCCTTCGATCCTGAGGGTGGATACCCACGCATGAGGAAAATGCTATCATGGGCATTCAACTCCCACATTGATGAGCCCGAATTTGAAGTTAACCAAGAGGCAATACTAGAGCTCTCGAGACAAAGGGGTCAACCCCCTCATAAACGCACAACACTTGTTAGATGAGAAAGTGTGTAATGTGCTCAACAAGGTCTCCATGGAGGTAGAGGAAAGGCTCTTCTACAGAAATGAAAAGATTAAAGCCTTGGAGGACCTATTGGAAAAGAGGAAGGAAGAAGTAGTTAAGATGACAAAGGAACTTAGCCTTGAAAAGTTGATCAACGCTCAACTACAATGGGAGTTACAGGAGGAGAAAGCTAAAGTGTGTGAAGTCTCCAAGAAGGTGGAGCTCATCTCCCAGGTTATTATCACAAAGCACCCAGACCTTAACCCTCCCCCACAAAAGTATAGTTCCTCCCTAGAATGTCTGAGGACTTGACTCGGATCCTCACCATGGAAAGGCAACATTTGGCCTTAGATTCGGCAGAGGATATAGCTACATGCTTGGAGAAGGAGGATAAGCTGAAGGTAATCACACTCATATCTAAATACAATAAGGTCCTAGCTGATGTAAGAGTAGTTGCACAAACCACAGGGGTCGCCTACGACCACTATGCGGATCAGGACAAAGTGACAAGCATGCTACTTGCAGACAACGAGGCCAAGATAAAAGACTTCAGGGAGAAGAACAAAGGCAATAGAAAAATGAGAAAATATTTTAGCTGAGGTAGAAAGAAAATCTAAAGCTATTGAGGCCCTTCTGGGTCTCAATCAAAACACGGCTTAAAGAACTCTACAAGACCATTACAAGGAAGATGGATGCCTTGGAGGATCTTTCGAAGGAACTGGAAACCATGGTGGAGACCATCACCACAAAGGGGGAAGGGTTAACCTTGATGAGGTGAGAACATTGGTTGAAAACCTTTACAAAAGGGCACATGATAAGGTCAGTGCATGGGATACACTGGAGGCCGACCTACGGCAGAATTTTCCCCTTCTACTTCTTTAGGCAATTTTTCCTTCTATTCTTTCTCTTCCTCTCCCCCATTCTTTATTCTTTCCCTCCATTCTTTTCCAAGGCAAGGCCTTAAATTTTTATACTGCATTCTTTGAGAAGGTTCTTGAGGGTGGAGAATAGGTGAAGTGTGGGGTAATTTTGGGCCCTTGATATAGCTTCCAAATCTTAAAGGCATGTAGACATACAATGTCAGAGGAAGCGTGCAAGTGAAGGCACGCAGGGTAGAATTCAAAAGGGGTTCTTGGAGAACCAAGGACATGTGTGCACGTGAAGAACAATTTGAGACATAGCTATTTTCAACCTTTTGGACAAAACACATGAATAACATGTTCCATTTGGATAAGGTTCCAGATGGCGATAGGGTGTCCTAGAAGGAATATACCTTGCGATAGGAAGATCCAAAAAGTTAATCATGACATGGAGAGGCATGCACTTGGGGAAACCCACACCTTAACACTTGGGTCCATATATAAGGTTGTAGAGGAGTTTGTTAGAGCTCAGATGCCTATTTATATGTGCACCCTTAGCAAAGAAAAGAGACACAAACGAGGTAGCGGAGATCTCGTATAATTACGGCGGCGAGAACTCATGGGGTAAATGGGTAGATGATTCTAGGAAGGATATAATGGGGAATTCAAATTTTATTTTTGAGCATACATGTATGGATCTAGATATGACGCATGACCGTGGTCTTCCTTTCGTGATGTTTTGGAGTAATACTATGAATGAATGTGATAAGGTTACCACTATGTTTATGTTAAGATCTCCTTATTTTAATATCTGCATGTTTCCACTATGCTTTTGATCTTGTATAATCATGAACCTTACTTGAATGTTAAGTCTTATTATGGATTTACAACTTTCCAATTCCAATTAATTCTATTGCGCACTTTGTTTCTATTATGACTGAAGGGGTGTAGAAGCCGTTCTGAGCTCTATAGCTTTTCATGTCTATTAAATCACTAAGTCAGAATCATGGACTATGCCTTCCACTAAACTCACATAAAAGAGAGACTCGGCTCCCTCTCATGTGCCTCGGGTGAGTGCCCAATGCCCGTTAGGTGATAGGCCATCATGCATGAGGTTCCCTTGTTCTTTGTGGGGTGCAAAAATGACTACATGACATTTTAGGGTTTTGACATTTTAGTGGTTTTAGAGCTAATGTGAAATTAAAAAATATTGTAATAATGTAAAATATTAGTTTGGATTCTGAAATGATAAGAAATATATTTTGGATCTTCTTGTTTATTTTCAAAAAGTTTGTGTGTTTTTTGGAGGTATTTCAACCTCTTGCAGTTGGATCCACATCAATTTTCTTAGTTGGGAGCACCCTATCTTTCTAGTACATTCATTCCACCTTAAATAAAATGTGGTGGAGTCCATAAAAATTTAGAAAAGTTAGAAAATGATCAGATTTAATACTATTAGAGAATTTTTTAATGCTTTTAGTTATGTGATCTGCTAGACAATATTGCAATTGGATTTATTTTGAAATTTTAATCCTCTTGATTGAGTTTCCATTTTGTTTTTGGGCAGAAAAATCTATCTCGATTTTACCACTCATTTGACTACTAAACATGGGCTTGGGATTTGTAAATAATAGGAGGGAATTTTTCAGAGGAAATATTACTAGATGTTTTTATTTTTAGAGGCAATTTCAATAAAAATAGATACTATTACATAAAAGAGAGGGGCCGGTAATTGAAAGGTTCCAATAACTATGATATTTATTGAAACCCCTAGCTTCAATTATTATGTATTCTTTAATTAAATATTTTTAAAGATCCATTATTATATTAGTGTAATCCTTATCATTTTTAGGGAAAACCCAAATATTGAGACCTTTTCAATAAAACTACTATTCTTTTGACTTAATTATTGCATATTCTCCAAAATTGTATAAAGCATAATATAATAATTAATTACATTGATAATGAATCATGGGAGGAGACCGAGTCAAAATATATCCCACCTCTTATCAAGCTATCAAAATAGATGTCATGGTATAGAGCTTGCTTAAGAGGGGTGGTTTCAATTGATACATCAAGAGGCTAAAAGATAGCGATCTTGCTCTCGCTTTGGAATTTGGTCAATCTTGGTACAAGGGTAGAGTCTCGATTAGGGGTGTGTAAATGCATGTGACAAAAAATCTATTGTATATGTTACTGGTGTCACTATGGATGTTTTAAAAATTTACAAAGATAATAACCATAGGAATCATGATATATCTACTTTCTTTGGGCCAAATGATAGGGCATGCATTTTTTTATTGATGGAATTTCCAAAATTTTCCTCCCGAGAAATGAGTGGATGTCTTTAAAATTGTGATGAAATACATGACTCTTAAAGGAAAGTTCAGGAAAAATTTTACACATCATCTTTCTATTCTCAACTATTTTCGCAAGAACCAAACAACGAGTTTTCCTTTCTTCCTTTTGAGGTCTCTCACCATGTCTGTGATGGATTTTAAAGATGAGAAAATTGACTCACCCCTACACCATGGTCTTATTATGCTTCTGTTCCAAAATGGTAAACCTATTGTTCCCCCAAATCTTCTTCCCACATTCTTTGATGAGGAAACCTTGGCTAATAGATTGAGAAATCTTAAGAAGAGGTCCTACGGTTAGTAATAGTGAAGATGTCATTGTGGAGATCCTCTCTAATATGAAAATTGGGGAATCCTTTAAAGGAAAGAGAATTAGAGATGATAATATCAGAGACATTAATAGGGAGGCTAGTTATGCTAATATGTAGGTTTCCATTGATACCGTACTTAAGGTTACTAAGGATATGATTCAAGAAATGAAGGAATGCCATAGGCAGGAAGTCATCCAGATAAGAGGATTAACGAGATAAAAATGAACTTATAATGTAGGAATATAGGATTTTTATTATGCAACACAAAATATATAAGCTAGACACTCCTAATACATGCATGTGTCTAGTTCTCAATAGCTTTGAATATGAGGAGGATGAGAATGATGGAAACAAGGCAGTCTCGCAACATGTCTTTCAGTACCGACGCGATCTATGAAAATCTAGAATAAGTGTCCAAGTTCAAGAACCAAGAGTTGTAAGAATTATAAATGTTAGTAGAACTTATGCTAACCGTATCTTTTTTGGGTTTTCATGTATCTTTGTTGTCATTGGGTTTCTCTCCATAATGTGTGTTTAAAAAATACTTTATGTACTAAAGGTTGTAAGTTCCTTGCCTCTTTTTGGGATTTTGTGTTGGCTAATCCTTTTTGTCCTATCATGGCCCTGGCTTCTTAAGGGGTTGGTGTTCTCCCCTTTCTTATTTGGTTCCTTGATGTGCTATGTGTTTTGGTCCCCTTAGAACCATTTATTTACCTAATCAATATATATATAATAATTAATTACTTGCCTAAAATTTTTACACCCACTTGATATTTTTAATATTATTTAAAAATTTTGTTCATTCATCAACTTCCAAAAAAGGATACAAAAATCAACTTTCAATATCTTTTGAATCACAACTACCCCATAATGTCAAATTTATATAAAAATTTACTCTCCATAATTAAAGTGCACCATAAAACACATTCACTGAATTTACTCCAAATCCCATGAATTTTTGTCCAAACTTCATGGATTTCTACCTAAAATATGAAAACTCGAAAAATTGGTTATTCTCACCATCATATCAAAAAAATAATAAATGACAATTACTTATTTTAATTTATCTAATTACTTGACTAGATGAACAATTCAATCAATATCAACACATGAGAGAAAATAGAATGTAATTGCACAAATCATAAATCAATTATTTATAAAACATCCTAGATTCAACCAATTCTACATTTCGTAATACATTATTAAGATCCAAAGTTTATGTTCAAAAATAATGATTTAAAATCAACCATTGGAGGTATGCAACAATATTGTAATTTTGCTTTATAATATTTTTTTACTAATTTTTAAATATTTTTAATAGCATATCGGAATGGAAGCTTTATAATGCTATTAATATTTTAAATACGGTTGAAGGTTTATTGTAACTATTTTAAATTCCATAATGTACTTGAAGCTTTGTAATTCTTTGATATTGCAACTACTATTTAAGGTTTACTTTAGGTACTATAAATTCCATATTGTATTCGAAGCTTTGTATTTGTTACTAGTTTTACACCCACTTCCTTTCTGTCTTATCTATTTTTGGTATGTTTTTGAGGTCTTATAGGTTTTTAAAATTGTATAATTAAAAATCTTACACATATTTCCACTTTAGTATCTTCATCTTAAATTATAGATCTTTAATATAAGTTGAAACTACTAAAGTGGAAGGATATCATGTGATACTATGTATAGGATGAAACTACTACATTGGAACGAGAAACATGGTATGCTAAAATATAAAAGCAGAAAATAGTAAACTAGGAAAACATTATTTGATGTTAATCATGAATGAAAATTATTTTGTGTTGAAAGAGAAAAGTTGAATGTAAACAAACTTCACTTTTAAATTTATTTTTCAATCATACACCTCATTTTGGATTTTAGATTTATGATATTTATTCAAAAAATTTACCTACGGAATTGAGTAAGTTATTAGATTAATATTGGATTATTTCTCTTTACAATTTATTAGTTTATACTTATATATCCCAATGTAATTATGTTTCTATTGAATGTAAACAAACCTCACTTATAACATTTTATTTCAATCATGCACCTCTTTCCATTTTCACCAAGCACATTTATGATATTTGAATAAAATTTGTAGCCTCTTCAATTGAGGAGCAAGTTATTGGATGTATATTTTATTACAAATATTTACACCTTATTTCATATAATACATTAATTATATATTTAAAATATCCATATATATATATATATATATATATATGGCACCTAAAAATGTAAAAAGAAACCCATTAAAAACATGTAAGATATTTTTCATTTCATGCATAGCATTTAATGCATCTTGTGTAATTTCACAAATAGGGACGGAAGCCTGTATATTTTATTAATGTGAAATTGATTAACCATTACAATGGAGTGCTGCAATATTTATACATATTGGACAACAATATACAAACAAATAAATGGGTTGCACAGGTACAACCAAAAACACAACTGCTTCCAATATTACATCTAGGAAGCACATAATTGTTATAACAATTATAACAATTATACATGTGGAAATAAAAGACAAATATGGTTTTAAAACCATATAACAATAAATATTAATTATAAAATGCATAATTAAAATATTAGGTAAATAATAATTAACCTAACATTCCCCCTTAATTGTGCATTGTCTCAAGGGATGAGGAGAGGAACTCTCTGAACAACTTGAACTTGTCATGTGCAAGTGACTTTGTGAAGATATCTTCTCGTTGTTTAGCTGTTGGACAAAATTGAAGTTGGATGTTGTGCTTTAACACATGTTCGCATATGAAATGAACTTGTACCTCAATGTGCTTTGTTCTCTCATGAAACATTGGATTGTGAAAATTTTGAGAACACCTTCATTGTCAACATACATGGATGTCAGTTTGTCCTGTGGTATTCCAAGTCCTTCTAGTATGCAATGTAGCCAAATCACTTCACAGATAGCTTCTCTTGCAAAGAATGATACTTGGCTTCTATGGAAGAGCGAGAAACAAAGTGTTGTTTCTTGCTTCCCCATGATATTGGTCTAGATCCCATAAAGAATACAAATCTAGAAGTGGATTTTCTATCATCAATGTTACCTACATGATCTGAATTTGAATATCTAGTCAAGAAGAGTTGGTGTTCTTCTTGTATTCTAGACCAAGATCCACTGATCCTTTGAGATATCTCAAAATGCACCTTGTTGCTTTCTAATGAAAAACTTTGGGTTCCTGCATGAACATGGATAGATAGCTCACTACAAAGATGATATCTGGTCTAGTGTAGGTCAGGTAAATTAGACTCCCAATCAATTGCGATAGAGAGTGGCACTTACCTCAGGAGATGGATCTTAACGAGATAACTGTAATCTATTCTCCATAGGTGTAGAAATTTTTGTGGAATCCATCATCCTAAACTTCTCAAGTGTTGTATTGGTATATTTCATCTAAGATACAAAAATGTGATTCTCTTTCTACCATACTTCCAATCCAAGACAATAATGCATTAACCAGAGATCATTCATGTCAAACGATCGATTAAGATCTTTCTTTATTGCATCGATCATCCTCACCGAAACAGCGTAAGTGATGACTAGATCGTCGACATAGAAAAAAACAATCACCATTTCCCCCTTGCTTTTGAGGTAGATATTGGGATTGTATGGATTTCTAACAAATCCATGTTGTACAAGATGCTCATCAATCTTGATGTACCATACTCGAGGTGCTTGTTTGAGGCCATACAGAGATTTCTTGAATCTATATACCTTTTCTTCTTGACCAAGTACTACATATCCCTCAGGTTGAGTCATGTAGACTTCTTCTTGTAAATCTCTGTTTAGGAAGGCACTTTTTACGTCCATTTGGTGGACTTTCCATCCAAATTGTGCAGCTAGAGAAAAGATCATCCTGATCATTTTGATCTTAGCTATGGGAGAAAATTTCTCCTCATAGTCAATGCCTTATTTTTATGCGTACCCCTTTGCTACAAGTCTTTCTTTATACTTGTCCATTGTCCCATCTGCTTTGTACTTTGTTTTAAATATCCATCTGCATCCAATGGGTTTCTTCCCTGGTGGAAGATCGACAAGTTGCCAAGTGTTATTCTTCATCACTGATTGATATTCAAAATCCATGGCATCTTTCCAAGATTTTAACTGTAGGGCTTCTTAGACTATAGAGGGCTCATCGATTCAATAACTCTACTTGTCAAAGTAAAGTTAAATTCTTCTCTTACTTTACTATGATTCTCGTGGTCTAGGGGTGGATGTATCCATGGAGCATCCATTCTTGCATCTCGTAATGTACTTGTACACCATTTAGGAATACACTGAATTGTTCCCATGGGTCATGGTTCTATCTGATCAACACCATCATCCCCATCATCAATTTCATCTTCTGAGGGAACATCAACTTCAATTTTTACAATAGGTGAAAAATCTACATCTTCTGAGTCTAGAGGAGTGTCTGCTTCCTTCTTCTCGAAAAACTCAACATCTCTATTGGTGTAGAATTTTCTGGTCTTAGGATCCATCAATCTATACCCAAGAGTCTCTTCACTATACCCAATGAAGATGAGTTTCTATGACTTCATGTCCAATTTCTTTCTATTCTGTTTGGGTATGTGCATGCTTTCTTTGTACCTGAATACTCTGAGGTGTGTAATAGATGGTTTCCATTTTGACCATGCTTCTTGTTGTGTTATTCCATCAAGAGAAGTTGTGGGTGCTCTATTCAACAAATACATTGTTGTCTTTGTTGCTTCCACCTGAATGTCTTTACAAGTCTAGAATCATCGATCATGCATCGCACCATTTCCATGATAGTATGATTTCTTCTCTCAACAACACCATTTTTCTGTAGTGTGTGTGGAGGATGCATTTGTCAATGAATCCCATGAGTTTGTAGGTAGTCTCTAAACTCATCACTAGTGAATTCCACCCCTCGATCCGAGTGAAGAGTTTTGATGTGAGAACTAGTTTCTTTCTCAATCGCTACTTTGAACTTTTTGAAGGTTTCAAATGCTTCACTTTTCTTGCAAAGACAAAAATCCACATTTTCTTGAATAGTCATCAACACAAAGCATGAAGTACCGGAACCAATAATGACTTGGCTGCATCAAACCACAAAGATTTGTATGAACTAGGTCAATTTTACCATGAGCTTGAAATGTAATCCTTTGGAACGAAGCTCTGTTGTTGTTCACTGCTTAGTGAGTGAGGAAACTTATCTGTATCCTTCGAAGCGATGGTAGCCCATGTACCATATTACACCGGTGAAGTGTTTTGAGATGTTTGAAACTTACATGACCAAATCTACGATGCCACAAGTGCTTGATCGTCTCTATGAACAAAACCAAGTTGGAACATGTGTCCCACACTGGAGGCTTTTGCAATTATTTTCGAGCCTCTTGATTTATCTTGAATCAAGCATGTTTTCTTTCCGGATTGACTATCAAAGTCAATTTTTAGGTTGTGATCTAGGAGTTGACTAGCTGAAAGAAGATTATTAGTCAACCTAGGGACATATAGGACATCCGATAGTCTACTGCATTTGTGTGAACCAAGTTGTAGAGAAATGTTCCCAATCCCCCGAATCGTATATGAAGAATCATCTCCCAACGAAACATGATTTTTCAATGGTGTGTCCTCATTGAAATAAACCAAAGATCTATGGCCAATCATGTGTCGAGTGGCCCCCGAATCAACATACCAAACATCGCTAGATGACGTGGATGGTTCACTTGATCGAGTAGTGAACAAGAAGTCTTCATTGTCTTCTTGTTCTTGTTGCTCAGTAATATTACCTTCTTTGGTGGGGTCTTCTTTTCTAGTTCCCCTTTTTTCTCGCTTCGTGATTGTTGTTAGAATGTCCATTGTAAAATTGTTGTTGCTAAGGTCCAGATTTTTGGATGAACCTTTCTTGTAGGTTATGTCCTCTTTTGCAGATTAGACATTGCTTTTTCTCGTTGTCTATCCCTTGATATTGATTTTTATTTTGGGATTTTTGATAGGAATTAGGTTTTTCTTTACCTTTTCCTTTCCATTTTTGATGTGAAGATACTACCTACTCCTCTTCATCATCCTTATTGTGCATTGCTTCCTCTTGTTGCAGTAGGTTTACAAGCTTGTCAAAACCAATCTGTCAGATCTCGACACGTTTAGTGTTATGACAAAAATGAAGTAAGAAGAGGGGAGTGCTCTCGGAACAATGGGAATGAGAGTATCATCTGTGGACTCGGGTTCTCCTGGGCTAGAAGTGAATCCTCAATTATGTAACTCTTCTTAAGAAAGCTTCTATTTTTCATTCTACTTGAACTTTAATGTGTGTAACTAACTCTACAAATTCAAGTATAGTGTTCTTGTTCTTGTCCTCGTATACTATTATATTAGGTGTTAACCGTGGCTATATTAGGTGTTAAGTGTAGTTGTAGTCACGACTTTACCCGTAAGTTCTTCCCTGAGGCACCGTATATCGAACACCGTGAATGAGATCTAGGATCTTGTGAGTGTTATAAAACCAATTTTAGCTATTTTTTTTATTACAATTCGCTAGTTTCGAGTAGTTACAAAGTTTGCAGTTGACTATGGTAACCTATAAATTAGTACAATATAATGCAGTATACAAATTACATTCAAAAATCTGGAAAAATTGAATGGCAGGCAATTTTTTTTTTTGTTTTGTGGGCCCTAGTGGCCTCTGGAGCCCAAAATGACCCAAAATGAATAGAATTGCAAAAACCACTAAAAATGCAATTTTTAGCTATCCCCCCTTTGGAGAAAGTTGCCCGGAATGAAAAAATAGGTTGAATGGGAGAAAAAAATTTAACCCTAAATTAGGGATTTTCTCGCTAAAAATTTAGTAGGCTGTTTGGCTGTAACTAACAGGTTTAGAGAAGGTTTTCCCACCAAATTTTCCTCCAGATTAGGTAGTTTTTCCAATTTCACCTCTAAATTTTAAAATTGAAAAACATATGCTTTTGGTGTGATTCGAACCATGCACCTCATGCCTCTAAGTGCTTAACTTTATCCACATTGGCTCTATGAGTGCTTAGTGTATGAAACTAAGAAAAATGTATTTAAAGAAGAAGCATTTTGACTCACCTTTGTAAAAAAATGACCTGGCAGATTGACCACGTGGAGCTGCATGCATGAAAGGTGAATTTAGGGTTCCTCTTGCATGAAAAATGGATCTAGGGCAAGTTTAACTCCTTTTCCTTTACTTTATTTTCCTTTGGCCACCATTTTGATTGCTATTCCACTATTTTTTGTAGTTTTTTTGAGTTTTGCAAAGCTGCATATGTATAATCTCCACCATTTTTATAAAAAAATTTATGCCGTTTGCACTCTTGCGCAGGTCGTTGGAGCATTTGCTTTGGATTGTTGTGCAGGTCACTAGGACATGGAGAGGATGCAACCACGGTTATGAGGCTCCAATATGCCCAAATCACCCAAATTCCATGCCTCTGCCTTTTTATTTTCTATACGTTGTTTTGTTTGTAGGTACAACAATGGAGGTCATCGTTTTTCTACGATGCGGTGGTCTCTGCTCAGATTTATTTAAAACACAACCCCTGCATAATATATGGACTACTTCGATGGTGTTTGCCTTGGTTGGACACCCAGAACAAATTTTCCACCTTCTCCAAATTTATTAGATTGCAAAATATAGCAGTAACCAAAAAAAAACCTTTAATATTAGAGGTAAAACCCCGAATGGGGAAAAATTATTATTATTATTTTTTGTAGATACCTACATCAAATTTTGCCTAGTGTTGGGTGCACTAGTGCAAAAAAAAATTGTTCCAAACACCTAGAACTGAACAGGAGGTTGTGGGTTTGCAGGGGGTTCTGGGAAGTTGCAAGAGGCAGCACTGGCTCTCCTTTTGTTGCAAATTTCTTCTCCATGAATTCTCCTTCTTCTGTAAACTTTCTCCAACCTTGCCAGGAGCTTCAATTCGCTCTGGTACCAAATGTAATTTCACAAATAGGGACGGAAGCCTGTATATTTTATTAATGTGAAATTGATTAACCATTACAATGGAGTGCTGCAATATTTATACATATTGGACAACAATATACAAACAAATAAATGGGTTGCACAGGTACAACCAAAAACACAACTGCTTCCAATATTACATCCGGGAAGCACATAATTGTTATAACAATTATACATGTGGAAATAAAAGACAAATATGGTTTTAAAAACCATATAACAATAAATAAATAATTAATAGTTAATTAATTATAAAATGCATAATTAGAATATTAGGTAAATAATAATTAACCTAACATCTTGGACCAAAACCCAACCTCATTCCATCACCGATAATTGTGATTCAAATGACATAACACGCCATATAAACATTGCTTTACATGATCCTTAGACCAACTTTTTCTTCATTCTTATCCAATATTGGTTAATTTTAGATGTTTTTCTAGTTCTTTTGAGGTGTATGCTTAGAATTAAATGTTTGAAATGAGGTATGTTTTCACATGTTTGAAACCCATAATTATGAAGCAACACATTGGTTGTGTTATCTTCATTTTCATAACATCACAATTTTTATATGTTTTGATTTATACCTAAAGAGTTATTTGCATATGTAAACTAATTTTCTAGAATATGTGTTAAGTGAATAGTCTTGCATAGTTTTCATGTAAGCTTATACATTGCATAAACATTGAAGTGTGCACATTTTAATATGTTGAAATTAGTTAAAACAACATATATCATATTTCATACAATTGGGTTATTGAAGTATTTAGGTTTTATAGAATATTGGAGCATATTTGAGATACATGATTGATAGAAACAATTTGAAATGAGGTTTCCTATCTCTAGGATAAAACCCATTCGGATGTGTTTCTTATTGTTTTCAGATTACATCATTGAAATAAAAGATATAAATGAGGCATGTTATCCCAAGGATAAAACCCAAAACTATGAAGTGAGTCCATTGTCCTTCCATTTCAATATTTATTTCCTTAGTTCTTTACACCCACTTTGTTTTCAATCTAGATTTTTGGCTCACACAGTTTACAATATTTAAATAAGTTATATTAAATCGAATATTGTAGCTCCTTCCACTTCACTAGTTTCTTCTTATAGATCTTGGTGTAAGGATGTTTCTATATCTATTCTAAATGAGGAATAATGACTATTTTGTAAAGATGTTTATGTACCTATTTTAAATGAGGAATACTTGATATTTTATGTAGCTTGCATGTGAACTCATACATTGAAAAAAAAAAGGGATCTTATACATTACATAAAATTTGAATCATGCACATTCTTCTAACCATGAATTAATTGAACACCCATATATCATTTTTCCAATAATAGAATTAGGGGCAAAAAGAAGAAGATACAAACTACTACATATGGTGCTAAAAACATCAAAATTGGGATCAATTTCATGTTTATTCATGTTTGGGATTTTTTATTTTCAAATTGATATATGACACAAATACAATGTGACAATAGTTCTAAAAATATGGTGTAAATGAAATGTTATTTGTGTCACGTTACTTTTGACCACGTGCCCCCACATTGCTTATTTAATACTAAGTGGATATCATTTTCACTCTTGCAAAGATGGATAAGGATCTCGAACAACCTAGTGTATTTTCCATGTAAACAGCTTTCTACTTTGTGTATGCAAATAACTATAGCATTTTTGTATTAGTATTTTTAGTAATTCTCCAAGGGAACATTACAATATAGAAATATATTCGAATTCTATCACAAGAAACATGCAAAAGAAAAAAACGTTTCACCGCATCGACTCCAACATAGTGAATTTTTTTAGAAAAACAATTCAAATATGAGACCGCCAAATATCAAAAAAATTATGAAAATAGGTCAAGTAAAGGGACACAAGCGTGGATATGCTTCTTTTTTCCCCTCAATGTGGGTACAAAGGGAAACAACTATTAATTTATACACCAAACCAATAAATTATACTTTAATAGATGTCCTTACCCTAAACTGGAACTCCCATTTCCACATAGGATTTGAGTATGTGAAAAATGTTATGAAGTCTATATTTACACGAAACTTCATCAAATTTGTGAAAAATTTCAAATTTCACTAAAATTTATTCTCGTATAATGTGAACTCCAACTTTATCCATTATTTTTACATGGGAATTTTTGATGCAATTTTCAAGTATCATCCCTTAATGGGAAATTTATCTAGGTAATTATGCATCAATTTAATTTTTTTAAAATGATTCTTTGAGACATTAGGTTCCAAGAAAATTAAATGTGTTTTTTCACATTTGTTCTAAATAGATTTTGTAAGGTGAAATATGTTTTTTTCACTACGTAAATATGTTATACACTATCTAATAAAATAATGATCACTACACATCACAATTAAAAGTAATTATATGGTATTGAAAAATCACTAGATACTTAGAATGACCACAAGATCAACCAAGGTTAAAAATCCCTTAGTACTAAAATGCAAAGTACTTAACAATACTTCTAATCATAACAAGGAAGTGTAAAAATACATGTTCTATGGATGTTAAGAAATAAATACTTACACAATGAACCAATTTTTTTGGAATGCTATAATAACATGGAAAATGTTTATATCACACAACACTTATCTTCAATTAAGAATCTTAAGGATATAATCGATTACAATAAGGTAGTTAATTATTACCAACTATTCATTTTTATCTCAAACCCTTGCTCATCCAACCAAAAGAAAACATCTCCACATAACCATATAAATTTTAATTATATTTTTATATTATAAAGTTAAGAGCTTCCTAAAGATAGACATGATGGCCAAGAAGGTTAACCATGTATACAAAATGATTCGTTTTGCGTGTAAAGTAAGGTGAAGTGGGCATGTCATTGAAGTATTTATATTCCTCATCTACTCAACTTGCATGGTTTCATCACATTTCTGGCCTTAAGCATAAACATTTTTGTGAGGGTTAAATAATTAGTTCCTATATAAAGAATATTCCTAATAATAAAGAATCAAAATTAACTATAACATTTACCATAACATAAGAACATGCAATATTGGAACAAATAATTTTATTTATATTAGCTTCTCAAAATAGATTATAATTTATACTTTGTTTCTCATTCCCACAAACTTCTCTCCTAACCTACACTTCCTATGTGATTTCATATTGTTTGTTATACATCTCTATTATTATCACTTTGTATTTCTATCGCATCTATATATATATATATATATATATATATATATATATATATATATATATATATATATATATATATATATATCATGATATATATTCATTTATCTTTTCCCATACATTTTCTCATTCATGTAATGTGTCTCTACTTCTATTACAAGGAATTACAAGACGTATATAATCTATACAATCACCCAATAGTCACATTTTTATAGTGACTTTGTGTCTTCCATTATGATCTTTGTCTTCAATGAGTGGTTTTTCCTTCTTTACATGACTCCACTTTTGATACCTTCTCTAGTGTTTGGACTCTTTCTAATGGTCGGTGGCTCTCTCCAATGTTATATAACTCTACCATTTTCTATAGGTGCTAGTATTCCAAGGACATTTTAGTGTCTCATGGTGTTTTGTAACATTCCATGGTATATAGGTCCTCTTGGTTTCTTCTCTATTAATTCATTAGTTTATAATCTAATGAAGAACCCTTTTAACATCATCCTCAAAATTCAAAACATTATCTCATCTTTTAGACAACTGGGATGAATAACCCTCTCCAAAAATATTTTGTTTGTATCTATGTTATTATTTACAATTCCAAGGTCATTTTGAATTTCCACTCTTCCACAAAAAATACCACTATACAAAATTTCTTATTTTCTTATGGAACACCAAAGCATCAACCTACTACGAATCAAACATTTGGCATAAGGAAGTGTTCCTTCACTTGACTTACCTTGATGGGTTTACAAGACAATGTGGGTTCCAAATAAAAATTTAGTAAAAGTATTTACATAATAGTACTTGTATTCGTGGTGAAGTGATGGGAGATAATTAGCATATTTTGGTGTTATCTGTTATTTGAATACTTTCCATGTGGATATGTTCTCTTGTATGGATTCATACCATAGTTGATTTTTTTATTCTTCCGAATGAGTAGAGTGAGCTTGTCTAGGGCTGCGGTATCTTTTATCTCTACTTAATTTTTTTTAGATGCTAAGAGTTCATTTTGTATCCTTGTAATATCTCTCTCCCTATTCGGGTACTATATTCTTCCATGTCCACTATCTTATACTCTTTCTAAAAAATTTTGGCATGGTACTTAGCTACAAAGTCCATTAGCCTTTATCTTCCTAAGCCATTAGAATCTTGGAGGATAACATATAAAGTAGATTCCTTGTTGTGTTCCTCCTCCATATTATCTAATTCAACCTTCTCATGTTGTGTTACAACTACCTATATCCTTGAGAATGCATAATATGTATTTTCATTTGAAATTTTAGTATCCAAGGAGGCCATCCTTGTATTCCTTTTTCTTGGAACTATTCTTCCAAAATTCTATGGATTTTAGTCATTCCTTGCTTCCATGTGGATTTATTTGTCCTGAGACTCATATGGAGTTGAGTGGGTTAATACATTTTGTAAGGTATTCTCTACTCTATTCAAAATTGGTAGTGTGGGGTCCACCTCATACTAATTCATGAACATTAGGATCAATTTCATAATGCATTCCAAAGTGAAGTATAACTCTGCAAATCTTTTTATCCAATATTTTTTTGAGTTCTCTCCAATATGCTATTGATTTTTATTCATGCATGGGTGTTATCTTCTTAAAATATATTGTAACTCCTTAATTCATTTTCTTAACTACCCCATGTTGTAGTTGGAATATTTGAGCTTATTTCTACTACGTAAAGACTTTCTTGATTAGTTACAATAAATCTTGCAATGGCTCATAAGGGGAAAGTCGTATATATATTGAGACTATTGTGTCATGTAGTATTCTTGGAGGCTTACTCTATATTTGAGGAGGAGGTGGAGTTTATGGTACTGATACTTTGATTTCTTTAGTGTCTTATTATTTCTTCCTCCTTTCCTCCTCTTCATTCTTCTTATGTATCTTCTTCTTTTTCCCCCTCCCGCTTCTTAGTCTCTTCTTTTTTTCTTCTCTTCTTTTTCTTTTTGTTCTTTTGTTCCTCCTTTCTTAAATTTTCTTCCTTATTTTTCTCCTCTTATTCCTTTTTTTTCCTTCTCTTCTTCCTCCTTATTGTTATCCTCATTATTTTTCCTCTCTTATCCATCCATATTATTATCTTTCTTCTTTTTCTTCTCTTACTCTTCTTGTCTCTACTCTTACTACTTTATTTTATTTGTCTCCTCCTCTTCATTTGATTTTTATCTTCTTATCTTTTTTGTTTCTATTCCACTTCTTTAGATTACTTATCTTCTCCATGTGTTTTTTTATTTTATGCCTCTTCCTTATTCTTCCTCTCTTTATCCTCTTTCTCTTTCTCTACTATTTTTTGTTGTTTTTATTTCTAATAATTCTTGTATCTCCACAATTTGCACTTTGTCTTTAGAGGTTTTCTTCTTATTCATTTTTAACTCCTTGAGTTAATTCTTCCATAATGATTTCTTCCTCTAATTTTATTTGTTTCTTAATATATTTGAGGAGTGAATTTGGTAATAAGAGAGCTATATATTCTAAAACAAGTGAAAACCTTTTTAAATAGTCGAGCAAAGTGCATTTATTATAGATTTTTTTCGTACCACTACTAACCTCATATCATTATGCTTTTTGAGAAATTCCTCCATATTCAAGGCATACCTTGTAGAGTTTGTATGCATATTTTTAAGTTGACATTTCTTCAACAACTCTATCTCACTTGTGAACGTTTGTTCATTTTCACCTTGTGTTGGCACTTATTCCTCTTGTGGTTTTTCTTTTATATGAGAATTTAGTTTTGTGAGGTAGAAACAAAGGAGAGAGAATAGAGATTGATATCTCGTATTGTTCTATTAAACAAAGAACCTACATACATTATTTATAGGTATGGGAATAAACAAGACTCCCTAAATGGATGGAGAAGTTACAAATAAGAAGGAGAGACAAAAATCTGGCATGGTTTGAGTCGACGTATCCTTGTAAGAAGAATTGATCATTATTCTTATATTCCAGACCATAATCAGTTGTTCCTTAGACATATCTCAAAACATGCTTTGCTACATTCCAGTGACATTTCTTCGGCTCCTGCATGAACCTAGAAAGATAGCTGACAACATAGCATAGATCTGGTCTGGTATATGTCAAATAGATGAGCCCTCCAACAAATTACCTGTAGAGAGTAGCATCTACTTGAGGTGAGTCCTGGAATCTTGAAAGTTACAAGCCTTTTTTTGATGGGAGTTGATATAGGTTTACAGTTAGACATTCTATACTTTTCCAGAGTGTCTTGGCATACTTTTCCGGGAGAAAAATGTGATGCTCTTTTACCATATCTCCAAGCCAAGACAATAATGTAGTAGCCCAAAATCTATCATGTCGAAGGTTTTTTTGAGATCATTCTTTATAATATCAACCTAATCTTCTGAATTTCCAGTGATCACAAGATCATCTACATATACAACAAGAATGATAATTTCTTTGCCTACCTTCTTTATATACAAATTTGAATCGAGGGGCTACAAGTGAACCCATGCTGCAAAAGGTGATTGTTGATCTTGATATACCATGCCCTTGGAGCTTGTTTCAGTCCATACAAAGTGATTTGATGAGACAACATACCTTTTTAGGATGCTCTTCATCAAAAAATCCTTCAGGTTGGGTCATGTATACTTCTTCTTTCAGATCACCATTTAGGAAAGCACTCTTGACGTCCATCTGCTGAAGTGTCCATCCTTTCTGTCTATGCTGCTAGTGTGTAAACTACTCTGATGGTCTTCATCTTCGCAGTGGGTGTAAGGGTTTCTTTATAGTCAATGCCCTCTTTCTGAGCATATCCTTTTGCTACAAGTCATGATTTATGTTTTTGATGGATCCATCTACCTTAAAATTTGTCTTAAAAACACATTTGTAACCTATGGGTTTCTTTCCTGTAGGCAGATCGACAAGTTCCCATGTCTGATTTTTCTTGAGTGAGTCAATTTCTATATCCATGGCTTCCTTCCATTGAGGTTGACTGAGTGCTTCATGAACATTGTTTGGCTCAAAGCTATTAATCAGTGAACTCATGAGTGTAAATTTTACCTCATTTCTTGTTTGACTCCTTGTTTTGACTCCGGATGATGTATCTGGGAGTTGTTGCAAATGTGAGTCCTTGATGGTGCTTTGTACCCACTTTGGATGAGAACTTGGCTACTTTTGAGAAGAACTTTGTCATTTCGTGTTGATTGATGTGGAGTCACATTCTCTAGTTCTCCAAGGTCAAAAATAGTTCTCCAGAAGTACTTATTTTCTCTAAGTAGTCTCCTTTGGCTCATCATTTGATTCAGAGACTAGTCGATGAGAGGTGGTTGGTAATGGATCTTCTGTTGTCACTACTAATTCAAAGGATGACTCATCATAAACCACATCCCGACTCTTGTATATTTTCTTTGTCTCAAGATCCATGAGATGTTATTCCTTTGAGGTAGTGTTATAGCCAAGTAGGATGCACGGAGTGACTTTGGCATTACCTTATTTCTCTTCTGAGCTGGGACATACATGTATGATGTGCAACCAAATACTCGTAAATGAGAAATTGATGGCTTTCTACCAATCCATACCTCTTCTGGCATTTTATTTTTAGAATATTTATTAGTGCCCTATTGAGAAGATATACATCTGTCTATACTACTTCATCCCAATAGCATTCCTCTAGCTTTGTTCTTATTAGCATGTAACGAGCCATCTCCATCATTGTGTGATTGAGACACTCAAAAATGTTGTTTCTTTGGGGCATGTAAGGAGCAATCAAGTGTTTCTTAACGTCTTGTTGGTTCAGGAAGGCCAAGAACTTATTTGATGTGAATTCCCCCTCGATTTGAGTGAAGTAGAAGAAGTGGTTGTCTGGTCTCTCACAACATGATGATAGAAGTTCTAGAAATGTTGAAGAGCCTCACTTTTCTTATTCAGAAAAATACCCACATATTACGAGAGTGGTCATCCACAAATAGTTGGAAGTACTTGTATCTTGAAAACGAAGCAGGAAATGGGCCATTCAGATTGGTATGAACTACCTCCAGATGCTTCTTGGCATGGAAGGTGCTCACCTAAAATGGATCTCTGTGTTGTTTTCCTACAAGACAGCCAAGGCAAATAGGCAAGGAACTAGACAATTTGGGTAGTCCATGGACCATTGCTTTTGAACTCATCAGTGCAGTGAACTAAGAGACAAGTTTCCATATCTAAAATGTCATAGGGAAGTTGATTTTATTGTAGAAGCTAGATAAAGCTATTGCAAAAGATGAAACAATATCTAAAGAAAATAACTTATCTTTTACAAATGCTTTAGCAAGAACCATACCTTGTTGGGAGATTGATCATGATTTAATGCCATTTTGAACAAGAAATTCAACCTTAAGTTGATGATTCAAGAGTTGAGTAAGCGCAAGAGGTTGTTAGTCAAGCCGGGAACATATAATACCTCTATAAGTGTACATTTTTGTGGTCCTCGAGGAATGGTGACATTTCCAATTCCTTCTACAACGTACTCTTTGTCATCCACTATCGAACTCGATCTCCATTTGGTTCTTTGTATAATGAATCAAACAGACTTCTTCACACGACATATGCTTGCTTGCACTGGAGTCTATCAACCAGAATTTCTTTGTGGGCTGAGAAGTTTGAGAGATGAGTACAAGGTTCTTACCATAATGGGCTCCTTTTGATGTCTCCTCATCAAATTCATCATCTTATTGGGCTGCGAGATGTCCCTTCTGCTTTCTCTAGTAGGGACATCATTTGGACTTTTGAAAATATTTGTGCCCTGATGTGCTTGTTTGACTTGAAGACCCTTTTTCAAGCTATTGTACTAGTAGTGATCAGTGTCATGAGTGTTGGTTCTGTAAATGTGACACCACCTCTTTGAATTTTGATCTTTTTGTTGTTGTTTTGGTTGCGCTTGATTTGTCTTCTCTGGGGGACCCTTCCAATTCTTCTAGCCATGGTATGGCTTTGATAACAAGGCTTTATCCTAAGACTCCTCTTGGGATGAATTGATGGCCTCTTCCTACTATAAAAATTCACGAGTTCTTTGAATGCCACTATTTGTTTAGAGACATTTAGTTTCATAACGAACACTCAGAATTGAGAAGGAGTGTTATCCAAATCCACCCCTAGGGTTGATTTGATAACATACATCAGAATTCTCGAGTCCCAGGAAAATGGATGGATTCGGGAAAAAATCATGTTTCTAGGGTCCCCTCAAAAATTTTCTAACTCTCCTGTCCAGGTTGAAAAGAGAAAGCTCTGAGAAAATGTGAAAAAGTGCACAGAAAATAAGCTTGGGCAGAAAATTGTGAAAATCGGCTAAGTCCTTGACCTAGGAACAGTTGGGACATTCAAGACACGAAGGCGCGGTTCGGCTGAAACGCCTCTAGGTGGCCTGCGAAGCACTGGGACAAGTGGAACAAATGTACGTGGAGGGCGCGAACAGGACGGTTTGGCCGAAAAGGAAAATTTTAGCACAAGGACAATCGGGCCATAGGGACGCGCGGGACGCGGAAAGCCGGAGGAGCCGAAAGCCAATCAGATCATGCCACGTGTCACAGGCAAAAAAGGGACATGGAAGCCCATTTCGGTGGATTGGAAGTTTTTGTCCCACGCAAAGACTCTGGGACATTTGGGACAAATGGACGCAAAGGGCGCGAAGAGCCAAAGCAAACCTACAAACCAACCAAATCATGACACGTGTCACAAGGAGGAGAGTCCAAAAGTCAAAGGGCGAGGTTTCAAGCACTGACCCGAGCCAATAAAAGGAGGACACGTGTCCAACGAAGCAGAGAAGGAGAGAGAATCACGCGACCAATCAATGCATGCCACGTGTCATCCAGGTGGCAGAGCGCGGGAAGAAATTTCAAAATGCATTTTCGCCAGTTTTGTGCCCTAAATCTTCAGATCGACATATCTTTCGATCCAGAGCTCAGATTTGCACGTTCTTTATATCAACGAAAATCTTATGAAATTCTCTACATGATTCTGGGGTTAATCTCGAGTTTTGGTGTAGTCTAGAGAGAGAAAATTGAGAAACGGATCTGACGCATGTTCATGGCCAGAAGTGACATTCCAGCGACTAGATTTAATGCAGAATGGGTCGCATTCTCCTGAAATCCAGTCAAAATGATAGGGTATGGGTTTGTAAGGTCCCCCATGCCATTTTAATGCATCTGCAGTCAAGGAGGGATGGGCTCCCATGTTTTGTACGTTTTCTATCCCCTGGGCTCGACCCATGCAATGTAAAAGCCAAATTTGGCTCATTTCGAGGGGGAACATTTCTTTGGATAGCAAGCTTCTTCTTTCACCTGTAACAAGTGATTTTTGCAAGTATCAGACCTCTTCTAAAATTGTAACAGGTTTTCTACCTTTTGATGTTGTAATACAAGGGTTTTGATAGTGGAAATGACAATACAGGCTCTGTGATCAGTTTTCAGTCCTCTGTTTGTGTTGCTTGTTTCATTTCAGACCTCTGATTACATCTTATCAGCTTGTGCATGATGTTTTATGTTGCATTTTATGATCTGTGTCTATCTACAGAACAAGAAGTGTTCACCACTCCTCCTTTGGTGTATCACTTGTTAGTTTAGTTTCAATTTTTGCACTTTCTATCGTTGTAGTTTTACAAAATATAGATCTAAATCGAGAGGATTTTGAGGAACTAACCTCTAATCTGGAGATTCCTCTCTCAGTTTCACAAGTCCCCACACTTGGAGAGAGTTTTCCATGTTGTGCAATCACACTAGATGCTAGAGTGATCAACCTAGAAGCCTGATCTGCATCCAGGGGTGTTGTGAGTATGCAACAACAGTTTTGGCACACCGGTGGGACCAGAGGTCTCATTTTTATTGCAGAAAAGTTGATATGCATATGCTACAGTTTTCTTGCTTATAAGAGCTATTATTTGCATATCTGGTGACTCCTGGGAAAGAATCAACTAGTTTCAGCAGTGCAGGCCTGAAAACTCATGAGAAGAATCACCACAAGGTCAAGAGTTGGAGAAGAAGAAGTGTTGTTTGAATACCTGCAGTTATCTCCAAGAAGAAGGCAAAGAGGAAGAAGGATTCAAAGGTCTCCATCTCCACCAAACAGAACTCTCTCAACTCCTCCACCTGATAGGCCTTTCATTCAATAAACAAGGGTTTTAAGACCAATCAGAATGGCTCAGAACAACCCCTACGTCAACTTCACAGGCAGCAGCCCACTTGCTCTCAATGCACAACATCCAGTTCCTATTGCAGCCTTGAAGAACATTCCCTACTTCACTGGAGAAAATCAAACTACTCCAGGTGATCATGTTAAAGATATTGCTAACCTTTGTGCAATCCATGAAATCAATGAAATGCAAGTGGCTGTCAAGTTACTGGCATCTTCATTCAAGGGTAAAGCATTGCAATGGTTTAGAAGCCTTGGAGCTGGTTCTATCACAAACTGGAATCAGTTGTGTATTGCACTTCATGAGCAATTTGGAGAGAAGGGAGACAACTTGTCTCTTTTGGAGCAGCTGACAACTATCAAGAGAGCCCCCAACGAGCAGCTGACTGACTTCACTTTCAGATTTCAAAGGTCTTGGGATAGGATTCCATGGTGGATCAAAGCCAAACGAGAAGGTGCTTTTCTATATTACCTTAAAGCTTTGAATTCTGATATTTCTATGTTAATTCAATCTATGGGAGGCACAACCTTACCTGTTGCTTATAGCATTGCCATTAGAGCCGAAAACTATCTTATTCAAGCTGGTAAACTAGCTCCTAGGCCTCCCATGCCCTTGTATCCAAACTTAGAAAATCCAAGCACTAGTCAAGCACCCACTTTGGCTCCTGTTCCCACCCCTAGAAACCAAAGTTCAAATGAGACTTCTACTTCATCCTCTAGTACTTCAAATGAACTCCAAGAGGTCATGAAACAGTTGCAAAATTTGGGAAATGAGCTGGTTACTATCAAAAGACAGCAAGCTCAAAGTGCTAGACCATATCAGCCTCAAGCACAGTACTAGGCTAGGCCCCCATACCAACAAAATAGGTCACCAACTCAGGCTGCAAATCAAAATCAAAGCCAAGTAAGGCCTCCCGCTAATAGACCATTTCAGCCCTATAACCCCAATGTTGTATCTGCTTCTAAAGCATTAGTGCCAGTCCAAAATAACATGGCCCAAGAATATGATTGGTGTTTCCCGTGTAGTCAGCCACATAACCAATCAATGTGCTTTAACGGTGCATTAAATCAAGCTCTGATGGTGCAAACCATTGGTGGGTCGCAAGAGTCCAGCCATGAAGGAGATCAGCAGCAAGAAGCACCTCAGCAAGGAACATCTCCAAATGAAACTACTCTTGTCAATTGGAAGGCTGAAGATTTCTGTGGTATGAATCAAATACCCTCTCAAGGTGTTGGCAAACAAAATGCAGTTCCAAACATGCAAGGAGCACCCAAACCAGCCCCTAAACCAACTCAGATGCCAGTTGTTGCTGCCCATGTGCAAGGAATGAATGTGCAAGCTAGGGGACAGCAGAGGGATGCTTCATCCCCATTCAACATCATTGATCAGATGAAGAAGACAAATGTAAACATATCAATGTGGGAATCACTATCCATCCCAGGCCAAAGAGATTTGCTACAAGCTACCATGAAGGACTGGTCAACTTCGAACCAATAGGTCCAAATGCAAGAGAAGGTACTCACAAATGCTACCCAGCCTGAAGGAAACCATGGAGGACAACAAGGTAAAATGTTGAAGCCCCCTCCATTTTATGTTTCATTGATCATAGGAGATAAGTTGGTACATAATTACATGATTGACTCTGGGGCAAGTAGTTCAGTAATGCCCAAGCAAATAGCTGATCAGCTAGGGCTTCAATATGAAGTCATCTCCAAGGGTGTAGTGCAATTGGATGGGACAACAGTAGAAACCGTGGGAGTAATTAAAGGTTTGAATCTTACCTTGCATACATGCCCCAACGTTACCGTTTTACAAGATGTGTCAGTGATAGATTTGCCACCACTCTTTGCCCTATGTTTATCAAGGGATTTCACAGCCAAAATTGGAGGCTACTTATCTGCTGATTGGTCACACATGTTGTTCAGAACAAGATATGGTACTAAGGTCACAATCAGATCCGAACCAATTGCAAACTTTCATATTGAGCCTCATACTCCAAGCCAAATCAATGCCAACTATTCAACATTTGATCAAGAAGATTATCCAAACACAGATGAAGCCGACACCAAAGTTGGAAGCATTCCAGATTTGACTCTTGATGAATGGGCAAGCAAGATACATGCTTTTGATCCCTACCAAGAAGTAGAAGAATCTGAGCTAGGGGTTTATTGTTTACATGAAGAGGATCAACCTCTCCCCAGCATCACCAAGCCAGATCATAAGGACAAAAATGAAGTATGGCAGTTGTTCTTTGATGGGTCAAGGAGTAGACAAGGTGCAGGAGGAGGAGCTATGCTCATTTCACCACAAGGTATAAGGTATTACTTAGCCTTCCATTTCTAGTTTTCCTGTTCAAACAATACAGCTGAGTATGAATCCTTAATTCATGGACTGTACTAGGCTAGGAAAAAGGGCATAAATAACTTGCAGGTGTTCAGGGATAGTGAGCTGATCGTCAATCAAGTTAGGGGACAACATGCTACAAAGAATGACCTGCTGAAGAACTACAAGAATAGGGTATGGGACCTCATTGAGGATCTTGAAGCTTTTAGCATCAATTCCATCCCAAGAAAAAAGAATGAAGCCACCCAGACAGGACTTACAAAGAATTGGGGCTGCATTTGATGCTATGGAAAGTATCAAAAGTGAGAAATCTCAGCCTCATATCAAATTAGTTGTGAGACCAACTGTTCCGGAAAACAATACAAGTTGGCAAGTCTTCGAGAATGATCAGCAAATTGTCAATTTCCTACAAGAAGAAGCTGAGTTCTCTGCCAGGAATCAAGACAAGCTGCATCAGCAGTATGGTGACCAAGTGGTGCAGCTGAGAACCAACAAGTTACCAAAAGGCCTCATAACCTTGGAGTCAATCTTCAACCCGAATGATCAGTTCCGGAAGGAGAAAGCGAACATTCAAGTAAAGGGTGAAGATTCAGAGCCTATTTTAGTGGGAGAAAGCAAAACATTGCAGATTGGCAAAGTAAGTACCTCACAAGAGAAATCTGATTTTGTTCAGCTTTGTCAAGAATTCCCAGATGTTTTTGCTTGGACTTACAAAGATCTGAGAGGTTTCAACCCAGAGTTGGCACAACATACTATTGAGCTGGATCTGGAATCCAAGCCTGTCAGGAAAAAGCAAAGGCCAGTGAATCCCCATATTGAACCTCTAATGAGAAAAGAGTTAAGCAAGCTTATTGAGGCCAGTATCATCTTCCCCATCAAACACTCAAGTTGGGTCGCCAACTTAGTCCCAGTCAGAAAGAAAAATGGAGAGATCAGGTTGTGTGTCGACTTCAGAGATTTGAATAGAGCCTCTCTCAAGGATCATTATCCACTCCCTTCCATGGAGCAGATATTGCAGGTGGTGGCTGGTTCAGAAAGGTTTTCACTACTTGATGGCTACTCAGGCTATAATCAGATTATGGTGAAGGGAGAAGACCAATTCAAGACAGCCTTCACAACTAAATGGGGCACATATGCTTACAAGAAGATGCCATTTGGGCTGTCCAATGCTGGTGCTACCTTTCAAAGGGAAATGGACATGGCATTCAAGGGGTTAATCAATAAAATAGTTTTGATATATCTTGATGATATCACTGTCTTCTCAAAGAATGCAGCAGACCATCTCTTTCACCTCAGGCAAGTGTTTCAGAGGTGTAGAAAGTTCAGAGTGTCTTTGAATCCCAAGAAGTGCATCTTTCTTGCACACGAAGGAAAGCTCCTTGGCCATATTGTCTCGAAAGAGGGACTGGAAATTGATCCAGAGAGGGTTGAAGCCATAAGAGCACTACCATTGCCAAGTCACAAGAAGGCTCTTCAAAGCTTCTTGGGAAGGATCAATTTTGTCCGCAGGTTTATCCCAGATTTTGCAGCCCTTGTCAAGCCCATCACCAAAATGTTAAAGAAGAGCATGGATTTTAAGTGGATAGCAGAAGGCAAGGAGAGTTTTGAAGCAATCAAAGAAGCTATCTCTCAGGCACCAACTCTCATCAACCTGAATTCTCCAAGGATTTCATCCTCTATGCATTTGGAGGTGATGACACTATTTCTGCCATTCTAGTACAGCAGAACAAAGATAATGATGAGCAGCCGATTGCCTTTTTCAGCCAGAGCCTAGATGACTATGAGGTGAGGTACTCTTTTATTGAGAAGCATGTGCTTGCAGTAATCAGAAGCTTGAAAAAATTCAAGCATTTAATCTCAAACAACAAGGTCCATTCTGGTCTCACATGCCGGAGTTAAGGACTTCCTCCTCAACAAGGATTTGAATGAGAAAAGGGCAGGTTGGATCAAGATCACCAAGCTGGTAAGAGGGAAAGGGTTGTGTGAGTAGCTGGTTTTGGGGAAGCAAAAAGAAGTATGCAACAAAGAAGAAACTGTTTTTTTGTGAGTCCAGACAGCCATGAGCCAAGTGGCGATCATGAAGAAGATGATGCTTCCCCACTCCTTGCTGGACCCACGATATTATGCACTTCCTAGGCACGATGGCCTATGCCCTCCAGAGATGAATGAACAAGACCCAAAGGAGACACTTCAGTTGCAGGTTGTTCCATATGCCATTGTTGATGGAGTTTTGTTCAAGAGAGATGTGAATGGAGTGTTGCTTTGAGATGCATTAGCACAGTCGATTCAAAAGGTGTTGGAGGAGTTTCATAGTGGACCATCCGGTGGCCATTTTGCACCAAGAGTGACAGACTCTAAAAATCGGAAGGCTGGTTATTATTGGCCTAAAATCTTCAAAGTGATTCCTATGCATGGATCAAGAGGTGTAAGAATTGTGAATTCTTCACGGAAAAGATAGACTTACTGCCCTTCCATTCCATCCAATCTTAGTTGACCAGCCATTCATGCAATGGGGTTTGGACTTCATCGGAGTCATTAATCCCAATTCAAGCCAAGGGCACAAATGGATTTTTGACCATGACTACTTCACCAAATGGACAGAAGCAGTAGCACTCAAAGAGGCAAATGAGTCTAGCATCTTAGACTTTTATGAGGGGATAACAACTAGATTCGGTGTACCTGCTACAATAATCTCTAATAATGCATTGGCATTCATTGGATGCAGGGTGATTGAGTGGGCTGTCAAGAATGGTATTTACCTAAGCACTTCATCGAACTATTACCCTCGGGGCAATGGCCAGGCCAAGTCTACAAACAAGAACTTGTTGAGGATCATTAGGAGGACTCTTGATGAGAATCAGAGGTCTTGGCATACCAAGCTGAAATCAGCCTTATGGGCTGATAGGATCACTCCCAAAAGATCCACAGGTAACTCTCCATTTAGGCTTGTCTATGGAAGAGAGGTAATCTTTCCCATGTCACTTGAGTTGCCAACGTTGGAACTCATGAAGCAGCTTTGATTTTCTTGAATTTGAGCCCATGGAGGCGAGGTATGCAGAGTTAATGGAGCTGCAAGAGATCAGAAATCAGGCATCCCAAGCAATGGAAAAGGATCAAGCTTTGATCAAGAAGACCTTTGATAGAAAGGCCAAGGATAGATCTTTTCAAATTGGAGATCTAGTATTGAAATGGGATGTGGACAGAGACAAAACCGGGAAGGCATTCAAAATTCGATGCCATTTGGAGTGGCCCATACGTGGTCACAAAGTGTAAGAACAACAATGCTTTCCAATTAGCCTCACTGGAGGGTGAAGAACTGTAGATTCCAGTCAATGGAATCTATCTCAAGCGTTGCTTCTAGAGGGAAGTTCACTACCTCTGTAAATATTAGATTAGATTTTCTTTCCTCCAAGTGCTTGTGCACATTGTTTTGTTGTAGGTTAGTTTTGTTTTCCCTAAGTGCTTTGGCATAGCTTGCTATTCATGGAGATGTTTTGCAGTCCTTGCTTTTATCAGGAGACATTCCATCTTCCTCCTTACACATTCTGAGTCAGTTGAGGTTCTAAATAGAATATTTGATGACTCCATGCCCAATGGACTACTTCAGGCAACTGGTATCTTCTACCTAGCAGGTAGGTATCCCCGCTGAGTCACCAAATTGTTATCCAAATCCACCCCCAGGGTTGATTTGATAACATACATCAGAATTCTCGAGTCCCAGGAAAATGGATGGATTCAGGGAAAAAATCATGTTTCTAGGGTCCCCTCAGAAATTTTTCTAACTCTCCTGTCCAGGTTGAAAAGAGCAAGCTCTGAGAAAATGCAAAAAGTTGAGAAAATAAGCTTGGGCCAGGAAAAATTGTGAAAATCGGCTAAGTCCTTGTCCTAGGAACAGTTGGGACATTCGGGACACCAAGGCGTGGTTCAGCCAAAACACCTCCAGGTGGCCCACGAAGCACTGGGACAAGTGGAACAAATGTACGCGGAGGGCGCGAACCGGCCGGTTCGGCCGAAAAGGAAAATTTTAGCACAGGGACAATCGGGTCGTAGGGACGCGCAGTAACGCAGTAAAGCCGGAGGAGCCGAAAGCCAATCAGATCACGCCACATGTCACAGGCTAGAAAAGGGACATGGAAGCCCATTTCGGGTGGATCGGAAGTTTTTGTCCCACGCAGCACTGGGACATTCGGGACAAATGGACGCGAAGGGCGCGAAGAGCCGGCAGACCCACGGACCAACCAAATCATGACACGTGTCACAAGGAGGAAAGTCCAAAAGTCAAAGGGCGAGGTTTCAAGCACTGACCCGAGCCAATAAAAGGAGGACACGTGTCCAACAAAGTAGAGAAGGAGAGAGAATCACGTGACCAATCAATGCATGCCACGTGTCATCCAGGTGGTAGAGCGCGGGAAGAAATTTCAAAACGCATTTTCACCAGTTTTGTGCCCTAAATCTTCAGATCAACATATCTTTCGATCCAGAGCTCGGATTTGCATGTTCTTTATATCAACGGAAAGCTTATGAAATTCTCTACGTGATTCTAGGGTTAATCTCGAGTTTTGGTGCAGTCTAGAGAGAGAAAATTGAGAAACAGCTCTGACACGTGTTCATGGCCAGAAGTGACATTCCAATGACCAGATTTAATGCAGAATGGGTTGCATTCTCCTGAAATCCAGTCAAAATGATAGGGTATGGGTTTGTAAGGTCCCCCATGCCATTTTAATGCATCTGCAGTCAAGGAGGGATGGGCTCCCATGTTTTGTACATTTTCTGTCCCCTGGGCTCGACTATGCAAGGTAAAAGCGATTTGGCTCATTTAAGGGGGAACATTTTTGGATAGCAAGCTTCTTCTTTCACCTATAACAAGTGATTTTTGCAAGTATCAGACCTCTTATAAAATTATAAAGAGTTTTCTACCTTTTGATGTTGTAATATCTGGTTTTGACAAAGGTGGAAATGACAATACGAGCTCTGTGATCACTTTTCGACCTCCTCTGTTTGTGTTGCTTGTTTCATTTCGGTGGCTTTGATTACATCTTATCAGCTTGTGCATGATGTTTTATGTTGCATTTTATGATCTGTGTCTATCTGTAGAATAAGAAGTGTTCACCACTCCTCCTTTGGTGTATCACCTATTAGTTTAGTTTCATTTTTGCACTTTCTATCTCTGTCTCCTTGGATTTTAAAGTAGGATTAGGTTTCAAACCTCTGTAGTTTTGCAAAATATAGATCTAAATCAGAGGAGTTTGAGGAACCAGCCTCTAATCTGGAGATTCCTCTCTCATTTTCACAAGTCCCCACACTTGGAGAGAGGTTTCCATGTTGTGCAATCACACTGGATGCTAGAGTGATCAACCTAGAAGCCTGATCTGCATCCAGGGGTGCTGTGAGTCTGCAACAACAGGAGTGCTCTCAAGGTGATTGAGACGAGAATTTTATCATCCACCATTTCACCAAGTGCTAATAACTCGATCATAGCTCAACCACGACATAAGAACCCCTCAATCTGTCTCATCTGAACCCATAGAGAGGGTGTGTAGCTTTGACTGAAGATGGAGGATCTTAGTCTAATTTTTGGCTTGATAAATTGTTTCCAGCTTGTCCTAAGCCTCCTTTGGTTTCTCCACATTCGAACATGCATTTTCACATCATCACTAATATTGAGCATTATTAGCATCAAGGATTTTGCACTAGCCATCTCATACTTTACTAATTCATTAGGAGCAGTGGGAACGAGCACCGATCCAGTCATGATGCCCCATAATCCTTCAAACTGAAGGATTTTCCACATCTTGGTTTTCCAAGCCACAAAATTAGGCCCTTTAAGCAACTGAGCATTAGAAAGAAGAAACTTTGGAGAAAACATTGTAATAAAAAAATTATTTATTTATTTCAAGCGTTATTACAAATTTGACTCACTGATGAGAATAACTAGCTCGTAGAGGCTCGTGATATTCACGTGTTGTGAGACGGCGATGCTTTGTGGGGCATTCTTCTTCATCTTCATAGTCGAGTGTTGTATCCGGCTTCTAGTTCTTCCCGTACTCACTTTTCTTGACAACTGATGTCGAAAAGGAAATATTCAAGAAGTCCTTGAACTAGCTTGTCAAAGGCTAGATTGCTGGTGTTCCGAAGCTCAATCCGAATGCAAAGTAGAACCCGAAACCCTCGGGAGCTTCTTTCACAGTGTTCTCTTCTTTGGTAAGTCGATGTTCCACTTTCGGTATGGCATGGTTGTGTTATTGATGCTCTTAATCAAGTTGTCTACACTCGACATTCGGTGTAGTGTTGTAGGATCTGCTTCTTGTCCTTCGTCATCTTGGTGGAGAGGATATTCGAGAGATGCTTCTTCGCCAGAACTACAAAGTATTTTTATTTTGTTTATCACCATTGTCAGGATTTGTGTTCACACACCGTTTGAGAAATCTACGCAGACTACATGTAATTTTATGCATGTTCCACGTCCTTGGAATCAGAAGCTACTCCATGTAGCAGCAACAAATTTCCTTCTCCCAATTACCACGCTGAAGACAAAAGACTTCTCCTTTCCCACACAGTTTTTTTATTGGCTTTCCACGCAGAATCTAAATCTTCACATGGATTTTGGAGTGGAACTTGTAGCAGGAGAGAATAACAAATAATATTCTCTTGCATTGGAAATTTAAACTTCCACGCAATAGCTAAAGAACTCAAAAAATACCACACAAGATGTCTACTTATCTTTCCATGCGGGGTATTTGGTAATTCTTCTCCATGTAGGAATCTTTGAAGACAAAAATAAAAATAGGTGTTTTTCACGTAGAAGATGACAAGAAATCTCCTCTCCACACATCTCCTATCCACGCAGGTTGAAGGCTCCAAGTAGGTAGCTAGAACACACTAAATTGCATGAAATTTCTTCCTTCACTTTGACTCCACGCAGTTGTCTCCTTCATGCAGAAAAAAACACTCTTCTCTTCCCGTTGCTAGTGACTTTAAATCTCCATGCAAGTGAATGCTCAAGTAGGTGAATGATTTTTCATCCTTCTACACACCTAAGCGTGTATTTCTTCATCCCTGCTCCACACCAGGGAACACATGCTATAATTTTGTCGCTACGATACCAAAATGTGAGGTAGAAACAGAGGAGAGAGAATAGAGATTGATATCTCTTATTATTCTATTGAACAAAGAACCCATGTACATTATTTATAGGTACGGGAATAAACAAGACTCCCCTAAATGGATGGAGAAGTTACAAATAAGAAGGAGAGAATAATGGAATAGATAGAAAAACTAGTCTAATAATAAAAAAATAAGTACGTAGACTATGCTAACAAGTTTCTTATCTTCTAAAACTTCTTTTCTATCCGACTCTATCACTACATCACGTCTTCCCTAAATATATTATTTCATCACTCTCCTCTTCATCCCCTCTTGTATATATTTTTCAATTATTTATTTGTTTAGCCTTTAAAGTTGTTGTTTTACATGTCTTTTTTTGTTAATTTTTTTCAATTTTAAACCCCAAGTTTGGGTTTCTCTTCTATTACCTTTTATACTTTTATACTTTTATACTTATGTTTAAAAATATTATCCCATGATTTTGACAATCTAAATACCTCAACATGATCCTCTATAAAACTTATAGATAATTTTTCATAAATTCCACCCATGTTTCTTCTATTACATCATATAAACTTGGTGTCACCGGTTTCGTACACACACAAAATTACACGGTGCTACATTGGTGAAATGGTAAAAATTCCCTATGAGGATAAATTTCTTTTCAGAACACATGATGAGTTCTAACTCCCATTTTCTTCTTTACAACATGCCTATATGACTTGTTCTTCATTGTTTATTAGTTCCTTATGTTTTCTTGCTTTCGCAAATGATTTTCTCTCATTTTCCTTTTTTTTCTCTTTAGTCACAAAACCATTGTAGAGGTTACATAATCTTCAATATGCACATGTTGATGGTTCCATGTGGTTTTATCTAAGACTCCAATTTGGGTGTTCTAAATATGTGTTGTAAGCTTCTACATGTTTTTCTTGCGGGTTTCTTGACCATTTCTCCGATTTCAAGCTTGTTAGATAAGTATGGAACCCCTCTTCATTTATTAATATTCTTATAATTTTGACTTCCTCTTCCTAGGATGATCTAGAATTTCTTTATTTCCAAGTGCCTTAGACTTATTCCCTACCATTTTTCTATAAAAATCAATATTTTTTGGAGATTATTGATTTTGATTGCACTATTACTGGTGAAATATTTTCATGAAGTATACAAAAAATCATAGCATTTCCTTGTTGCTTCATTGTTTGCATTGATACTAGCTAGCCTATAACAAGTCTGCTCCAAAGGTGTCTTCACAATTTCTTCTACAACCAACCAACATTGCTCTATGGACCAATCGGATTCATCTCGGAAAAGAAGCTGGTGGGATAAAGAGAATGATAACCACTCTTGGGAGTCGTCTCGGTTCTATGATAACTAGGTTGGGGATTTTATTTTAATTCTCTTCAAATCTTTTATTATAGAATCATTATTTGTTGTTAGATCAATATAAGCAGTAATATTTATTTTAAAGATGTAGAATTCATAGTTATTCATTTTCTTATAAGAATATTCTATTGATACTTCCTTCTCGTCTTATGCCTATGGATTTGTTTTGGAAAGGATTTATAGGAAGTTCTTGTACATCCGTTTCCTTATTTGTTCATTTACAACATATGTAGATTTCATTTTTCTTATCGATTAGATTTGTGTGCATACAAACAATCTTCCAAAGTGAGAAACTTCTTCCTACTTATCCCTATGGGTTTGATAGGGTAAAAAGCTTAAGGAATCTTATATATATGTGCTTATTATTTTGTTTCTTCACTATTAGAATTTTTGTGCAATCCAATACTCTACCAAGGAAATCTCAAGGGAAGAATAAATTGCTTCTGAGAAGCCTTATTTCTTCCCATGATTTTGAGGTGAGGAAATTAGAACTAGAAAATCCACAATTACAAATTGGAAAATAATTTTGTGTAAAATATAGTAAGCTTCACATCCTGCAACACAAATAAACACATCTCAAGTTATTCCCTATTTATTTTATTTTAGTGTAGAATTAGATTTTATTTAATTTAGAAGTAATTTCCTTTTCTATAGATTTATTTCATTTTATTTCCAGTAAATAGAAAACCCAAAAACATAGATTAGAAGTTAATTAGATTTATTTTATTTATCTGCATTTAAAAGCTTCTTCCAAAAATACAAAAAAATTTAGATAGTTTGTTTTGCATTTCTTTAATTAGACATTTACAGTTAGATTTAATTGAATTAAAGGGGAAATCAATCAACTTTATTTAATTCATATTTGCTTTCTTTGTTTATTTAAAGGTAGGAACTTAGATTAATTAGATTTGGAATGAACAAAACCCCCTCATTTCCATAGCAGCCTAGGCTACTAGACCTTAGCTTCATTCCCTTTGGTTTCTTGTATGTTTGTTTATTTCCACATTTGCTTAGTTTTTTCCCACATGACCATTTAGGGTCCACGACAACCAAGAATTAGAGTTTGTGATCCAAATGTTCCACAACCAAACATTAATACATGTTTGATAGACATTAACCAATGATTACATTAGCTTATCTTTAGGACTACCCTGGTCCCACCTAATATCATTCACCAACTCATTTCTTTGAATGATGAGGCAAATATTGTTAAAGAGTTTTGGGTGGAACAACTAGGTAGATACTAAACGTCACAACTCTTTATTTTTCCTTATTCCATTGTTCGTCTTATCTTCATGACCCTCTTCAAAGAGGATTTTACCGATGATGAAGGGTAATTTCCCTGTGTTCCACAATGAAGTAGAGTCTTGTTTGGTTCTTTTAATATTGACTACGACTTGTATATGGTGATCATCCTTGATCGTAGAATCACCCTTAAGAAAGTAATAATGTCATTCATTTCCCTCAACAAACATATTTCCATTTATCAAGTTGAGAAAATTAGGTTTCCTTGATTTCTTGTTGCCACTTCCATCTATTCCATCTACATCCTATTTACCCATCCTATTACCATCCCATCCATCTCATTTCGGCTATCTAAGCATGACCTTAGGATGTTGCATGCATCTAGGAATCACATGTTGATTCTCAAACGTATAAAATTGGTGAACCCAACGTGAAGGACTAGTTCCTTTTTATATCCCCTTTATTTCTTTTATTTCATCCATCCTTCCCCTCTCCCATTATTTTGTAGGTGTTTATACACCCGCTGGATATGTCAGAGTCAGAAGAGTACGACAAACCTATCTTGGGTCTTGAATCCTATTACAACCAAGTGGGTATGCAATAGTCACCCTCATTGTTAGGGTGGGATGATAATTACTCACAAAATTTTCTATCTCCTCACACACCCCCTCCTCAAGGGTTTAACACTAACTCAATAGTTAGGATTGAGGAGATAGACCAACCTAATTAAAGTGCACAACCCGAGTTCTCTAACTCCAACAACATGATGTTTACAGAAGAAAAAGGTTTGTATCCATGAGTCTTTTCCAAACCATAGAATAACATGCAATATGATTCCTTTTATACTTATTTACCACAAAATGATGATTTTCTAGCATGCCTCACCCAAAGCGGTGATCATATCAATGTTATAGATAAATCCTTACATAGGATGCAAGGGTATAAAAATGCTCTTCTTCAAAAAATGTTGTCACCCCTCCTCCCAAAATAGAAAACACACCTAAAGAGGGGTGGTCTACAAAAGAACAATTTATAATGGGGTATCATGTACCTTTGTAACCCAACAAGGCCCATCATATGCCTAAAACAATACACAACCTTTACCTAGTGATGTGATCTCAACATTGGTGGGTAGAATCAAGGAATTATAAATTGCTCAAGCCTCACAACCTACATAATTTGTGGGTTCAAACAATACTTCCCATCATATGCAAAAGTAAAACTATGTTCCTTCCACGAGTTCCTATCAACAACCACCATCTCAAGCCTACTTGGGTGCTCCTAACCCAGAGACCTTCTTATAGGTTCGATCACACTAGAAAAAACCCTCATCCTCCATATAAATATCCAACACAAAGGTTGGTGGAAGTACGTTCTTGAATGTTGCTCCTCCAGGAAATGTAATGTTCCCTGGATTCTCTCCCCCAAGCCCATATCCTAGTGATGTTCCCCATATTTACACATGTATTCAAAATATTCTCATATGTATATTTACACTTTCCATGGTCCTTACACTTAGAAAAGAGGGTTTTTATGCCTTGACCAATGCCTACATTATATAGTATCAAACTCTAGTTCCACCTCCCCATCATGGATTGTTAATAGTCGATTGATATGCGGTGGGAAAATACTTTTAGTACCCAAAAGAACCTCTAGATTTTAATATATGAGGTCTTATGCTTCCAAATACATTACTTGACCTCTAGAAATTTAAGGGGAAGAGTGATCCAAATGATCATATCAAGGCATATGTCATTGACATTAGAGAGTTACTCTCTTGGGATGTGGTCCTCATAAAAATATTTCCTCAGAATCTTGAAGGGATTTCCCTCAATTGGTACTATAGAATCTGAGAAGCCTCTATCCATTCCTTAAAGTGACTTGTATATGACTTCATTAAGGATTTTGACATGAACAATTTGTTGAAAACATGGATTATATGCCTCTTGCATATGAAACAAAAGAACAATGAGTTCCTTACCCATTGCATTCAAATGTGGTAGTAAGTCCTATATTCTCTGGTAGTGCTCCTATCATGGATCAGATAAAGCTTTGTGACTTGTTCCTCCATTCACTTAACCAAGAGACCAAGGAGGAAGTCCAAAAATTTTCTTTTGAGAGATATAAAGAAGTATTAGAGGGTGCACTTCACATTGACCAAGCGATAATAGATCGTGGACACAAGACTTACGGCCCAAATGAGAGGTTGGTCACCTCTACTCGAACACTTATAACTATCGAATGGTTCCAACAAGTAATCAAGGAAAAAAATTCCTCAATTGGAATTGGGATGTCTGATGAGAGATGGCGTTACTAATCAACCCAAGAAGCCAAATGTTGTGAACACCAACAATGTAAATAATAGCAATGTCAATGTGAAGAATGAAAGGAAAAATAATCTTACTCCTTATATCTATGTGGTTGATTTTATTTTTCCTCCCGCTCAACAAGTCCAATCCAAAGGCTTGAATCAATACCAAAACTAAGGTCAAATACCCACGAACTATAACTACAATAACTAAAATCAAAATGAAAATAAGAATTATGGACCACAACAAAACCAAAGCCAGAGATCTAGGGATTATGATCCCAAATTGTATTATGGATTCCATATATTTATAGGTCACGATGCTCCAACTTTTAGGGACTACAAAAAATTTATATAATGTCTTCCATAGGATCAAAGACATATCTTCATTGAGATGTTCTTAGCCAACCCCATAGGATCCTCGCAAGGTACCCATAAAACACATATTTTTCTCGTAGAATTCTAGCCTTTTTATTTATAGCGATCCTTTCCCAAATCACCACAAAAATGAGAAATTTAATCCAGAAGGTGAAAATAAATGTATTCTTATAAGGACTAATGATCATGAAGCCTCAACTCTCTCTTGATCCACGAGTTTCTCTTAATTCAAAAAAATGGAACAAGACTAATATCGTAGGTCTAATCAAGTTAGAAGCTGAACTAGAAATCCATGCAGATACCCACACTTGTAACTACACATCACATCCTCTCCCTATATAACCTTTAGTGCAAGATGATGCACTACTAGTCCTAAAGTTGTTATGGGCTTATGATTTGATTAGAGACCTAACCAAGACCTTTTATCACATCTCCTTCTTGTATTTTTAATAACTCACTAGCGCATTTGATATTATTTGTTGAAAGTTTTAGGTATAGGTTACTTAGTTCACGTTATACCTCCTCAAGAGGCTAAAATTAACAATATATATTTTAATGTTTATCCCTGCAAGGCTAGCATGAGAGAGAGCGTCGAGTTTGTTTTCCATATCGTAGGATGCCCAAAAACATTGTGTTAGCACAGAGACATGATTTTCCATTGTATTTACAAGTATGGATCTACAACAATTATGTTAAGAGAGTTATAATCAATAATGGAGCTATATTTAACATTTTCCCTTTTCTTTTTACAAAAGCTAGGTTATGAGAGATAAATTGTTCTTCAAATCAAAACATGTTGAGAGGTTATGATATCCTTAAGGCTACATCCATTGGGACTATGGTTCTCCCAATCACTCATGGGCATGTGACCATTTTAACTAAGTTCTATATTATATATACGGAAACCAACTATAATATGACCCTTTCTAGGTTGTGGATTCATAGGATGACGGATATTCCTTCTACCTTGTTTCAAGAAGTCATATTACTTTACCTAGGGAAGTTCTTTATGGATCAAGGTGATTCAAAGCCATTTAACATTCACCTAGATAACCTTAAGAAGAAGCCTAGGGTCCATTCCAAATTTGAGCTCATAAAAAGTCACTTTAACAAGCCTAGTCCCTCTAGAGGACCAGTTCCTACATCAAAACTTATTTTGACCACTGAGTTAGAGAAAACCAAGTAAATTTAAGGATTGGATATTAAAAATAATAATTTTTATATAGTAGAAATTGTTTCAACAAAAACCATAGCAAAAATAGTGAAACTCTTAGTGAATGACTTGTAAATTATTCTCCCATTAAATTCTTTTGGCATAGGCCATGCTCTTGGGATAGTCTCTGTTCCACAAGATGGCCTTAGAGAGGCTTTCATGGTTTATGTTTCTAAGGTTTAGGAAGAGGATTCAAATAATGATGAAACATCTATCTTTCCTTAAAACTATTGAGCAATAAACTATGATGGAGTGAAATGCCGTTATGGCGCAGGGACATGGGTGATTCTCATTTCCTTAGAAGGGAATGTTATTCCCTTTACTTTTAAATTGAGTTTTGAATGTATGAATAATAGAGAATAATAATAATCTCTACTTATTAATATCATTGTGGACAAGAGGATGGGTGTGCACAATATTAGAGTCCTAGGTGACTCACAACTTATTACAAACCAAGTCTCAAAATTTTATGAGACTAGAGAAGAGCACCTTGACTTTACAAGTTTTTGTGTGTGAACTATGTAAAGATTTCAATTTTATTTCCATAGAAGATATTCCCAAATAGCAATGTTAAATTTTCTATTATATGGTTACTTATTCCTCTTGGTTTTTTCCTAAAGAGGATTTATATGGAACAAAGTTCTTCGTCTAAGTCCGAGCCGAACCCTTGGTTCATAAGATGCCTAACAATGTAATTTTTGCATATGTAGAGACTGAAAATGAGCTGTTACATTAGATTTTGTGGAGAATGATGAGGAAATATTAGGATACCTCCACGCATATGCTAAACTTCATCCCACATATCATAATAAAGGATTTTTGCTTACTCCTCGCAATTCTTCTTACTTTGGAGATAAAATGATGAATCCTTCCTCATCGAAAGACTTCAAAATATATGAAGTTGAGGAAGAAGAACTAGAGCTACCTCCTTATCCTCCTGAGTTTGAAGAGGGTAACACTTCCTTAATCAAAGGAACCATTGACATTAACATTGGAATAGAAGAGGAGCCTAGAATTTTGAATCTTGGTTCTTCGTTGTCACTTGAAGAAGTTTAATTGCACACTAAGGTGCTCAAAGAACATTCCAAATCATTTACTTTTAGTTATAAATAGATGACAGGTGTCACTCTTGATGTGGTAGTTCATAACCTAGTTACTAAACTTGATGTGAAGCCTATAAAAAAATTGAGACCTATAAAGCCTAAGGTCACTTTAATGGTCAAGGAGGAAGTGATGAAGCTCCTTCATGTAGGGTTTATTAAACTAGTGGACTAATCTATGTGTTTGTCAAACATCATCCCAATCCTTAAAAATAATGAGAAAATATGGATATTCATTGGCTTTAGGGATATTAAAAATACTTCCCCAAAGATGATTTCACATTTCCTTCTATTGAAAACATTGTTGATGCAACAGCTGGTTATGATTTATTATCTCTCCTAGATGAATTTTCTAGATACAACCAGATAAGGATTTCTGCGGAGGATCAAACTAAAAATAATTTAACTACTCCATACGAGAACTTTTGTTATGTCGTCATATTATTTGGTTTGAAGAACGTTAGAGCCACGTATCGAGGGTCGTGACATATATTTTTCACAATATCATTCATAAGATTATAGAGACATATGTTGATGATCTCCTAGAAAAATCTAGGAAATGGGGTGATCATCTTGAATTTTTTCATATTATTCTCTCACAATTAATTGAATACAACATATCCTTAAATCCATAAAAAAATGTGTATTCAGAGTCATGGGGTACATTTTCTGGTCATATCATTTCATCTTGAGGCATCGATGTAGATCATGCGAATATTTTAGCAATCTTGGAAATGACCCCACCGATGGATGATTCAAGCATTAGATATTTCTTGGGAAAGCTTGGGGTAATTCATATATTTGTCCCTAATTTGACATATTTCATTCACCCTATTAATATATTGTTAAAAAAACACGTTGTAAAATCTAGACAATTAAATGTCACAAGGATTTTGAGTCGGTAAAGCGTTTTCTCATGTCACCACCTATGCTCATGCCACCCAAAGATGATCATCCTCTAATTTTGTATTCTTAATCCATATATGTCTCAATAATGTGCATGTTGGCACATGAGGATGATGATGGTCATGAATGAGCCATCTATTTCATTATCTGCACTCTCCTTGATTATGAAATGAGGTATACTCAAGCAGAGAAAGAGTGTTTAGAAATCGTCTTTGCAACTAAGAGGTTAAGGCATTATATGCTTAACCAAGAAATGCGGGTAATTGTTAAATCAGAATAGTTGTGGACATTTTTGACCCAAGAATTATTATCTATAAATAATGACAAATTTATCACGTTGATGGGTTTTTTCGAACTCACTTTCTTCAATTAATTTTTTTCAAGGAAAAATTATCATTGATTGGTTAGTGGATAATCCTATAGACTACGGAGAGCTAGTTGATCTAGATTTCCCTAACGAATGTGTTTTCTATATAGAAGAAAAACCTCCCATTGCTTCATGTTCATGGTATACTGACATAGTAAATCACATCATAGATCGGTCATATCCGAGGGAGAAAATTAGCAACAAAGGCAATGGTTGTGTGTCATAGCCACAAAGTATGTAATTATAGAAGAAGTGCTCTATCGCAGAGCCTTCGATGGAATGTTGTTAAGATGTGTCAATGAAGAAGAAGTATAAAATATTCTCTTTGAATCCCATAGTGGAGTCTGTGGTGGTCACTTTGGAGGGCATTTGACCACTCACAAGATTCACCAAATGGGATACTTTTGGCCCACATTAGAACATGATGTTGTAGAGTATGTACCCAAGTGTCAAAATTTTCAAGAGTTTTCACATGCTATAAACATCTTAGCCAGTGTTTTACATCCAATTGTAAAACCATATCCCTTATTTACTTGGGGTATTTATCTAATAAGGAATCTCTCTCCCTCTTCATCATATGGCCACAACTTCATCATCACATCCATAGAATATTTCACATATTTATTTGAGGCCATGTTTGTCACCACAAGTGCCTAGATCAATTATCAACAAGTTCATCTTAAACTAGATCATTTGTAGATACAATGTCCCATGGTCATTATCTTATATAATGGAACCCTTTTTAAGAATGAAGAGGTGTATGAGTTGTGTTCTCCAAATTTTCCCCTTGGATTAAAATTAGACAACGGAACAATTGTACCACAGGACCCAAAATCCCTTCATGATCACTCACGGGTCATTGTGGTTAAATTTTGCATTTAAGGAACATTATGGTATTACGGGAGGTTGCGAGATCATCTTGATTTATTTTCCCCTTTTCGGGTCTTGGAGGCTCAAATTTTCTCGAATGTGAAATCTAACCATCGTAAGGCCACTTGAAGTTAACATTGACAAAAAAATGATCAAATAATATTCGTTGTGTTGAAAGGGTCTTATTGCGATTACATTACCCTCTAGGTTCAAGTACGATCATATGACAGTTAGTTTTCGGAGAAAAATAGATTTGAAAGGCATGAGCTAGAATAGCTCACCGAGGAACTCACTGAGCTCAGGGTGAGTTAGTAGTTGTCGAGTTGCTTGTAAGAATTGTTTGGTATATTTGTAAAGAATGAATCAAAGACCGAAATCAAGATGAGTTATCTATCGCATTGGTAAAGAAAACGTCCGATGAGCTTATTTGTGAAACTAATTACTTAATGAACTCACGAACAACTCGTCATTGAGGTGATAGTTTGATTGGGAGTGTTGAAGGGTGGAATTAGAAGTCCCAAAGTTCTTGGTGGAAAATTTGTGACAATAAATAACCCTAAAAATGTAAAAGGAAAACTAATTCACTAAATCAATGAGCTTGGATAATTTTGAAGCCATGTATGAGTAAAAATATGGCAAGATCGGAAGGTTGTGATCGGGCTTGTAGAGACAGATTGTTGAGTTGTAGGAGGTTGAGTTCAAGGTCAACTCATCTTGTGAGCTCGATGAGCTCACAACTTGGAGGTGGTTTAGTGGTTATGTACGAGCTCTACCTCGAGCTCAAGATTGAGTCACTTAGGAACATTGGAACAATTTTTCCAAGGTGTTGGCGACAATAGCCAAACAGAGATAAAGGTATGTGGTTAGTTTTAGCCTAGACTCGGGCTTTGTATAATAAGTAGGGTCATGAAGTCTGGTAGGAAGACAACTCAATGAAGCGTAGATGCATGGTAAGAGAATTATATTATAGCTCACCGTTGGATCATGTTGATAATGGAGCAAGTCAACATTTTGGGCCAAGATTACAGCTATGCAAGGAGGGTCCATACAACGAGCTTGTATTGGATCAATTCGCAGTGTGGTGTTCGGAGACTATTGGTTTACATCGGTGAAGGGGCTCACAAGTATGAAGGGTTGGTAAAATGGTCCAAGCCATTAAAAATGAAGAGCCTCGTAATGATATAGATTTGGTGAGCTATAGGCCCAACTCACAAGGGGTGTGGTATTTTGATGAAGCGAGCCACGATGGGCTGAATGATAAAAGGTTAGTGACATGATGGAGCTCGGGTGTAAGAATTAGGCTCATCGAATCATGAAGTTAGATAACTTGGCTCGGCATGAGAACAAGCAAGTTAGCTGTGAGGTTCTTTGTAGTGAATTATTCATGTGAACAAATGCCAAGTCTGAATAAAAAGATAATTTCAGGTGGGATGTCACCATGGATCCTTTTTGAAGCTTGACATAACATTGTAAAGATAATTTAAGTCAGCATTTGTGCATATCTTGGCTAATGGAAAATAATTGCAGCATCAATTATAGAATAGGGTGTACGAGTGGGGTCAAAGAGTCTACAGGTAATATTTTTCATGGATACATTGCAAAAAGGGTAAAGGATCGAGCACAAAATGGTAGTTGAGGACACAAACATGTAAGGCCAAGTTCACAAATTGGGAGGTGTAAAGTAATTTCATTTCGATGATGAGCTCATAAGGCATTAGCTTGTTGCAAGATTATTAACTTGGTAGTAGAGCTCATTCAAGAATAGAATGGATTGATACATGAGCATGATGAGTCGATAAGGAGATCCCGAGCATGACGAATCATGAAAGAATTAGAAAATGTCGGTCGATTAAACTCGATACAATGGCTCTGTTGATCGGTTAAATTATGACACTTAGAAAATAACATACGAAGGTTTGTGCGAAATATTAGAGAAAATTTAAAAGCACGGAAGGATCAGAAAAAAATCACACACTGAGAATAGAAAAATATTCGGGACTTATCCGTTTTCACGATGAGGATCTATTTTTGGAATATGGCGTACAAAACACACAAACCGGTTAGAGGCTTACGCAACATGCATTGGCTATTTTGGAGGATAAGATATGAAGAAGTTTGCATGGATACATGCTGATAATATATTTAATACCGACGAGTTAACTAGAAAAAGTCTATTGTTAGCACACTTGCATGTGGCTATTATTGTGAATGGTGTGTGGCTAATAATAGCATGTGACCTATTTTTGGTTTAGATAAGCGGTGAAGGAAAATCCCCACCATTATAAATATGTGATGAACTACATAGTAGAGAGGGGCATGTGAGAACTAAGTTATTGTGAGGTTATGTTGCCAAATCGATGCGCGCATAGACTATGGTATTATCGATTGTAATAAGCTTATGTGTATTTATCATGTTTAATGCAATTAAGTGTATTGATGAATAAGAGTATGAAATCCTAAGTATAATTGGCTCTTGCATGCTTGATTTCAAAATGGTTATATTTTAAGTTTGTTATTCTCTAGATCTAGATCTGAATGTGTTCTGTAGAATGTTATATTAGTTATGGATCTAAATGCTTCAAGTATTCATCATGCTAACATCCCAATGTGAGAAACCCTAATGAGGGGCCTGATACCTTTGTGTTGTTTGGATTAGCACTCAGTCCAAGCTGAGTGATGTGCTAGCATGCTTGGGATTTTATTGGTGAATTATAGGCTACATCATTGGTTTCGTTGCCAAGACCTATTTTTCAGTTGTTTTCAAAATGGTTCACGATGAAGAAATATCAGTTGGCCCTAGTAAGTTTTGAGGAGTGGATACATGACTCAAAAGAAGAATACACATAGAGGTTCAGACTGGATTTGATTTTAACACACGCATGTGGGTGGAGAAGAATTTGTATGAATTTTTGTATGACATTTTCTTCACTATCTTTTTGATAGAATTATGAAAGTGGTTGGTTGCTTATACATCTAAACGAAATTGGAGGTATCACACACTTTTCTAGACAAAGGAATAATTTTAGACCCTTTGTGATTCGATGTGATTTGGACTCGTGCGGTGGATACGTGGTTCGTGGTGTTTTGAATAGTTATATCTTAGATTACTCAATTTCTACTTATTCATTCCCAAATGTAGCTAAATTCTAGTTTTACGATATCCAAGGGGAACTTACGTGTGAGGCATTCCAATGGCCATCAAGATCCCGATGATAACTTTGAATTTGGATAGAAAACTAATGGCTAACTAAACCCCATCATGCACGGGGAAGGAGTAGTTACGGTGAAAGATGGAAGACCTAGTGGTAGAAAGGAAGATAGAGGAAAGGTGGCTTAAGTATAATGAGGCACACGAGAGGGAGATAGAGAAGAAGCGGGAGGTTACAGAGAAAATGGTGTTGTGGAGAAAGATAGTTCGGGAAGGAGTTGAAGTTCATGTAGAAGACGTGGAACCCGAGCATCAGGAACTCCCCCATTTGGGAAATCATGACAGGGAACCCTCCTTAGCCTCATGTAAAATCACTCTAGTAGATGTTACGAATATATTGTGTAACATTACTAATAAATTATGTTGTGTATTATTTAAATGAGATGTGAAACTCATTTAATAATAATATAGTGTGAAGTTAAAATAAACAACTCACGAGATAGAATTGAGTGAGTTATCCTAGGGATAAGCTGAGAGATTTATGGAGAGGTAAGTGGATTCAATATGAGATTTGACTCCACCATAATGGGAAGGTCAATCTCTATATAATGTAATCTCTCATATGAATAAAACATCCCGGATGAATAAAATTGGAGTCTTGTATTATTTCCGGTGTTATGTGATTAGTTTTTTGTGCATGCAAACTGAACCAACTTCTAGATTTGGTATCAAAGCAGGCTAGGGAAATTTATGAGATTCATTGCAGGACAAAATCATAGCCTCTAAGATTCAGATATGAGAGTTTTGGAGCTTTCATTATCTTTTTCAGAATTCTAATCGAAAAAAAAAAAAATGACCGGTAATGCACGTTTTTCTCAAAAACCCAGATTCAAAATTTACTTAAATTTTTTGGGTCTGTTAATTTGTATTTTTTAAAACTTTTTCAAAAATTATAGAAACCTAGTTCGTATTTTACAAGAAATTGTGGAAACAATTCTGATAGTTTCTATTTATTCTGTAAAAAAAATAGTGACTGATTTCTAGCAATTAAAATCTGATATGCTTTATTATTTTGAATAAATATAAAGCTGATTATTATTGTAAGGGTGTATTTTCGGTTGAAACTGACACCTATTTGTGTCAAATTGTGGAGAGTCATAATGGATAAATTGGGTTATGTTGAAAAATTTGATGGAAAGGATTTTCACACTTGGCAAGTACGAACTCAGTTGACACTCATTAACAAAGATTTGTGGGACATTGCGGATGGAACATTCAAGAAACCAACTGATGCTGATGAAGCACCAAATGGGAGAGTAGAGATCGTAAAGCAACAACAATCATTGGACTTGGGTTGTCTGATGCATATTTGCATCATATAGACCTTTCAAAAAGTTCAAATTTCATTTGGACAACATTGAACAAGTTGTTTGGATCCCAAACCGGAAGCGCAGCAGTGACCTTGAAGCAGAAGCTGTTTGGACTCAAGATGGATGAAGGAGAAAACATGGTACAACATATAAGTAAGTTTTAGTCTATTTTGAATCAATTGTTAGGGATAAAAATTAAAGTAGAGGATGATGATGCAAAAGTTGTTTTGTTGAATAGTATGCCATCTCGCTATTCAAACATTGTTTTTACTTTGAGAAAGATCAATCCCAGCCTAGAAGATCTAATTTCTTCACTGATAGATGAAGAAAATAAGAATGTTACACCAGAATAAACTGAAATGTATGGTAAAAACAAGTCATATGATAAAGGGAGATTTAAATCTTCTTTTAAACAAAGATCAACTTCTAGAGATACAAAGAAACATATCACTTGTTACTATTGTAAACAAGATGGACATCTATCTATAAATTGCAAGAAAAGAGCACGAGATTTACTTGATGGAAAAATAGAAGAAAGTGCCATGGTTGCTAATGAAGAAGAAGACAGTGATAAAGAAGAACCTTTGGGTGATGGTTATAATTCTGACGATTTTCTATTCTAAATAAGCAGCAGTAGATGGAGGCTGGAGGCAACGGAGGCAGGAGGGCAATCGGTGACCTCTCGTTAGGCACCATCGATGAGGCCGCAGTATTGATTTGGTGGCCAAGTATTTCAGTTGTGTGTTTCATTGTTTGTAATAAGAACAGATGTCACATTCTTGTTCAGAGTTGTATTTCCTTTTATAACCTGCTGATGTAAATATGTTGTAGTAGAAAGATAAAAGCACAAGAAAAAGTAGCATCATGTTTTTCTTGAAGAGGATGAACAGAGGTTCATGAGTAGGGGCTCGTACCTAGGATAGAGGTCTATTTTTGTCGAACAGGGGTTCGTATTTGGTGAACATAGGTTCAACGTACCAAGATCATGAGCATGCAGAGGCAGGCATCTATAGAAGACATGTGAATGTTTTTCTCTACCTTGTTCACATTAGGGGAGTGTGTAATAGGGATTAATAATGTAAAAATAGGGGAGTGAATGTTACGAATATATTGTGTAACATTATTAATAAATTATGTTGTGTATTATTATTTAAATGAGATGTGAAACTCATTTAATAATAATATAGTGTGAAGTTATAATAAACAAGTCACAGATAGAATTGAGTGAGATATCCTAGGGATAAGCTGAGAGATTTGTGGAGAGGTAAGTGGATTCAAGATGAGGTTTGACTCCACCATAATAGAAAGGTCAATCTCTATATAATGTAATCTCTCATATGAATAAAACATCCAGATGAATAAAATTGGGGTCTTGTATTATTTCGGTGTTATGTGTTTAGTTTTTTGTGCATGCAAACCGAACCAACTTCTAGAGTAGAAATTTCGGGTCGCGGGTGCGTATCGAATCCACCGAAAACCTTTCCCTTGTGCTTGGTTTTCCAGCATCTAGTACAAAAAATAGTTAGAAAGATAATTCAAGTAGTGGGAGAGCGGAGTGAGTCTTATAAGAGGCACAACGATGGAAGCGCAAACGTATTCATTGTTATATGGGAGTAACTTTTCGGGCATATCATTTGCATAGAATTCAGGTGTGTATATTTTTGGATTATCTTCTAGGAGTAGTAACACTTCACAAACTATTGGGGTGTAGTTTAGTACTATGGTTGGGACACATAGAAGTATATATTCTAGTCCAACCCTAACTACGGGTTTGGGATTAACAAGTATAGGTGGCTCTAGATCCAAAGTGGATCCGGTGGTTCTGGGAGGCGAGAGGAAATATAGGAGGTTCTAGATTAGGTGGGCAAGGTCCGCACCAACCCCAAAATATTTACATGGAGATGTCTCTTCATCTTCTAGAGTATAGGGTCATAGAAGATGTTGTTGAACACGTGCATATGTGTGAAATACTATGATGCACAAAAGGAATCATGAATTCGAGTGTATGGAAAGTTAATTTTCTACTACATTATAAGGGTGCGCACACATCGATATAGAAATTTTGACCCAGATCGGACTTGTGTAGACTATACTGACTTTGAAAGATGCATTTCTTAAAGAGTTTCACATCCCGAGTTTGAAGAAGAGTATAAGTGTACTTAAGGATATTAAGTAAGCCACTACTAAAAGTGTCGAGAGTATGATGTTCACTTCAAAATGTTGTTATCTAAGCTTTCTTATTGTATTTGCAAGCCAACATGAAAAATAGATTTTGAAGGCCTGATTACACCTTTTAGAAGGGCACTATCACATAAGACATACACTGATCCATGAAAATCACTTGAAGCATCCTTACACACTGAGGTAGTTGGAAGCATAGAAACTAGGTTGAGACCATTTTGAAAAGCATAGATCGTAGCTATAGCAAAGTAGTTGGAGAAACTATCGGAAAATTCAGCACATGAGATGTGCACGGGGATTTGGTGTACAGATTGTGAATTATAAAGTCACAAAAAGGATATTTTTCCCCATATATTAGTGCGCTCATTGTTTCTGGATTGTGAGATATGCCATTTAAACCATGATGCTATCCACTACCTATTATACAATGCACGATAAGGAAGAACGTTTCAAGATACTGTATAATTTGTAGGTCCACAACTCATGACATGAAAGACTCGTCACCTGATTTGTGAGATCTAGGACGCTATAGATATTGGTGTATGGTAGATGGAAGCTTGAGATAACTCTAAAGGTAAGAACAAGCATCAATATCGAGATCACAATCAAGTGTGCTACGATCGGAATGAAGGAAATTTCAAAGGCGGTCATGGTAGAGGTCGAGGATACCATGGTGGATTTAGAGGATGAGGTTATATTGGTGGAAGAAGAGAGCTCCCTTGTGGAACATGTTATACATGTGGATCTATCGACCCCTACAGTGTTTGAATGTCCTTAGAATATTACATATTATTTCTATGAAAAGAATCATAGCTATGAGGAATTCCCAAACCTATATGAGCATCTTAGCAAGCAACATAAACAAGAAAACAAAGGCATAGGGATGGTTAGGATACAACATGTTGTGGAGAATCGAGTACATGCCCAAGTTGGAACGAGAATATGAGGTAGTGCGGGTAAAGATTATGACCCATGCTAAATCAACATGCACCGAGACAAGCATTACAATGAAGCCTACCATCACTAAGGAGGAGGTTCTACATGCATGGGACTTGGATCCTCGCCCATCGAAGGAGATTTATCGGGAAATCATGGAGGTACTAAGGAATATTCAATGTGAGATACAATATTTAAAAGATAAATCGGGAATATGGAGCAAACGAAAGCATCAAAGACGGTTTAAACTGATATAGATGACTTGAGAGAAGTGTGTAAATTGTTTCACTAGGATAATATCATTCCAATGTTGGGTAAAGTTAAAAGGAAATACTCGCACGTAATTTTGGAGATGTACAATAGATCCTTCATGTGTATCTTCCCCTCATAGCCTAGATTATGATGAGGAAATCACTCGAATGTTGTTGTGGATGGGTGGCTATTGAGTAATATATTGATTGATACTAGCGTAGAAGTCAATGTTCTTACCTTAGATGCATGGGTACAAATGGGGAGACCCTCATTGCAGCCATCCTCTAATGTATTTTTCATGGCTAATCGGACTAAGGCCACTCCCATCAAAGTTTTGAAAGATGCATCTATTACCATACAAGGAGCCAATTTCACTTGGAGATTTTTAGGTTTTAGCACTGGCAGAGTCAAATAGCTTCCCAGCTCTATTGGAGCATCCTTGGTGCTATGAAAATAATGTTGATCTTTAGTTCAACAAGGGTTATATCAGTTTTGAAAACATGAAGGAAAGAGTTATTATCCCTTTAACAGATGGAAAATATGTGTCCTATGTTAAGCCCTTAAGTGAAGAAGACATGAATATGATTTATGTATGCGTCATCCGGGATCCAGAGATTCTTGAGCCATCTAAAGAAGGAATAATTTAGTGGGAGGATGTACATTCTATGAGTGATACTAGGAGTGTTGCTTGTGATAAATAGGCTCATAGAAGGTATGAGTTGGTGGGACATGAGGTAAAGAGCATATTTCCTAAGGGAAGTAAACCTCATTATGTCGGGACAATAGGTAACAACTCGTACCTTGTTACCTTTGGAGAAGGATATCCTATGGTGTTCCTGCGCACCATGGAGGAACAGTGGATAGACCTATTGGAAAGATGAAATATGCTAGCATATATCTTATGCGAGGACAAAAATGCACTAGTGGGTGATCCATAAGGATAATTTTGTAGGATGGAATGAAATTAGGATTTCTCTTGCTACTAGGTTCTTCAGGAGTAATGCACCTACTCAAATTTGTACTTATCATGGTAATCAACCTATTCAGCACCACGTTCAGAAGTGTGAGAGACTCTGGATAGAGGGGCAGGAAGCTTTACCACCTTTTCTCTGGGTGCACAAGTTTTATTCCACTTTACAAGGTTGTGCGTGTGCTTGGTATGTCTATGTTGAACTCCATAGAGAGACTAGAAATTGGTAGGATTTAATTGCAAGAATGACCCAGACGTTTGAATTCTTCTCTACCAAGCCTCCAGTGGAAGAAGCATTAAAATTCATAAAGTGCTTAACTATGGGAGATAGTGCCAAGGATGAAGAACTCCTTCAAGATTTATTAGATGAAGGAAACTCAGGAGCGTGTCTTGTTGAAGAGACATATACCAATGCCACACTAATTCATCATGCTTTCCTTGAGAAAGATAAAGGAAAAATGGTCTACTTATTGGATGATGAAGAAGTAGAAAATATGGATGTAAACCATTCAACAGGTAGGTGTGAGGTGTTGGAAAATATAGATAAGACCATGTGTATCTATCATGAATCTTTGAAGATAAGGAAAGTGAATATTGGATCAAATACTGAGCCTAAGGAGGCCATAATTGGAGACTATTGGTTAGACTCTGAAGTGGCAAAAATCATAGAGCTACTACGGGATTATCAGACTTATTCCCTCAAGGGTACCATGAAATTAAAGGTGTGCATGAATCATTAGGGGAGATGAAGATAAATCTTAAAGAGGGTGCAGGCTCGGTTCAAAAGAGAACCTACAGGATGAACCCCAACTTGCGTGTAAAGGTTAAATAAGAGATTGATAAAATTTTGAAGTCTGGAATCATCAAACCCCTAGATGAGTCAGAATGGGTTAGTCTAATGGTAATCAGTATTAAGAAGGATGGCGATTAGGATCTGTGTGGACTATAGGGAGTTGAATGCTACATGTGTGACTGATCCCTTTCCTATGCCATTCACTAAGGAAATACTAGAAGGTATTGTAGGGTGTGAAATATATTTGTTTACAGATGGGTTCTCTAGGTATCATCAGGTTAGGATTTCCCAAGAGGATTAGGAAAAGACTAATTTTACTACTAAATGGGGTAGCTTCACCTATACTGTGATGCCTTTTGGTCTGAAAAACATGCCTGTTGTATTTTCACACATAGTTGTTCAAGCGTTCAAGGAATTTATTCACAACTTCTTGTGGGTCTATTTGGATGATTGGACGGTGTATGGATTAGTTAAGGATCATTGTGACAATTTGCACTCAATGTTTGAAGTATGTAGACTATTGAGTATCTCTTTGAACTTCAATAAGTGCATATTTTCTACACCATTTGGGATACTATTAGGACACATAATCTGCAAGAAAGGTTTGTTGGTTGATCCAGCTAAGGTTACATTCATTATATGCCTAAAAGAGCCTACTATTCAGAGTGAGGTGCATGGATTTTTGGGTCGTAAAACATATTAGAGGAATTTTATTAAAGGATATGCCAAAGTTGATGCTCCGTTGGAGGAGTTACTTGAAAGAGAAAGGTGTTTTCTATTGGGGAGAATCGTAGCGAGGAAGCATTCGAGACATTAAAGAAGAAACTTACTACCGCACCTATTCTGCATTTTCCTTCATGGGACCAACCATTTCATGTACATGTGGAAACATTTGGCATGACCATTGGCATGATTTTTCTCACCTGAGAGAAGGTATTATAGATCATCCTATCTATTTTGCTAGTAGCAAGCTTAGTCCTGCAGAGCAGAATTACACAACTACAAAGCTCGAAGCTTTGTCAATGATCTATGCACTATATAAATTCAAAAGTACATGCTAGATACACCATTTTTATATTATAAATATCGTATGTCATTGAATTATTTGGTAAACAAGCCTATTTTACAAGGGCGCATATGCAGATGGGTACTCTTATTTCAAGAATTTGATTTCACAGCTGTGGTAAAACCAGGGAAAAGTAATTCTGGACTAGACCATTTATCCAGAATACAGTTGGGAGAATAAGCACATGCAATCGAAGATACCATTCCTGATGCATAGTTATATAGGTTACAACATGCGCCATCAGAATTAGAGGACATTGTTGTCTTTATACGAACAAGTATGGTGTCAGAAGGGATGAAATCCTTAGAAAAGAAAGAACTTGCTATTCGCGAGAACCATTTATGTTTATTAGCAAAGTGACTCATACAAGTTAGGTTAGGATGAAGTATTGTGATTTTTGTACTATAACATGAGCACACAAATATCATGGAGGAAGCTCATGGTGGTATTACAGGTGGCCACTATGTAGGTGACACTTGTGTTTGTAAAATTCTACTTGTTGGATTATGGTGGGAGACCCTGTATAAATATTGTAAGGATTATTGCAAGGCTTGTGATCATTGCCAACGTCTTGGCAAACTAGGTCAACGATATGAAATGCCATGAGACCTATTAATAGTGCGAGAACCATTTGATAAATGGGCGATAGATTTTATGGGTCCTATTTCACCATCCACACATAGAACTCGAATCGTGTTATATAATAACTTGCACGTACTATCCGACAAGGTGGAAAGAAGCAACACCTACAAGAGATTACATAGTGGCTACAACAACCAAGTTTCTCCGGGAAAATATTATTACAAGGTATGGATGTCCTTTAAGTTTGATCGATTATAGGGACACACTTTACGAATGAGACAATCAAAATTTTATTAGATGAATTCATGATTGCACACCATATCATCCTCGGGAAAATGGGATTTCATTGATGCTTTCAACATAATTTTGAGCAGGACATTGATAAAAATATTTGATGTTGGAAGAAAGGATTAGGATAATAAAGTATTTGTAGTACTTTTTTCATATCGAACAACATATAGAGGGTTGAACAAAGCCACACCATTTCAATTATTGTTTGGCAAAGAAGTAGTTCTTCCTATGGAATTCACGATACCTTCTTTGCATATTACACACATTAGAGGTCTATATGATGAGAAATAATTATAAGAATGGATTAAAAAGTTAATCAAGTTAGATGAGTGATGAGTAATAGCACATTTAGAAAAAGAAAAGGCTAGGAAGAAAGCATGGCATGATAGGCACATCTAGAAAAAAAAATTGATATTGGATAAATGGTGCTCCTTTATGATTCTAAGATTTTACACCATCTATGCAAACTCAAGGTACATTGGTTGGGGCCATATGTTTTCACTCACATACTTAAAACAAGCACTTGTCAATGAGAGGTGCTTGATGGAATACATTTACTCATATACTTCAACGGAAGAAGGATGAAGCCCTACTATAAATAAGTTTTCTTGGTGTTTGTAATAACGCAGTTTTTCAATTTATATTAGGTTTTCATTTATGCATTTCCTTAATATGTTTCCTTATTTTTTTCTATACTTTTTCAATTTATTTGTTTTTTTTGTGTAATAAAGCATGTTTATGTGCTAGAATCCAATTACTATTTAAAGAATTTTTATGTATGTGAGAGGACTGCACATACCCTTAGTGTGGGGTAAATTATTGATATCCAAGTACAGGACTATTGAAAATAAGTCCACATGAAAGGAAAAAACTACTATGGGTGCTATTCAAGTTGGAGAAGTGGAAAATAAATTGCTTTTGGAAATGAGGACCATAGGTGGAGATGAGTGATGAAACAAGTATAACTTGAGGTAAGCAGGGGCCATGGGAACTACCAAGGGAGAGCGTAGTGGCGAGGTGATCGGGCACATGGAAGTGTGCTGAAGAGAATTCTATGGCTAGAAGGTAGGAGGGCATTCAGGAAAGTTATATCTTGGGCGCAAATATGTACCACTCGAAAGAACAAAAATGGTCTATTAATGAGAGGGTTGGTTGTAGGTGAAGGAGCAATAAATGCACTAATGTTTTTAAAAATCTATATAAGGATGGGATGTGATTTCATTCTTACCATTGCAATCATGATAATTTGAAAGATCCAAGTGTGACCAAGCTGCGGGAAGAGTATTCAGGTGTGAAGAGTGGGAATCGAGATGTGATGAGTAGATTTATGTGTAGAGGAAGCTTATGTCCTCGGTTGCAAAGGTTTTGAGCAAAGCAAGGTGTTGTAAAAGATCTAGGGCACGTGGTTTCAACTAGGGCATAAGGAATCGACCTAGGATTTGGGTTTACATGTTGCGGGAGATAAAAGATGAGTATTTGAAGTGAGAATATTGCAGGTTATAGATGGCATGAAGAAAGGACCTATACCAGAGTAAAAGGGAAGAAGAAGGTCGAAGTGGAGGTTGAAATGAATCTTTAGAGTAATTTATCATAAATACAGTATCTCGAAGGGTGTGATTATGGGTCAGGAATGGGATTCCCACATCCAGAAGAGCAAGATCAGTGAGTACAACCATTGTAAAACTGAAAAATAATAAGAACTTGGATGTGTTATTATACACAAAGATGAATAAGCGTGTAGTAGAAGACATGTCGGTATGTGACAATGCTGCAAAGAATTTGTTGAATAAAATTGGGGTTTACCAGTTGTATGAGCTCCCCTACTTTGTGAAATATGAACCATTGTATTGTTGGTTGATGAGCAGGGTACACAAAGACTTCTTTTACCTTGCAGGATGCATGGTAAGGATTATAGCCGCGTTGATCTCAACAATAACATGGTTGAAAGGCATAGGGGTAGATCTAAATGGTGATTTAACTGATAAATCCAAAATCTTCGAGTTGGAGTACACCAAGGGTCCACGCAGCATGGAAATTGATAAATTAAAGAAGTACCCAATCCTTTAAGTAGTTGCAAACTTAGTGACAAAATTGAATGACCAAGAAAGATGGTCACAAGCAAACACAATATGGCTACACATTATGAAGAAGATGTCATAGGGAGTGATTTACAACATCTCTAATTACATCACATATACTATCATTAAAGAAGTGCGCACATGAGAGAATATCAGTTTTGGGGTTGTTCTATTGTCTCGGTGTTTATGGAAATTGGGGTGCCACGATGGGCCAAAGGAGAAAATTTGGCAATACCCTATGTAGAACAAGTCACTGCATAAAGATTGGGAAATTACTTGTGTGATGGATCAATGTGTAGATACCAAAATTGGGTCACACTCCCCTTGGTCCCTTGTCAAATAACCAGCTCAAGCATACTCATCTAACCATGGCCCCTTCCACCCCACATTAATATTAATTTAATTAACTTAATTAAATTAATACCCATCCTCACAATATTCATTACTTAATTATTTTAATTAAGCTAATTTCCACCTCACCTAGACACCTTACCCACCACCTCACCCTAGACCTATTCTTGGCATGTTTCCATAACCAACAATAACTAAGTCTCACTTGCCTTAATGAGCTAAGATTTGGTCTAACCCTAAAATCAATCCCTAAAATATCTCTAACCATATTCCCACTCATTAGAAGGGAAGTTTTCATTCTAATCCACAAGAATAAACTAATTGGGCCCAAGAAATTAGAAATATCTACCCATTTTAGTAAACCTAGGGAATCTCACCTTAACCGATGCTAGTCAAACTGGAACTGTCGTTGGTTACCATTTATTCACCCAAACAACCTTGTTTTTGGGTTGGCACATTCTGAGAGCAAGAAAGGAGATCAGAGCTGCATGCAAGTGAAATAAGCATCCTTTTACACATCTAGACATCTAGAACCATCACCAGGATCAATCATAGAGCCATTGCATTCATGGGAGCACTCCGAGAAATCACCGCTACAATACCATACATGTATTCTCTAATCAACCACCTCCACCACTCAGCCATCAGATCCTTAACACAATAAGTATGGCCCTAACCAATAGGGTTTATTTCAGTTAGTAATATTTATTACTCCTATTATTAATCTATTCTTTGCATGCTTATTGCTTCATCACCCACTTTCCTGTGAACTCAAATATCCCTTCACCCATATCACCAAATCACCTATCCTCACCTATTGTATACTTTTGAGCATACCTAAGACCTCTACAAACCTTCCCATTCACTCTCCCAAACTTTATTTGACCTCAAATCACCCCTACCATTTAATCTATTTGAGTTTCTTTTATCTCGACCATACCGACGCCAGTTATCCACAACCACCACCGATTCTACCTAAACTGGCATCGGTCATACTCGAGCGACATCGGTATCTATGTTTTATACCTAAACCAAGAATAGACCCAACAATCACCCTACCAGTTGACCTAAATAACCCAGAATCTGACCCTGACCAGTCCTAGTACCTTGACAGACAACTCACCTCTCAAATCCAACTATAGCCTAGCCTGTAGTGATTAGATTTACTTATTGTACTTTAATGAGATACCTAAATCATATCAAATATAGGACTTGGTTTATTTATCACATTAACTTGTTTTAAACAGTGGATTGACAACCATCTAGGAAGTATCACACTTCCCGGAACTAGCATACGCTAGGCAGTCCACTATCATATACCATTTAATTATCTTCTTGTGGTCTTGTTGTCTATTACAAGTAGTTCCTCCTAGCCAAAAGGAAGCTCTCACATTTAGTTGTGGATCAAGAATTCAGAATGCACGCAACAACCATCAACCAACCAACATTTAACAAGTATTCCTCCTTGGCCCTTACCCTTATCTATTTCATCATTTCAAAAGGTAAAGAAAATGGTGAAACATTTTGGCATGCCCGGTGGGACCCATCAGGGTTCTTTTGCATTTATTCATTCCTAGGTGAAAGTTGTGTGTTTTTTTCCCTTCTAAAATCTTCCAAATTAATTTTTCTTTTGGAAATCATTCTCCTTCTTTCTATTGTCTAAAAACAATCATATTTTTGGTGCTTTAAAAAGAACACGTCTTCCTTTCTTTAGCATTGCATTAGTGAAAGAGCATCCCTCTTCCTGTTCATCTCTTGCTACATCAAATATCACACTTTGATTTGGGTTTAAAACACTTGCATTGCATTATGATTTGTTGCATTATTAGCTCACATTAAAACTGAGGGAAACCTATATGTTGGAAGTCATGCCCAGCTGATGGTTGACACAAAGAATCATAGAAAGCACATTTTTATCTCTCTCTTTGTGTCTTACCAAACTTGCAAAAATAAAAATATACACATCTTTCTTAAACAACATCTTACCCAAGAACATCTGTTAGTGATCACATGATCTAGTTGGCAGGTACTCCCCAGCTCGTTGCCTCTGTCGAGTCATCATCTCAAAGGATAGCCTACCCCCACCATAACATACCTAAAACCTCTCCTTTTAGATATCCTTCTTTGTAGGATGCCTTCCCAACAAATTTTTTTTTCTAAATACACACAATCAGTCCTAAATAGCATAAGCTAAACAAACATAAGAAAATCACTATTAGGATCATGCTTTTTCTTAGCGTTCTTCTTGGCTTGTGTTTTGAGGTGTGAGACTACGAATCTCCATTTTTCTTATTCCTTGCACACTCCACCATCATAGTTGGAGTATTCTAACTTTGTCTGAGTGTGTTAGGGCTTCATCTCCTCATTCTCAGGTTTCTGATTTTGATTCTTCACTTAATTTAATTCAAAAAACCAATTTTCTTCATTCCTTTCTAATTTCACAATCACTAACATCAGTCTAGCGACCGTCACTAGTTCACATCTAACCATCATCGGTTAAACCATAAGCTGGAGTAAACCTTCTAGCTTCCTAGTTACTTTACCTACAATAGATTTCATCATTGTTTCTATTTTGTTTCTGGCCCTCAAGGAATCATCATATTTCTCTCTGTTGATACTTACTATCATACATAGTTTTCACAGTACACATCCAACATTCTTATTTCATTCTTTGAGACTGATTTCTTCCACAGTGACCAATATCGGTTTCAGAAACCGTCATTGGTGTTCCCCAAACCATCACCGGTCGGCTGACCGTCATCGTTTTCCTCAACCGTCACCGGTGAACCTAACTATCGTCAGTTTCTGTGTTTATTTTCAAAATCTAGACATTGACCAAATTCACCTCTTGGACCCCATTATTCTCGTTTCTACTATTTTCTATGTCATCTACAGAATACAATCTTACCAAGTCAAGCACTTGTTCACATGGTGCTGACTCGTAGCTAGACTAATGCCCTCATATTCCATGCTAGTCGTCAACCACTCCCACCTAGTCCCTCACCACCTTTCATTCTATCACCCATGGATCTAACCTTACCTACCACCATTGTTGCAGGAGACGAAGAGATTGCACAACTCCTTGATTAGAATCACATGGCCTTATAGTTCTACCTTTCTCACTCTTCCACCCAAGACTCCTCAGTCGGTTATCATACAATATGTCGGTGTCCATCTCTCCCTGCCCTTATTCATGTTGTTACATCAGCCCCTAATAATGTGGCGTTACCCTCACCTACTTCACCCCCAATAGTTTTGCAACTAGGACCCATACCTACCATGACCGTTGCATCTACAGTTTCACTCATGCCTGTTGTATTTGTTGTCCCCTCATTGACCACCCAGACCATAGCACAGTCCACACCCATTGTCTCAAAAATACCCATTACAACACAACCTACCATGGTGTCAGTAACCCTACTCCATTCCATAATCTCATCCTCTCCATCCCATAAACACTACCCCCAATCGCTACCAGAGTCACGACGACCATCCCACCTATATACACCTACTATCAACAACCCCCTATCTCATTTGTCACCCATTCTAGATATGTGCCTTCTATGTCGGTTCCTTATTCTCAACCTCCCTATCAGGTTTAGTATTCACCTCCTTATGCCATAGGAGGTGTCCCTCCATCACAACCTACCAATGACCTCATCAAGTTGATGATGGAAAAGATGTAGACACTAGAAGCATCGGTTTCTAACTCACGTAATTCCCTCACCTATGATGAAATTTGTAATGAGCCTATTCACCCATCCATTCCCATTCGACCATACCATGTATATTGGGAGATGATAAAATTCAATGGCTTGATAGTACGAGAAGATCTGCAACAACATTTGTAGTCCTTTAAACATGGGTGTTACCTGATTTCCCACGATGATGCTTTACTTTTGAGGACTTTCCCAATGTCCCTGACAGGACCTGCATTAGACTAGTATAGTGGACTACCAAGACACTCCATTTACTCATTTAATCAAGTAGCCCAAGCCTTCCTAGATCACTTCTCCATCAAAATTTTCAAGAAGGTTACCATGACTGATATTTATTCCACACGATAGTATGATGATGAGTCTATCGCTGACTTCATCGCTCATTGGCGTAGCCTCATTAACCAACTCACATTCCAATTACCTCAAATTGAGCTTATAGAACTATTTACTCGGGCATGTGCTAGACACATCTCACCAACCCTATAAGTGTAAACTTTTTGCACTTGATGAGGCATTCACCATGGCACGGAAATTAGAAATTCATGCTATCGAAGAAAATAAGATTTAACTTCATAACAAGAACATCACGTTCAAATCAAATGATACTTCTTCATCTTTGAAACCCCAAAATAAATATTCAAAGCCCAAAGGGTAATCCAATCTGTAGTTCTAAAATCTAGCCCCCTCATCAATCAAACCCATCTAAACCCCCTTCTAATCTCTCTCATGTCCAAGCTTTCTAGTTTAGACGAGAACAATAAAAGTACACTTCCCTAGGAGAATCTTATTCTTCCATTTTGGAAAATCTTGTTAAAGATGGTGCCATTACCCTTCCACCTATAAAACGACATACAGGTTTAGATCCCTGAGTGAAACATGCTGCGTGGTATAAATAACATGTCTTTTGCAAATATCATTGTGTCAAAGGTCATAGTGACAATAACTACATCACTTTTAAGAATATCGTCCAAGAAATGATAGACAACAGAGATCTAATCTTAGATAGCCAAAATGCACACCGCTAACCAAAACAATGACAATGACAACACTATCCATGAGGCTCACGCTATTTTTAATGATACACCATTTGCTTCCTAATTGCCTCATGTTCCTTCCATAGATGAGATCTTAGGTGCACTCCCCTACCTACGCCATAATCTATTTCATCTACTCCTCTACCCACATAGAAACCCCCTTCATGTTCCCCTTCACCCGTGGAAGAGCCTATCATCAACACACTACCTTTGAACCCTCGAAATTCAGATTAGTTGTCGGTGACACCTCTCCTACTCATAGAAGATGCATATCCACCATCTACACCAACACAAGGTGAATGCACTTGCCAGCCCGTCTTCCCCTCTACCCATGGAGGATACTATAGAGGTACCACCTCCTATAGACAACCATTCACTATCAAACCTTCAAGATCCCGTTGATCTGTTTTCACCTCTCTTACCCATAGATTCCGAGGCTAGCCATTTCTGGTATCTCAACCACATTTTATGGGGATTGCGACTTGATCCATATCAACCCCACTTACAATAGTACCATTGTCTTACTTGGCCAATCACTGGACTATGTTGATAGAGCCATACTTTGGGGGTGTCTTCTAATTCTTGTTTCAACACAAATGCAGTTGTCACTCGCTGACACTTCCACTATCTAATCAAAAGTGTTTTGAGCAACCAAACTAAACACAACCAAAACTATTGCAATAACTTCCATGGCACCACTCATGGCCAAACTCACACCTCTTCCCATAGCCCAACATACATCTACACCCAAACCCATGCCTATATCATCTCCCTTACCTAAACCTATCACTACCTTAGGGGTCATACCAATAGCTAGCCTTACTCACCCACCTATCAAATTAGATTTAGCTACATCTTCCAAAACTAACACCAAACTTAACCTAGACCTAAAAAGAAGATCCAATCTCCTAAGTCTCATACCCCAACCTCACCAACCATGCCCTTATCACCTTCACCCCTTCCGTCCATCCTAGGACCTCACCCCTCGACCCTAGACAAGAAACCCCCATCCACCGGTAAACCAAGAACACATCAACCCATTCCCCCATCACAGGCTTCTAATATACCCAAGTGACCCACATAACCTACGCCCTCACCCATAACCTTCTTACCACCCATACCTCCAATACCATCAATAAATTCTTCACTACCCACAATGCTTCCTTCTCTTTCACTCACACCTCCTGCCCAACCCACACCACCTACCTCCACACCTCGGTTACCCCCGTGGGTAACCCACCCTCTTCCACCATCTACTTTTCCCTCCACATCTTGTGTGCCCATATCACCTTTACCCAAAAAGATGTAACCTAAAGCTAAAAATCCGCTACCCTCCAATAAGGTAGTTAAACCAACCAAACCTTCCATTGTAATTCCATCTACTATACCCCTACCCAAGAAGATACAACCAACACCTAAGACCATGCCACACACCAAACTAGTAGCCCAACCTACTCCTCTTGTAAGGATTCTTCCTGCACATTCACCCACACTTGTACCCAAACCCACATTCACGTCCCATTGTGATCCATTAGCAAATCCTATGCCGGGATCCTAACCAACCTCCTCAAAAATTTTGTCATCACATTACCACCTCTTAGACCTTATGACCCACACAAACCCAAACTAAAAGGTTTGATGAAACCAAAATTTACACCTACCATCATGTGCCAGGACACGATGTAGAGAACTATAAGGATTTGAAAACCACTCTTGTCCAATTATGTCCTCTTGAAGAAAACTTTGACAATGATGATCTTCTTATGGAGGACCCCATTTCACCTTCACCAATTTCCACAGATCTTCTCCGTTACCTACTCAGTGACTAAGATCTCCACCCCGTAACTCTTTGATCCATCCCCGAGATTTGAAATTAACATGGTTCGTATAAGAGAGTTGGAAAAACCACCACCCAAATGCCAATGTACCCTACTCATCTCACAAGGCTCGTATCCACCACTAGGGTTTTGTCCCTCTTGCCACTATACCTTCCATGACACACCCTCTTCATCTACCTCCCCTCATATTAACATGATCAACATTACCACCCATGCTCAGAAAGATAAGGGAAAAGAGAAAGTAAGTGGCCCATAAACTAACCCTGTACCCAATATACCATCTGCACCCACACCCAAAGTCATCATTCGAGGTCCTACATATCCCATTTATAACGGGGTCACACATCACACAATGCTAAAACAACTACACCAATCCCCCTCAAATTTTATTTATATGACCTCATACAAACCTCGGAGTCAAGCTGTCAATCCCTCATGGAGGTCCTTCAATCTATTAAAGTCTTACCAAATGACCCCACACCTGTGGCCTCCATCATTACCCCTCACCACGCAGCCTCTCTCACTAGGTCTTTGCCTTCCTCTACACCTCCACCCACTTGCCAAGTGGTTGCCCTCAAATTTGCAAATGAAGAGATCGCTCTCTTATAGTCCAATGACCCCGACCCCACTCTTTTCATCTCTATCTTTATCGATAATATACACATACGACACATTATGATCAATGGTGGTGCTATCATTAACATCATCTCCTCCCATGCGTACGACAAAATGTAAATACCTACCCATTATATGTATGGTAACCTCATTATGTTTTGTTCCTTCAATGACACCATGACCTCTACATTGGGTACCATTGTTCTCCATGTCTACGTAGGCCCCTGCACCATCCCGGAAGCGAGTTCGGTATAACTTGCTACTTGGCCAACCATGGATCTGTGTTATGGGTTGTGTCCCTTCGACGTTACATCGATGCCTCAAATTTGAACATAAGGGACATAATTACACCATCCCTGTTGACCCCTCACTTTTCAAGACCTGTAACATGCTATATCGACCCAATGATGTGCTTGTATTGGTCAAGGTATCTGCCACCACAACCACTTCACCTCCGCCCACAAGCCCATCCACCAAAATTGCCACTACTTCTGCTACTTCTAACCTCACTATCCCTACTACAACTATAGCCTATCTTGATAATCCCCTTGTCTCCCCTTCATCTAGCGAGCCATCTATACTTGTTACCCACATACCAAATATTGATCCCTTAGAATATGTTTTTCAATGCCTCACTCTGGGGGAATACCTCCTATACAATATTGATACCTTCCTCACCCCACAAGAGTACGGGAATCTACGTCAACAACCTAGTTATGACATTCACATCGGTGACGTTTTCCCTTATCTTCCTCCCCACCTTCACTCCAACCTAATGTATGGAGGAATTGATATGGCCACCTATAAACCTAAACCTCCATCCTAAACCCAGCCATTTTCATGCAACATACACTCCGTCAATGACCATTGTTTCTCTCACACTTTCCTCCACCGGTGTGTGTGGAAAGGATTTGGCTTCGGTTTTTATCAAGGCCACCACACTTTGTCATCTCTTGTACCTCTCATAAACACAATTATCGTAGTGAAATTGGTTTTGATGCTTCATCCTCTAAGAAGGTTCACATCAACCTTATCTAGGATAAGAAATATTCCCCCTCTCATTCACCCACATTACCATCCTCACCCACAGAGTCCATAGATCCTAAATCTATACCTCCTAACTTTTTTTTTTCGTAAACACCATTTCCCTGGGACCGCTAACCTATCAACATGATGGTGAGGCTCCCTTATCTCTCTCATTCTTATATCCTAACATGATTGATGATGATACGCCTTCATTAACATCGTTTAATGTCATGACGATGATTCCATCCTCACCTAATTTGGTGCGAAGACTCTTATATTCACTTTGGTTGCTACCCTTTAATACGTAAACCATGTTGAACAAATTGACCATCAAAATCAACATTAATACTCAGGAAGATCCACACATTCTAAAGATCTGCCAATCCTTAGATGCTACTGAATAGGAAGCCTTCACCTCTTTTCTTCGGGACCATAACAATGCATTTGCTTGGTCCTATGCCGATATGCCAGTATCAACCCAAAAATCATGGTTCACAATATCGTAACCATTCATGATGCCAAAACCATCAAACAAAAGCTGTGGAAAATGCATCCTTGCATTGCTCTTCTGGTCAAAGAAGAGCTTCAGTGTCTTCTTTCAGTTTCCTTCATTCTACCCATCGATTATCCCTAATGGATTTATAACATCATTCTTGTCACAAAATTGATAGGGGGAGTCCGTATTTGCATGGATTTCCATGACCTCAACCTTGCCTGTCCCAAATATGATTTCCCACTACCAAGAATTGACCAACTAGTTGATTTCACCTCTAGCCATGAAATGTTACCACTCATGGATAGTTTCTCGAGCTATAATCAAATATTACTAGCTCTCGAGGATCAACACAAGACTTCCTTCATCACCCCTTAGGGGAATTTCTACTATCGAGTCATGCCCTTTGGCCTCAAAATATCGGTGCTACATATCAATGAGCCATGACTTACATCATGCATCGTGCATATTGGAGGATTACGTAGATGATCTACTTGCCAAATCCAAGCATCGAACCGAACACCTGCCCATTCTTAAATTCATCTTTGACCACCTCATCAAATATTGTGTTCATCTTCAACCAAAAAAGTGCATCTTTGCGGTACTTTCGGGAAACTCCTAGGTTTCATCATTTCTTTGTGTGGCATAGAATTCAATCTTGCTAAAGTTAAGGCTATCCTTGAAATGTTGCCACCCACTAATCTTCATCAACTTCGCAGCCTACAGGGAAAATTGTAATCAATTCGTCATTTTATCTCCTAGCTTTCCGACCGTTGTTAACCATTCCATCATCTTCTCAAGAAAGATGTTTCATTTAAATGGGATGATGAATTCCATAAATCCTTCAAAGCCTTGAAACAATACCTCCTTCAACCACCAGTGCTCATCCCACCTAAGGATGACCAACCCTTCTACCTATATATTTCTACCACTGACCATTCTCTAGGTGCCATGCTTACTCATCGCGATGACCAACACCGAGAGCAAGTGGTTTATTACATAATTCGTACCCTTCTTGACTATGAAACTAGATATACCCACACCAAAAACTTTTCCTAGCCTTAGTTTTCATTGCCACCAAACTCCGCCATTACCTACTCAACCATAAAACCTTCGTCATTACTAATACTGGCCCATTACACTACATGTATGCCAAACCTTATCAAATTCAATGTGCCACATCTTTGGCTTATGCTTCAGCTGACCTCGAGCTCAAATTCATCCATCAAAATTCCTTCAAGGGCCATACTATCACCTGACCAATTAGCCAACGCACCGATATCAAGGGGTCAACCCTTTAACTTAGACTTTCCAGATGATTCTATTGCTACCCTTTCCCTAGATGAACCCACTTATTAAATGACACTCTTCTTTGATGGCTCCAAGTCTCAACATGGGGGTGGTAATCTGGGTGTTATCCTCATTTTGCTTGATGGTGAACCTATGGCTTTGTATTTCAAACTCAATTTTTATTGTACCAACAAATTGTTGAATATGAAGCACTCATATTGGGTCTTCAGGCTGCTAATGCCTTAGATGTTAAGTCAATCAACATCTTTCGTGATTCTCAATTGGTCATAAAACAAGTCAATGGTATATACCAGTGTCATAATGAGATACTTCAAAAGTATAAGCATCATGTGGACATACTTTTGACCACCTTCAACCATTATACACTTCAAACCACCCCATGTTCTACTAATAAATTTGTAGATACCATGGCCTGCTTGGCTTCTTAGATACCTACTTCGCCCGCTAACTCTAAAATATTTGTCACCATACAAAGACTACAATCACCCTCTTATTTGCCTCGTGAAGTCTACTCTATCAAAACCACTACTCCTAACCCAAGTGACCTTTGGTATAAGAAATATACAGACTATCTTTCCCTTTCCATTTTACCCACTAATCTCACTCATAATGGACAACGTGCCTTTCTTAAAAGTGTCTCCTGTTATGTCATCATGGGTGGTCTTCTTTACAAACGCGGTTTCAACAGCATTCTCTTGCGATGCCTTACAAGTTCTGAAATTCCTTACACCATTAAGGAAGTCCACGATGGAATTTATGGAGGTCACTTTAGTGGTCTCGCTATCATAAAACGTATTCTTCACCTAGGCTATTACTGGCCAACCCTAAACTATGACTGTTGTGATTATGTCAAATGCTATATAAAATTCTAGCAACATGCTAATCTCCATCACACCCCTAGTCATGCCTTACAGGTCATGCGAGACCTTTGGCCTTTCTCTCAATGGGGTTTAGATCTTATCAATGAGATCAACCCCCATTCTTCACAGCACCACCAATGGATCATGCTTTGCTACTAAATATTACACTAAATGGGTAGAAGTAATTCCCCTCATTTCCACCAAAGAAGAGAAAATATGTGGATTCATCAACCATCACATCATCTGTCGCTTTGGTGTCCCTCACTGCATTATCACGGATAAAAGAAAACAATTCAAAAACAAAACCCTTTACAAATTATGTGATGTTTTGGTATCCAACAAAATTTCTCATCACCTTATTACCTGCAAACCAACAGTCAAGCCAAATCAACCAATAAAACCTTGAACAAAATTCTTATGAAGGTATTCAATGATACTGGGAAGGATTGGCATACACACATTCCTTTTGCCTTGTGGGCTTATCACTCTAGTATTCACACTTCGATTGCTACCACCCCCTTTTATGCGGTCTACAGTGCGAGGTTGTATTACCTCTCGAAGTCTAGATTCCAACCCTCCACATCTCACTACAAGACGTACTCAATGACAATGAATTTTTCCAAGATCATTTGGCGCAACTTGAATTATTAGATGAACGTCATCTCAATGCTCTTGACCATCTCCAAATCTACTAAAAATATATCAAATGTGCATATGACAAACATGTTCATGAACAAACCTTTCAATTTGATGACCTCATCCTAAAGAAAAATCAACATGTAACTAAAGAGGAGAAAAGTAAATGGGGAAAAAAATTTCCTAATTGGCTTGGACCCTATATCATCATCCATGCCTATGGATCAGGTTCTTATCATTTATCTTCACTCAAAGGTAAACTTGAATGTGAGCCCCTTAATCCATTACATCTTCAACCCTTTTATTGTTGATATCAAGTCCTATATCACTTTCTGTTAATTGATTGCTCGTCCCTTGAGAACTGTTCACCTTCCATAATTACCCATTTTGAGGATCCATGACTAAACAAGAATCATGTGATTACCCATCACCTTTTAGCCTTGTCTTCAATATGAGTACCATGGCTCTGCTCATAGCATGATTCTCATGGATACTTTTGTCTTCTTCAAGATGGAATCCCATGGTCATTCATCACTCGAAACCACCTCTTTCACAGTTAATATTTGTGCACTACGATCTTGTCTTCTAAAACAAGAACCTAATCATCCTCTATAGTCTTGTCCATGACTTAAATATCTAAAAACAAAAAGGGATACAACTCCTTGAGTCAAACTTCCAGCAAAATATGACTCCCTCAAAAGGACATCTCTTCTTTATATTCTACCAGTATCTATATTTTGCTCCCTCAAAGGACAGCTATATATGGTCATTACAAAAATATAATAAATATTTAGAAGCTTCCCGCATCGATCAGCTTCACGAAGACCTCAAGGAGATAATATACCCATCCCATATAGACTTCCCACATTGATTAATCTATTATAAAAAAAAGATGAAATTTTTGTCATGGACTTGCCTATTTTGGGATTCTGGGTTTCTTGTTCGAAATACATGTCATCGTACACTAAGTTACACTAAACCTCTCATTCTCACCTCCTTGTCTTTTCTCCTCATTACTCAAGGGACTTGCCACAAACATGACATTTCATGATCATGTGACTTTTCTTCACCCTTAGAATAGTCCATTATGCAAGGCTTGTAGGGTCTTATGTTCATAATCCCATCTAGGGTATGGTAGACTCATTAGGGTTCTTATCAATTAAGTAGCTCTTTTACCACCTCTTACCATTCACCTTCCTCATTACTTATTGATTATCCTATACAAGACTAGATCCTTAACACTGTATTTAAAAATCAATCAACCATGCCTACAACCTAAACTCAATCATGCATATGACCTACATCACCCATGCCTAACACCTATCAACCCATTCCACTATTTCACCCTAATCTTCCCTAGCTTATGGGAGAACTACATCACTGAGGTCCCTTTTCACGGGACTATGTAGGTAGCACTTTGAGGGCATGGGGCCCTTGGAGGATAGCTCAACCACTCTCTCCCCTAACCAATTCCCTCTGCCCCTTTCCTAGTCACATTCTACCCTAGTTAGTTTCCTTTTATATCAATAATTAGAAATTAAACCAAACAAACAACAATTGCTTCACATCTTTACCATCATCACTCATACATTCATTTCATCTTGTCTACCATTTCTTTACCATTATCATACATTTTCCTACAAAACATCTTAACATGATCCACATCATCATTAATTACACAAATTAATGAATTGGAAACTCAACCATACCTAAACCAACCTAAACTCAACCATACCTAAGTCAACTTGACTCCATCCATGCCTAAGTCAACATGACTCAATCCATGCCTATGACCTGACTCCATCATGCCTGAACCAACCTAACTCCACCATGCCTACACGACCCTGACTCCATCATACCTAATTCACCTAGTTTCCATCACATACAAAAATAATAATGGAAATTAAAACAAGTACACCATCCATGGTATAAATATCATCATCTATAAATCATGACATCTGTGTATACATACATATGTACACAGATACAAATGAATACAAAAATATCAAAAAACCTCATGTACATCCTCACCATCTTCAACACGCAGGCTGGTATATCATAAAAAAATACAAAACTCTCATGTACATCCTCATTGTCTTGACATGCAATCCGGTCTATATATCAACAAAATATATATACAACCCATCTCTGGTGACTAATCATCACCCCACCTAATATATACCTGGCTCGTCTAACCAACCTGGTCTCTCCACCTCAACCAAGTACCGTGTCTTGTACTTTCATCTTGTAAAGTCATGAAAGGTTCCATGCTCTGTCGTTTTCCCAAAAGTCAAAATGCACAAATGAATCCCCTTTTGCGGATTTCTCTTTTTAAATACCGACCTAACCCAAACGACATCGGTCGAGGTCATGCCCTAAGTAAACATATGATGCTTGAACCTAACCCGACATTGGTTACTGTCATTTCACTTATAACTCTTTTTTTTACCTATTTTTTCCCACAAATTACCCAACCCCTCCACCATTTGACCTTAACCATTTTTATCGCAACCTACCTCCAAGCCTACATTACTTATACCTATCCTTCATTACATTTAGGGACTTGTTATTTTACCCGTACCTCGGCCTTACCCATGTCATAACCTAGCTACCTAGACCTGGAACATTGTTAAGTGACCTTTGAACCCTTGTGCTCACTATACCCTACGACACTGTTACCCGTGTTGTTTGACCTAATGACCTTACCTTGCCTATTGTCATGTTGTTTATCGACCTAGCCTTTGGTATCTTTGGAATATACCTAAATTTTCCTTCACGGACCTACATTGTGTTTCCACACCATATCCTATGCCTTGGATACCAAAATCACTTCAACCTTATTTGGATAAACCTATCGACCTTAGATGATGTAGAGTTTGCATGCTCTTCAACCTGTTACCATGTCATATTTTATCCGTGTGTGTGTGTTTTACTGTTGCTACCTTTGACCTTGGCCCATTACCTAGATTACTCGATTGGACCTTTACCCAATTACCCCAGTGTCCACCTTCCTCTTCATCACATCCACCTTTTATCAAACCACTCACCAATTTTGTCTTCTACCTCATTTGTTCCTAGTTTGAGGGGGATCACCTTCACCCACACATGGGGCAACCACATCTTATTTTTGTTAGCGTCACTTACCAATACAAGCTATGCAACAAAAAGGGGCAAAATGTAGACACCAAAATTGGGTCACACTCCCCTTGGTCCTTTGTCAAATAACTAGCTCAAGCATACTCATCTAACCATGGCCCCTTCCACCCCACATTAATATTAATTTAATTAACTTAATTAAATTAATACCAATTCTCACAACATTTGTTACTTGATTATTTTAATTAAGTTAATTTCCACCTCACCTAGACACCTTATCCAACCACCTCACCCTAGACCTATTCTTGGCATGTTTCCATAACCAACAATAACTAAGTCTCACTTGCCTTAATGAGCTAAGATTTGGTCTAACCCTAAAATCAATCCCTAAAATTCTCTAACCATATTCCCACTCATTAGAAGGGAAGTTTGCATTATAATCTGAGAGAATAAACTAATTGGGCCCAAGAAATTAGAAAGATCTTCCCATATTAGTAAACCTAGGGAATCCCACCTTAACCGATGTCGATCACCACTAAACCAATGTTGGTCAACCTGGAACCATCATCAGTTACCATTTATTCACCAAAACACCCTTGTTTTTGGGTTAGAACATTCTGAGAGCAAGAAAGGAGATCAAAGTTGCATGCAAGCGAAACAAGCATTCTTTTATGCATCCAGACATCCAAAACCATCACCAAGATCAATCATAGAGCCATTGCATTTATAGGAGCACTCGGGAAATCACCACTACAGTACCATACATGTATTCTCTAATCAACCACCTCCACCACTTAGCCATCATATCCTTAACATAGTAAGTATGGCCCTAACCAGTAGGGTTTATTTCAATTAGTAATCTTTATTACTCCTATTATTAATCTATTCTTTGCATGCTTATTGCTTCATCACCCACTTTCTTGTGAACTCAAATATCCCTTCACCCATATCACCAAATCACCTATCCTCACCTGTTGTATACTTCTAAGCATACCTAAGACCTCTACATACCTTCCCATTCACTCTCCCAAACTTTATTTGACCTCAGATCACCCTTGCCATTTAATATATTTGAGTTTCTTTTACCTCAACCATACTAACACCGGTTATCCAAAACCATTTTGGTTCTATCTAAATCGTCATCGGTCATACGACCGATGTCGGTCTCTATGTTTTATACCTGGACCAAGAATAAACCCAACAATCACCCTACTAGTTGACCTAAATAACCCAGAATCAGACCCTGACCAGTCCCAGTACCTTGATAGACACCTCGCCTCTTAGATCCAACTATATCCCAGCTTGTTGTGAATGGATTTTCTTATTGTACTTGAATGAGATACCTAAATCATATCAACTATAGTAGGACTTTGTTTATTTCTCACATTAACTTGTTTTTAAATAGTGGATTGACAACCATCTAGGAAGTATCACACTTCCGGAACTAGCATACACTAGGCAGTCCACTGTCATATACCATTTAATTATCCTCTTGTGGTCTTTTTGTCTATTATAGGTAGTTCCTCCTAGCCAAAAGGAAGCTCTCACATTCAGCTATGGATCAAGAAGTTAGAATATGTGCAACAACCATCAACCAACCAGCATTTAATAGGTATTCCTCCTTGGCCCTTACCCTTATCTGTTTCATCATTTCGAAAAGGTAAAGAAAATAGTGAAACACAATGAGAAGACCACTCAAACATAGGGCGGAGATGTGGTTTGATAGGCTCCACCCATTGTTTAAAGGAAAATGGCACATACCCAAGGAGTTACCTTTGGTAGTAGGGAAGACAGTGATGTTCATGGTATACAAAGCACTTTTGCATCACACAGTTCACCATGAAATATGGGGCTTGGAGCCCATGGTGCAAATTACTATATGCCTTCAAAGCATGATATTTCTATGAATTAGTTCATGGTTTTTCAAATGCGTGTCGCATAAGCTTCAATTCGAGATAAGGTGTATTGTGACTACCGGACTCTAATAAATATGTATGTATATCCAGAGGTGGAGTGCCTACATTGAGAGACTTATCTCAGATGAATTAAACATGAATCTAGTAAGCTTGGTCATTGGAGACGCGTTCGAGTAGAGATTTTTACCTTCAACTCAAGCCCAAGCTAGAGAAAAATAAGTATGTGGAGAATGAGTTTGCACTCTCAGAGCCGCCCAAAGGTAAGCATAAAATGGAAAATGTTCCAAAGCACCTAAGCCCATAGAGATAATACAAGTAGATGATGAAGATGAGTATCATAAAGGTAGTGGTGGTTTGGATCATAGAGATAGGAAGAAGCCTCGTAATAGGGAAGAAGTTGAGCACGTGAGTACTCCACCCCAGCTACAAGAAGGATATGATGAGGACCTAGATGTAGTATAAGCGGAGCGTCACTTCAAAAGGGTATTAAGGAGAATAAGGACCCAAGGTTCTACTCCAAAATCAATGCACTGAGATCACCTAAAATTTCTCTAAAAAAGGAGAAAACTTAGAAAATAAGAAGGTAGAAGATTCGAGGAAAGCATGCCCAATTCCCCTACACCTCCAGAGAATGTGGAAGAACCAAAGGATGAAGAAATGAAGGATGGAGAAGAAGGAGAAAAAGAATCAGATGAGAAATCACAATAAACTGCTAAGGGTACAAGAGAACAAGATCCGAATCTTGAAGCTCAAATTCCTAAGGGGCCAAGATTAAAGAGAACAAGTGGAGAATATGTTCCACTAGTCATGGGCTATGCCGAGGACATAGGTAAAATTATCCATGCCTGTTTTTAGAGCACAATGACACAAAAGGAGTTGTATGGCTGGGAGCTGATGGATGAAGATATGGAAACCATGTGCACAAGGAAGTAACTATCATGGTTGATGCACACGCACATGGATGAACCAGATTTTGATGTGTGTGAAGAGTCATGTGTATCAAGGAGGTTGAAGAAGACACCTCATGCCAAAAACAACAGTAAATCCTACTATTATGTCATATGAAAAAAGTGAGAAATGATTTGGTAAAGGTCTTGATAGAGGTGGAATGACAAAATGTGGATAAGGATGCAACAATTAGGGTGTTGAGGGAAGAGATCAAGGACAAGGATACAAAAATAGCATGCCTAATGCAAAAAGACTTGGCATAGAAGAATACCACTATTTTCATCAACATGGTAGAGGAAGTTGGGGACAATATAATGAAAGCAAAGCCACACTTAGAGCCAAAGGTACCCAAAATGTTTCCTTTGGTAATGCATTATGTAAGTTACTTGGTGGACTTAGTGATTAAAGATGAACCTTTGTGCATACTAGCACCAAAGGATCTAATGCAATAATCAAATAGGGAAAAGGCTTGAGTATAAATATTGCATCATATGAAGGGTTGCTTTAGAGCTTGCAAAAGGAAATGAAGAAGGTAGATCAAGTGTTGAATATTTGTATAGCCCCAGAAGTTGATATAAGAACCAGGACCATTTTGGAATATAATAAAGTCCCTGAAGGCCTTGAAAGATGAGACCTTGGGTCACACAGAATGATTAGCGCTTGTCAAGAAGAAGCATAAGGCCCTTACAACAGCTCAAGAACCACACAAGGAAAGGATGGATAATCTTGGGAAACTCTTCATGCAAAAGATGGACTTATTAGAAGGAAGAATGACTATAATGTCCAAAGCATTGTATTGTCTTGCGAGAATGAGAAAGGAGAGATTGCAAAAGATGAGTTAGAGTCAATTGTAGTGGATATCCCAGAAAAGGTAGAGGCCATGCTCAATGATTGATAGACTTTAGAGGTGGAAATAAAAGAATAATATCCAAAATTGATTCTTCAGGTTGAAGCAGAAGATGTTGCAAGGTAAAGACATTATTTTATTCATAAAAATTATTTCTATCTCTTTATTCACATTATTTGATTCGTTTTGGAGAAAACCATTTCCGGGGTGGTAATGTAGTTAGTGTGGGGTAATGTTGATCGTTAAAGTGAATTACTTAGTAAAGAACATACATAAGGTTCACGTGGAAGAAAAAAACACATTCAAAAGCACAGAAGGATCAGAAAGGAATCACATGCTGAGAATAGAGATAGATTCGGGACTTAGCCATTTTCATGATGAAGATCTATTTTTGGAATATGGCATGTGGAACACACAAACTGGTTAGAGACTTGTGCGACACATATTGGATATTTATTGAGGATCGATACGAAGCACTTTACATGGATACAAGTTGATAATATATTTACTACTGACAGTTAACTAGAAGAAGTCTATTGTTAGTGCACTTACATGTGTGGCTATTATTGTAAATGACACATGACTAATAATAGCATGTGACCAATTTTGGGATTAGATAAGTGGTGAAGGTAAAGTCCCCACCATTTTAAATATGTAATGAAGCTGCATAGTAGAGACATGCATGTGAGAACCGAGTTATTGTGAGGTTATCTTTGCCAAATTTGATGTGCACATAGACTATGGTATAATCTATTATAATAGGCTTCTATTTATTTATCATGTTTAATGCAATGGAGTGTATTGAATGAATCAAAGTATTAAATCTTGAGTATAATTGGTTCTTTCATGCTTGATTTCATCATGGTTATATTTTAAGTCTGTTATTCTCTATATCTAGATCGAATATGTTACGTATAATGTTATATTAGTTATGGATATGAATGCTTCAAGTCTTCATCGTGCTAACATACTTGTAACAACAACCTTAAAGAGGGGCTTGGTACCTTTGTGCACTTTAGGTGAGAATTCAGTCTAGGGTGAGTGATGTGCCAAAGCACGCCCTGGGATTTTATTGGTGAATTCTAGGTGCATCGGGCTCGATGCCAACCATCTTGGGACGACGTGGAAATCATGCAACTCGGTCGGCGGAGTTAAGGTTGATTCACTTGGTAACAAGAAAATACAAACATGGCTTGACATGACCTTGTTGGGAAATTACCAAATCAAGGCCAAGTTCGGGGTTTTGAAGATGGCAAGGCAAGGTGGAAATTTCGTGCTAAGGTGAATTTTAGGGTTCCTCACCATTTGGGAGATTCAAGATGATTTGGCCATAGTGTCTTGTCCAAGATGAGTTCAAGGCCCATCTAGGAATTGTGGAAAGAAGTGGTTTGTGGGTGTTGGGTCGTGTGGGGAGTGAGATCAAGTGAATCCGTAGTGTGTATGGAGTCATCAAAGACTTGGTCCAATCTTGAGACCAATGTATGTGGTGATGAATCATTGTATGAGGTGAAAATACAATGAGCTCGAAGTCATTTGGTGAGGATTGGCCGAGTCATATGAGGTGACCGTTTCTTGAGGAGTACATGGCACGTCAAAGCATACCGAGGTAGGTGCCGAGTGGCTTAGCCAATATAAAGGGAATGCAAGGACCTCCAAAGAGAAGGTGAACTAAGTGGTGAGTGGCAATAATCAAGGAGACTCTCTCAAAGTGCAAGGTGGTAGTAAATGAATAAAGTGAGGGCTATGCATGTTAAGCCTCACACATATCAAAGTGGTCAATGAAATGAAGACAATGATGCTTGAAGATTTGGATGTGTTAAATGGAGAGCCTAGCCATGTTCATATGAGTAGCTCATTAGCCATCTCGGCAAGCTTTGTGGCAAGCAATATGCCAAGATAGCCTTAAAGACCCCTTCCAAGTACAAACCCAACCTTATATGGTCCCACCAAAGACACAATATTTTATTAAAATATTATTTTTATTTATATATTTATTAAAAATATTATTTTTATTTAAATATTTTATTTAAAATATTATTTTTATTAAATGGTGGAGATGAATTTGATTTTTTTGAGTTTATGAACGCATGATGGAATGTTCTTCACATGTGCAATAATGATGTAATTAAGTATGTAGGCCATCATGTGCTACATTTTGTCCTAGAATTTATGGGTTTCTCCTCTCTTCTCTCAAAGGTGGAGTTTTTATAAATGTAAAGGAGCAATTCGTTCGAAAGGGTTGGATATATTTACCATATTGCTCTCTCTTTCTACAAGTTTTGTGGATTTTGGGGACTTTCAAGCCTCTTTTCCAACATTATAATGGAAAAATTTTCCTCTTCCTCGTGTAATGATATATTGTGCATGTGATTGAAGTAATAAAATTGTGTTTTGTGACTACTCTTAGTCCTTTCATCATTCTATACTTTGTTGTGCCTTTCTAATTCTTGCAAGTACACTTTGCAAGTTTAAGTTTCTATTCCAGGTTCTTAGAGTTATGTACTTATCAAGTGGTGAATTATTACATATAGTTGATTTTTGGTGCTTGTTCACCCTTCTCAAGTTCATCCTTCTTCACTAGAGGACTGATAGATGTTTTTTCTAATTGATTTTAACAAAGGGAACACATGCTTCTTAGTCTATGGTATTTTTTTACCCTCTCTAAGTTGCAGTAGGTGAAGTTGACTTGTGGTGCATAACACCCTCTTCAAATAAACCCTTTCAAATTCTAGCAACACCCTTCATTTGGTGCATCACCATCCCTAGTATATTTTTATTTGTTGTAAATCTCTTTCCCTAAATCCCATGAAAATGTTAGTATAGGTCTAGATAACCATTTTATTGCACTAGGAGTAGTATAACACTTAGTTTAGGAAGAGGAAGCTGGCCTTCTTCGGAGGTTCACCTCAAGCCCAAGTCCCATAGCTTGAGAGGTGATCCCATGTTACCCAATCACACCAAACATCTTGTTCACATTCTAGCCATTTGGAGGGTGTAGTGATTTGGCCATAACAGTTTTTCGCACGCTTGATGGGAGAAAAAAATCATTTTATTAATTTTTGTGCTCTTTGTGAAATTTAATCCTTAATAGGTATACCCAAGCACAACTTGTGACTCCATTGGTCAAATTAACCCACTCTCTATGTTGCATACTTTCATTTTTACCCATTTCCATCTATTTTTCTTCCACATCTTTCCATTTTTCTCCTATTCATGAAGTTGTGTAATCATGGCTTCATTCCTACGGTGAAATTCCCACTTGTAACAACAATGGTTCTTTCCATATTCAGGCTTTTATAATCCAACTCAGACTGATTTCATCATTGATATCAATTTTAACATGCATGTCCACATGAGCAAGATGCATATCAATTTGGTCATCCACCAAAATGGGGGGATACTAAAGAACAATGTCATGTAGATTCTAGAATCTATCTTACACCTAAAGAAGACCACTTGCAAAAGAAGTTTCAAGAGTTGGAATATAACATGGTGCAAATAAAGATCAATGAAATCACAAATGTAGCCTAGAATGGCTTCAGTATTTCATACCCATGGACTAGCCCTATACCATGTGAGCTTAATCCTCAACAAAATCTTCAATTCATAATCAAAACAATGACTCAAGTTGGAGAATGGATCAAGAAGAGGGATGCTCATGAATGTAATGTTAGTCAATCCTATCAATGGGAGGTTCCTACATTACCATCTATTAACCCTCTTCCTATGTTTCCATCCATGCAATTTCAACTTGAGTCCCATAATCGTAACCTTCTAGCTATAACCCCTATGGTGGAATTCACTTCTTCATCTCCTATTCCTCCATCCCATCATGTATCTTCTATGCCTCATTCTTCTAAATTTCCTTCTTTTCTATAAGGTCCATCAAGACAAGAAGTTAAATCTCTTCCACTTCCTCAAACAGTGAGGGAATCAGTTGAATCCCAAACCACCCCTCCTCTTGTAGTCCCAAACCCATTTTGGGAGGAGAATCATCAAGAAATGAGAAAAAGGGAGGAGTATATGGTTGAGGAGACTAGTAAGGAAGAGCTTGCAAACAAATTGAAGGAGTGGGCTACAAAAATGAACATCAAGAAAACTCCACTTCTGACCAAACCTTCTTCCAAAGTTGAGGCTCAAGAACAAGTGGAACAAACTAGTTTTGTACCAAAAATAAATCCAGAGATGAAGGATGAAGACCAACAGTCTACCCATTCAGAATTCAGTATCCATATTAGTTCCATATCATTAGAGGATTTTGAATCACCACAAGTGGAAAAACTAGTTGTAGAAGAGCAAGAGTTAGTCCCAAATCTTCCAGGAGAAAAGCATGTGTAAGTTGAAGAAGGAATACTCTCAAGTGTACAAGGAAATTCTAATGAGTGCAGTGATCCCAACTTCCATGCATGTCAAGATCTTGTATAATTTTTGGAATGTTGCATTATTCCTCCAAAGTCATTACCACATACTATAGCTAGTCATGAAGAGCTTCATGTTGTGAAGAAATCCCATGAAATTCCATGGGTCTCCTATGCAAGTTCATAGGTTTCAAATCCTTTCCCCTCTTCATCTTTGCAAAAATATGATTTCTTAGATGGATTTGATCTTTCTAATTTCATGTTTGAGAATGAGGACTATCATGGTGAACAAAATCCCAATCTAGAGATCACCATGGTAAAGGAATTTGAAACCTTACCACAATTGGGGAATGAAGGAGCAATCTATTTTTCAGATGTGGAGGAATTGAATCTTCCATATAGCTCATTAAACAAAGAGGAAAAGGAGCACATGGGAAAGACTGAGTCAGATTCATAAATATTGTGCGGAGATGACATCATTGAAATTTTCTTTCTCTCAATTGGGGAATCTAACTTAGTTGATGAACCAGTGATGATGGAAGGTTTTATTTTGAATAAGGAGATTAATAGTGCATGTCAATCAAAGGAGGAAGAATTCTTAGATGAGCAACACATTTTAAACATTTTCAGTGGTTCAACATTGGAGACTGCAAATAATCCAAAGGAGTTGCATGTTGCGGAAGAAATCCTTGTTTCCAAGGAAGAAAATGGGAATGAAGAAGACATCACTTTCATACCATTTATTCACAAGGATGATCAGTTGTTTGTAAATGGGAAAAAGAGGGAAATCATATCATAGAAAAGCATCTTTTTCAAGGATGTCTTCAGCTATACTTTATTTTTAAAGTTGAAGTTCAAAGCAATAAGAATATTCAACATGTTAGACCATGCCCCATAAGGTATTTGACATCATTAAAGCCGAGAGGAGAATCACGACCAGTCACATTCACTTTAGAATGTGAGGATGATTTTACAAATCCAAGGATCATTTGCAATGTCTCTATAAAACAAATTCAAAGCAACTACAAGACACATTCTTTCTCTTTCCGATCTATTCCTTGGTGGATCAAGTGGATAATAGGGCTTGTTTTAGTTTTTCACTCTCGTCTCAACCATTTCCATCATCAAATCATCTCGCATGTTTGTCCATTGTGAGGAAAGGTAGTTATTTTTCACAACCAGTTGTTGGGTTCATTTAGCTCACTTGTATCTCCTAATAGCGTAGAGTAGACATAGGTTTATTTTTAGTAGAATAAGTTCTTGACATACCCTACATGTTTCACTTCAAGCATGTATGGTTTTTAGTTTCAGTGTGTGTTGTTTTCCATTATTGCTCTTACACAATGTGCCAATAGTGGAAGTTTTTCAGAAGAAGAAGGATTCAAGGTTTTAAAGTTTCATAATATTCAAGGTTCCTATTATACTTCATTCAAAATTATACAATACTTTGTAGGTGTAAATCATCCATTGTATTCAGTATATTTCATGCCTAGTGTTACCATAGATTTCAAGATCAGTAATGCCCAAGGAAGATTTGGAATATATCATAGAATTAGATCAGTTTAAGATTCTAACATTAACTATGTGCCCAATGGATGAATTAAGGCTACTGTAATCATTCTTAGTAGGAAATCATCCCTAAGAGGTCGCTAAAAATGTTATCCAATTTTTCCCCTTGGAGTAAAATTGGACAACGTGAGCAATTGTACCTTGGGACCAGAAAAATCCCTTTATGATAACTCTAGGTCATTTTGGGTAAATTTTGCATTTAAGGAGTATTATGGTATTCTAGGAGGTTGTGGGATCATATTGTTTTATTTCCCCCTTTTCCAGGTCTTAGAGGCTCAAAGTTTTCTCGAATGTGAAAGCTAACCACGGCGGACCCCTTCCAGTTAACATTGGCAATAAATGATCAAAAATATAGGTTGTGTCAAAAGGGTCTTATTGTGCTTACATTACTCTTTGTGTTCAAGAAATATCATAGGAAAGTCATTTTTTCGAGAGAAAAACTAGGTTTGAAAGGCATGAGCTAGAATAGCTCGCATTTGAGCTTCTCGGTGAGCTAAGGGAAAGTTAGTAGTTGTCGGGTTTCTTGTAAGAATTTTTGGCACATTGGTAAAGAATTACTTAGAGACCTAAGTTTAAGCCGAGTTGTCCATCACGTTCGTAAAGATAATGTCGATGAGCTTATTTTATAAATTAATAACTCAATGAACTCACAAAAAACTCATCATTGAGGTGGCACTTTGATCGGGAGTGTTGAAGGGTGGAATTACAAGTCCCAAAGTTCTTGGAGGAAAATTCACGAGAATAAATAGCCCTAAAAATGTAAAAGGATAACTAATTCACAAAATCAACAAACTTGGATATTTTTGAATCCATGCATGGGTTGACAAAATGGGAAAGATCGGAAGGTTTTCCTTGGGCTTGTATAGCAAGGTCGTTCGGTTGTAGGAGAGGCTGCGTTCAAGGTCAACTCATCCCACGAGATTTATGAGATCACAAATTGGAGGTGGCTTGGTGGTTATGTGCAAGCTCTACCTCGAGCTCAAGATAAAGTTTCTTAGGAACATGGGAATAATTGGGCAAGGTGTAGGTTACAAAATCCAAACATGTATAAAGGTATGTGGTGAGTTTGAGTCTAGAATTGGGATTTGTCTAATGATTTAGGTCACGAAGTTTTTAGAAGCCAACTCGGTGAAGCATAGAGCCATGGTAAGAGAATTATATGATATCTTGTTAGTGGATCATGCTTGATAATGGAGCGAGTCACCGTTTTAGGCCAAGATAACAGGTATATAAGGAGGATCCATATGAAGTGCTTGTATTGGATCAAGTCACAGGATGAGGTGTTCAAAAGACTATTGGTTTACGTCGGATAAGGGACTTGCAGTATCCATGGTTGGTAAAATGGCCCGAGCCATTAAAAATGAAGAGCTCGAGAAATTATACACTACGGAGAGCTATATGCTTAACTCATAAGGGGTATGGTATTTTAATGAAGTGATCCATGACAAACTAAATGATAAAATGTCGGTGACATGATGGATCTTGAGTGTAAGAATTGGGCTCATCAAGTCGTGAAGGTAGATAAATTTTCTCGGCATGAGAATGAGCAAGTCGGTTGTGAGTTTCTTTGTGGTGAAGTATTCACATGAATAAATACCAAGTATAAATCAAGGATATAATTTCAGGTGGGATGTCAACATGGAGCCACGTCAAAGCTCGACACAATGTTGCAAAGATAAGTTAAGTCAACACTTGTGCATAACTAACGGCTAATGGAGAATCATTACAGAGCCAATTGGATAATAGGGTGTGTGAGTGGGGTTGAAGAGTCTACATGAAATGGTTTTCATGGATACATCACAAAAAATGGTAAAGGATAGAAAACAAAATGCTAGTTGAGCATACAAACATATAAGGTCGAGTTAGTAAATTAGGACGCATAAAGCAAATTCGTTTCGATGATGAGCTCGTAAGGCATTAGCTTGTGGCAAGGTTATGAACCTGGTAGAAAAGTGCATTCAAGAATAGAATGGATCAAAATAAAAGGAGCATGATGAGTCGAAAAGAGATTCCAGAGTGTGACAACTTGTAAAATAAGTAGAAAAAAATTTGGTCGAGTCAACTTTGAGACAATGGCTCGATGCCAACTAGCTTGGATGATATGGAAAACATGCAACTTGTTCGGATGAATTAAGGTGAGTCACTCAATAGAAGGAAAATACGAACACATCTCGACATGACCTCATCAGAAATTTCCAAATCAAGGCCAAGTTCATGGTTTTTAAGATAGCAAGACAAGGTGGAAATTCCATGCTCGAGGGAATTTTTGGGTTCCTCGACATTGGGGAGATTTGAGATGATTTGTCCAGGTTGTCTTGTCTAAGAAAAGTTCAGTCTCACCTAGGCATTGTGGCAATAAGTGGTTTGTAGATGTTGGGCCAAGTGGGGAGCGAGCTGAAGTGAAGCCACGGTGAGCATGGATTCACTTTGGAGACTAGGTCTAGTGCCGAGACCAAGGTAGGCGATGATGAATCATTTTATGAGGTGGCACATAAGCGAGCTCGAAGTCATTTGGCGGGGATTGGATGAGTCATACACGGTGATCGTTTCTTGAGGAGTATGTGGTGCGTCAGCAAGCGAGGTAGGTGTAGAGCTACTTGGCCAATAAAAGGGAATTTAATGACCTCAAAGGAGCACATGAACAAAGTGGTGAGTGCGATAATCAAGGAGACTCTATCAAAGTGCAAGGTGGTTGTAAATGAGTTAAGAGATGGGTATACATGTTAAGCCTCATGTAAATCAAAGTGGTCAATCCAATGAAGAAAATGATGCTTGAAGAGTTGGATGTGTTAAATGGAGAGCCCATCCATGTTCAAATGAGTAGCTCATCAGCTCGCTGGTGAGTTTGGCGAGCCATATGCCAAGATAGCCTTAAAGACCCCTTCCAATCACAAACCTAACCTTAGACACCAAAGAAACACAATATTTTATTAAAATATTTTAATAAAAATATTTTTGTATTAAAATATTTTATTTAAAATATTATTTTTATTAAATGGTGGGGATAAATTCAATTTTTTTGATTTTCTGAAGGCATGATGGAATGTTCTTCCCATGTGCAATTATGATGTAATTAAGTATTGTTGTCTTTGACAACTACACTACATTTTCATAGCCATTTTTTTTTTTTTAAGCTCATGCCCTTCGTTGGTGTTTAAGCCAAGTTAGAGATTTAAGAAATTAGCAAAAGTCGTGCCCTAAAGATGTTTAAACCTTTGTTTTTCTCGTTTTTAGAAATCCTCCATTTCCTGGTCTATGCAAGTAATATCCTCTTTATATCCTCCATTTTTAATCAAAATTGTTCATTTGTTCTATGGCATGGGTTGTCAAATCATTGTTTTTCCTCCATGCCTCTGGTTCGTGAAGGAAATTCAAAAATTAGACTCAAAACGATGAAGTTTTCTTTCTCTGCATATTTTCCACAATCAAGATGACAGGCTTCTTTTCCCCATCAAATTTTGACCCCAATGAATGCAAGTACATGGTCAGATCCTATTGGATGGGGAGGAACAGGATTTTTGGTGAACTTAACACTTTTGGTCACTTTTGGCAAAAATGGTAAATTTGCCCCGCGACTCTACCAAGGTCTCGGGCCTGCCATTGAAAATTCAAAGTAGAGGAGTGGAATGGTGGAGAAATTTGAGTTTTTGAGCCTCTTTGTAAAAAGGCAAAAATTGAAAAGTGACTGCTGCAGCCTCGATCAGGCTTTAAAGGTAAAAGTCAAAGTTGAAGCATGCGGGAAAAATTCAAAGTTGAAGACCGCAAGGAGAAAGTCAAAGGTGAAGCCCACTATTGAAAAGTCAAAGTAGACGAGCGGGCCATCGAGGAACTTTTGGAAATTTAACCAATTTCCCAAAGTGAAGTAAAATTTCTAATTTGCCCCGCGACTTCGCCAAGGTCTTGGGCCCACCACTTTGAAAAGTTAAAGCAGAGGAGTGGACCGGTGGAGAACTTTGAGTTTTTGAGCCTTTTTCCAAAAAATGTTAAAATGTTGAGAAAAGGGCTGTGATCCCACTTCCAATAATAAAGTGCCACATGTCCTAGTCAAATTGGAGTAGCGGAGGCTGGTAGAGAACTTTGATTTTTAAGACTTTTTCCAAAAAAGGTTAAAATGTTGAGAAAAGGGTCGCGATCCCACTTCCAATAAGAACATGCCATGTGTCCTAATAAAATTAGAGTAGTGGGCTGGTGGAGAACTTTGAGTTTTTGAACCTGTTTTCCAAAAAAATTTAAAATGTTGAGAAAAGGGCTGCAATCCCACTTCCAATAAGAATGTGCCATGTGTCTAAGTTGAAAAGTCAAAGTGGGGCTGCGGGCCAATTTTTTCCAAATTGCCAAATCTCATAAAAATCACAAAATGTGAAAGGCTTCCCTATAACCTCTCCAATCACTTCATGCCACATGGATGGCCCAATTTGAGTTAGAGGAGAAAATCGAATGGCCTATATTTAGACTGGCAAATTGAATGTAACGGTTGCTTTGCAAGATCTGATTTTTAACTTGCCATGAGCGTTTTCTTCACAACAGAGGAATTTGAAATGGAGTTGAAGATTTGTGAAGATGCTGTGAGTTTCTTGTGAAGAATATAATGGCTTCTCAACATCATTCCAAGGGTTGGCGATTGATTTCAAAAATACCATAGTGTTATGTACCTGGAAAAGATAGAAAATTCCACATTGCTTCTATTTTCTTTTCTTCCTCGAATTTCTTCCATTCTCAAGCTATGTACAAAATCTACTCAAGCTTCAATAATAAAAGAAGTAATTTTGGCCTTTTGATTGAGGGATTGATTGGTACTTTACAACCAATGAGTTTCATTCGGTCTTTTAGCTTCTTCTACGGGTTTGTTTTCTTCTAACTATAAATGCATGTAAATGAAATTTCTAATTAATGTGTGTGGGCATCGATATTCTACTCACAACATTAGTTTCTCCTACCTTCATTCTCACTCCCTTTCCCCTTCTCAGAAAAATTTCTTCTCTAGTGATAAATTGCTAGCTTTGCCATAGGGTCAATGGAGTTCCCCTGTTGGATCTCTGGTTGAAAGGCCACCATTGAAATCCACTTTTTCATGCATGCACATACGGAAGCTGCACCGTTCAAGTAGAGGGACTTAGATTCCCATAGCATTGGCTTGAAACCCACCAATTTGTCCATAAGACCAATTTTCTCACCAATGATTTGGCACCTTTGTGGGGCAGATTTTATAGCATCTCGCACTAAAAAAAGACCTCAAGGTCATAAAATACAAAAAAAGATTCTAGAGGAAAAGTTTCTGGAGATTGAAATAATCACACAAACTACATGGATGTAAATCATGGCTATCCTAGGAAATCCTCCTGTTGAGAGACCTGATTTACTCTTTCACATCAAAGAAGACATTACTTATGATCTAAGAGAAGCTATTTAGAATAATAGACAAAGTGTCAATCATTACTTCATTGCCATAAGGATTCTGGACCTAGAAGAGGAACATGTTGTCAAATTGGAAAGGCAAAGATAAATTCCAGCACCCCAGAGGAGAGCATAAACTTTCAAGCTGGTGATAGAAGATACACTGAAAACTAAGAAAATGAGGACAAGTTGATCCCACATTTGAAGAGCTTGAAAGAGAGGCAAGAGCTGAAGAGGAGATAAGGGCTCAACTTGAAGAAATAGAAATACTCCAAATTAAATTAGAAGAAAGAGCAAGAAGCGGCGAAGACGGCCTTAGCAAGACCAAAGGCTAGAAACATGGATAGAATGGGTGATCATGAATGTGAATTATGTAGGCCTAACGTACCATAGGGAAGAAATCTTGGTCCACTTGCTCTTCCACAACCACTTCATGAGCTCCTAAGAGGCTCAAGAAAGAACTTCCCAAAATTAAAAGGGGATGGTTCTCAACTCCCAGAAGAACATGTAGTAGCATTCATCACTGATTGTGGAGTGTTGGGATTTGAAGATGAAGATGTTTTAGTTAGGCACTTTGTGGAGCCACTCCAAGAAAATGTTGTTGAATGGTTCTACATGTTTCCCCCAAGATCTGTCACATGTTGGGAAGATATAAGAAGTGCATTTGAACATAGGTTCAAGAGTACAGATGATTGTCGGGATGTCTTGGTCAATTGGTTTAGATGAGGAAAGAGACCTCTAAATCAATGAGAGATTTTGTAGCAAGGTATGATAGGTTAACAAGAAGGATCCTAGAATATGTGGTACCCTCTCGAGAACAAATTGAAAAGGTTATTCATCGGTGCTTTGCCATCGAAGTTGGTTTCTTCCTCAGAATCACCCAACCAAGAAAATTGAGGAAGCTAAAGACATTGCAATTAAGGCGATGATGATCTAGTTCTTTTCGGAAAAGTGAAAGGACCAAATGGGAAGTAAAATGGTTAGAGTTCAAATTAGTCACCACCGATCCAATGTTCAAAAAAATGGCAAATGACCTAGTTGTTTGTAAGAAACAATTGTCACAAATCACAATGAGGAATGCTCCAAGGAGACCAAATCTTCCTGATAGAACAAGAATTTATCCACCCCCTCATAGGCTTGCTCTTGAAGCACCACCATTCAATGCCATCTATGCTGACACTCGGGAATCGAGAGGAAGGAGTAGACATTGAGGAAAGCGAAGAAGAAATCATGGATGACTATGAAAACTATCATGAAATTGAATAGGTTGGAATGCACAATGGTTTGATTGAATACATTGCTGATGAGGAGGAAAGTGATGAAGAAGCACAATCCAATAATGGTGTTTTAGCCTCGGCAGAGTTGTAATTGAGAGTAACAATAACAAAGAATATAGCTCTCCCAAACCTCCACTAAACAAGATTATCATCAGGGGATCACCATTACCACCTTCCATGGAATCAGCCAAAGAGAAACTAGATTCACTAGTTGCCAAGGATCATGTTGTTGTGCCAAGTAAGTTATCTAATTCTTCTCCCAACTCAAAAGTTGTTAAGAGCAATTCTCTTCTAAATACTAGTCCTGTAAGAACATCTAAATTAAAATCAAAGGCTATACCCTCACCTCCTTCCAAGCCAATTGCTGCATTTGAAAAGGAGAACCCATCACCAAAAGTACCAAAATCCTGTCATTTAAATCCTCTCCCATTGCTAGAACCTCTTCCTCATCTACCATAACTCCATTTGACTTTTTGGAGCATGTAAGCAAAACAAAAGTTCATCTCTCTGATATTGAATACCTACAAACACATCCTACCCAATTTGACAGATTCATCAAGGTAGTTCATGGTAGTAACCCTTTTTCTTCAAGCCCAATATCTAAAGGCCTATTACCCACACCATCCATATCACCTTCTCAAAACATGTTAGCCCTTAGTGCCTCCAACACCAACAGAGTTGAGCCTTTCTACCTGTCACTTCTCATCAAAGGCTTCCAGTTGAACAATTGCATCATAGACTCTGGAGCCTCAGATAATGTGATGCCAGAAAAAGTTGTAAATTCTCTTGGCCTCACTTTGACCTGGGAAAATGGCACATGCTATTCAATGGAATCCAAACAAGTTCCATTGGTAGGAAGAATCAAGGATGCTCAGGTTGCACTAGCTGATTATCTAGACAAGAAGATACTCCTGACCATCTTGGTGGTAGACATCCCTGACCTCTTTTGGTATGTTGTTGAGCAGAAGTTTTTGCAGAGACCTAGGTGGAGAAATAAAAATGGATTGGTCATCTACAACTATCCCAGTGAAAGGAGAAATGAAGAAGTTTTTGCCAGTCAGGAAAATGAAATTCACAGTAAGGAAATCTGATGATCCAAGAGCTAACATCCTCTTTCAAGATTATGGGCTAGGAAACTACTTCCTAAAGGAAGAGAACTTGCAACTCCTCATGGATTAAGAAGAAGAGCAGATTTGGACAATGGATTTTGATGGCAGTCATTCTAGGGTAGGTTCAAGAGCCGAGTGTAGTATTATACTCTCCCTCTAATGAGGTATATCCTTTTACCTACAAGCTGCAATTTGACAATACAAATAATATAGTAGAGTATGAAGCATTACTCTTAGAAATGAATGTAGCGAGAGGACATGGTAATCAAGAATTTGAGATGAAAAGATTATGCAGAGGTTGTGGTAAATCATGTCCCCTAGCAATATCAGTGAAGAACCCAGGACTCGGGAACTATAGATATAGAATTTAGGACTACATTGAATCCTTTAATGCATTCTCCATTAAAGCTATCCCTAGGGAGAAAAATGAAAAGGCTGATTCTCTAGCAGTGTCAGCTTCCTTAGTGACACCTCATCCTTCTTTTGGCAAGGATAAAGTGACCATTGAGATGGTTTTCAGACCTAGTGTACCAGATAATGCAAATCACTAGCAGGTATTCAATGATGACAATCAGATCCTAGCCTTCTTAGAACAAAGGGATAACTTCAATAATCTTTTCTTTGAGGAGGTGAAAATCCACACCGTGAATCAGTCCCCAAAGAAGAGAAAGAATGAATTAAGGGAATTGATGAAGAGGGAGTAATCAAACTGAAAGGAAACAAAATCCCCAAAGGCCTAGTTTCTTTGGAAGATCTCTTTGACAAGCATGACAAGTTCATCCAAGAGAAAGAAAAGTAGCATTCTCGAGTGTCCATCTAATTTTGATCAAGAAAACATTAACACTTCATAGAATCCAAGGATGGTTAACATCACTAAATGTTGCTCACCAAAAGAGAAGAGAAATTTTGTTTCTCTGCTAAAAAATTACTCAGATGTGTTGGTCTACTCCTACGATGAACTCAAATATTTTCAGCCAAAGGAAATGCATCACTCCATTCCTTTGAAGCAAGGAGCTAAGCCCTTCAGGTAGAAACAAAGGCCCTATAATCCAAAGATTGCTGATGTTATCAAAGAAGAGGTGACAAAGATGCTTAATGCTAGAATCATCTTCCCCATCCACCATTCAACATGGGTAGCTAACATTGTACTAGTAAGGAATAAGAATGGGGAAATAAGGATTTGTGTAGACTTCTGAAATTTGAATCAGGAATCTCTCAAGGAAAATTACCCTCTTCCAATCATGGATCACATTTTACAAGCAATCACTGGATCTGAAATGCTCTCTTTGCTTGATGAATTCTCGTGGAATCTCTGTTGGTACCCAATTTTTTATCCTTTTCAGTCTGAGCAACATCAAAGATATGGCATGAAGCTTGAAGACAGATGGATCATGGTGTGTGTTGTTTTGTAGCCAGGGATATGATCTAACTAACACTCAAATTTGTGGAGAGATGGATAGCACTCAAATAGGACTTGATCTTGTCCTAACTATTTTAGGTTGTGCCTTTCAACCAAGGTAAGAGAACCTATTTTGTAACCCTCAAATGGTGAAGGAGATGAATATATCCCTCAATTTGTGCAAATAGTATGAAAAGGGCCTTGGGAAAATATGATCAACACTCCAAATCTGACTTTCACAAGTTTTCACTTCTAGATTATGGAGATACTTTCAATGCAAGGCAAGGGTTACTGAAGACATTTTGAAATCCTGATCTATTCTACATACTTTAGCAAATGGATTTTGATCTTCTATGGGTATACAGGTCAAAACAGGGGTAAAATAGGGTAGGATTAGTTGTTTTGAATGATTTTTTGGGTGGGAGTTTAGATAAGAAAAACCAAGGTTTTCCAAACTCTTTGAAAATTTCAGCAAAATATGGAGAAACTTAACAACATAAAGTATCAAAATGGTTAATCATCCCTTCAACCAGGATATGTGCATCAAATGGAGGCCCAGATCTACACTTTTCCACACAATATTTGATCATCTATCACAAAATCTTGAGTTAGAATGAACCAATGAAGTATTTAACAATCACTATTTAATCATGACCTAAGGTGCACCCAAAGGTTTACAAACAATCTCTGAAGTCAAGGAAGGTAAAGTGATTTTAAATTTGTTTATCTCTTTATCAGATGAAATCTCTTCTAAATGTGAGATTGCAAATGCCACTAAACTATCAACAAGAAATGAGACCATGTATGATCAAGAGAGATTTTAAACACAAGACTGCAATAGGAAACAAGAAACACAAATTTGAAATGCATTCTGAAATGTAAGAATTCACAAATTTTTCCCAAAGACAACACAAAATAACTCAAAAATTATCAGATTTATCAATGAGGGGAATGTTTTAAAAAACAATTTCAGAGCTTGTTAATGGCTATACATGTGTAACCTGCTTAACATGCTTTGAAATCTGATATAGAGAGAGTTACATGAGTTTCTCAAGTGGTCACTCGAGAGAATGGGCTTCTTCCTAGATTTTCTGTGAAATTTTTCATTTTCTAGGATTTTTAAACTCTTCCAACCATTTTCATGACAAATTCATGCAATATATAGCTTTCAATCTCCTTGAGCCTTATTTCCCAAGAAAATAATATGCCAAAGGATCAAATTTGTTATAAAAATTACTCATGATTTAGAGATAGGGATGTTTAACAAAACACATCTAAAAAGTTGCATTGTCTCAAAAAGAGATGAATCATTGCAAAATTCACATTATTATTCATTGTGGAGGCATATTTTTCATCTTCAAAGCATGCGAGACCCCCTTCCTTTCTTTATTTCATCCTTATCCTCCAAAATTCGACTCTACAACTTTTGGATATGATATTTCATGTTTTTCTTGAGCCGAACAAAAATTCATTTCAAAAGTACCTTAGATCTGAAAATTGAATTTTCAAATTGATTCCATTGATCCTTAAAGGCAAAAACAACATGAATTCACCAAAAATAGGTGAAATTTTATGCAAAAATGCATGTCCAAGCTTCCTAGAGCTCAAATGGCGATCAAACTAAAAAATGCACAGTTACCATTGATCTTCCTCTATCCTTTAATCTGAGTCCTCCACATGTCACAATGTGATTGGAAATGTGCTTGGGAATCACTTTTTGACATTTTAACACTTTTGGAAAAAAGTAAAAAATTGACATTTTTCTCCGCCCCTCCGCCCTTTGAAAATGAGCTTGACACGTGTTCCAATGTGGGTCCCAGTGGAATTGTGGCTTGATTCTACACCTTTCCACCATTTTTGGAAAAGGAAATTTGTCCAAAATATCCCTGCATCTCCACCCCTTTGCCCTTTGCTTCTAATATGGGTCCTAGCGGACCTGCAATCCAACATTTCATTTTATACCTACTTTTCCAAAAAGGCAAAATTTTCATTTTTTCCCCACGGACCTACAATTACGCCTCGACCTTGCCACGTGTTCATCCGGGATTTGCTGCAAGGTTTCAGCTCATTCCTGTATTTTAATATCTTTTTCCAAAAGAAAGACAAAAAATCTCTAAGTCTTCCGTCAATCCGCATCCCCCTCTGCCGGATCCTGCCACATGTCCTCTCTTGATTGGCCTGACAGACCCGTGGCCTTTTTCACAACTTTTTTCCCTTTCGCCAAAAAGTAAAAATTTTCTAAGTCCTTCACCAGCCTACATTCCACCTTTGATGCAAATGTGACACGTGTCCACCTGTGATTCGCTATGGGCCTATGGATTTATTTTGAATTGTAACACATTTTCACCAAAGGGAAAAAAGATTCAAAATGTTGGGTCGATCCATTTCTTCGCATGCCACGTGTCACCCTCTAATTGGATGAGGGTATGCAGACTTGTGGGGATAATTTAGACCTTTTTCCAAAAACACAAAAAATGCTAAGTTGCTCGAGCAGACCCACTGAACCTTGTCCAATCACAAACGGCCACGTAGGAGAAGACTTTTGAGCTAAAATTGATGAGAAAAGGATTCTGTATGGCCGTCAAAAATGTAAAAAATGCCAGTGACGCCCAAAATCAATTTTTTCTTCATGGGTGAAGAAATTTTCGATCAAAGGACAAATGGAAAGTGATTCAAAGCAATTTACGACCATGGCAAGGGATTTTTGAGGGAAAATATGTATAAAATGAATAATTTTGAGCTCCAAAGGCCGGGAAAACACGGGAAAAATGGCAGAGGCATTTGAACGGGAAAAATTAGGGAAAAACACAGGGAAAACTTAGAGATTCCTTCAAAATGGTGCAAAAATGGAGAAAAAACAAACAACTCAAAGCATTCAAACGCAGATACAAGTTGTTTTTTCACCAAATGCGAAGGATGGGAGAATCCAAAGCCATTTTTCTTAGAAACAGGGCAAAAACACACTTCTCCTTAGCAAATTAGGGCAAGGTAATGAGTTTGCAAACAATCCAATGCACAAGAATGGAGCTACAACTTCACATCATCGATTTCATGAGGAAAAAACGTTTCAGAGCACAAAGAGCAAAGGGGAAACATGGAAAACAACGAGAGGATCAAAATGGGCACCAACAGTACAACCAAATCAAGGTGGTAGAAGAGGATTGCAACAAAATAGCCTTCACAAAACCTTGGTGCACTTTTTTCCTACTGAGAATGCCATTCGGCTTGATCAATGTTGGGGCCACTTTCCGAGAGAGCAATGGACTTGGCCTCAAAGATTTGAAATATTACATTGTCATTTTCCTTGATGACCTCATGGTTTTCTCAAAGAGGAGGGGAGATCATATCTATCATTTGGAGTAGATCCTTGTAAGGTGTAGGAAACATGGCATTTCTCTAAATCCAAAGAATTTCATTTTTGGAGTCACATAAGGTAAGTTGTTGGGACACATTGTGAACAAACATGGAGCACACATTGATCCTGAGAGGATCAGAGCTATCCAAGCACTAGCCTTACCAACCAGCAAGAAGGGAGTTCATTCATTCTTTGGAAAGGTAAACTTCCTTCATCGTTTTGTGCCTAAGTTTTCTAAACTGACTAAGCATATAACTTCCATGATGAAGCCTCAAGCATGCTTCAAGTGGAATAAGGAAAAACAACATTTGAGGATATCAAGAAATCCATTTCCAAAGCTCCAACTCTTGTATCTCCAAATTTCAACAAGGAGTTCATCATGTATTGCTATGCATCAGAACATACACTCTTTGTTGTCCTTATTCAGAAAAATGATGAAGGTTTGGAAGCACACATTTCTTTCATGAGATTTCCCTTGAAAAATCATGAGTGAAATACTGACCAATTGGAGAAACATGCCTATGCAATGGTTAAAGCTATTAAAAGTTTCAGATTTTACATTCTCAATTCCCATACGGTGGTGATGTTCCTTGAAAGTACAATTAAGTCCATTTTGACTCAACAAGATCCTGGGGTTAAGAGAGGAAGTTGGATTGCAAAGAACCAAGAGTATGACTTGGAGACTAGGCCCTCTAATCTAATAAGAGGAAATGGTTTGTGCCAGCTGATTGCTGAAGATGAAGCTCTTAGGGCTCAGCAGGGGGAAAAGGATGATGTTTTCTCAACTGTTCAGGAGATAGTCCACAAGTGCTCTTTGTCACCACTATTGATGAGTGGTATGCTAATATTGCTTACTACCTCACTTATGGAGAATTCCCTCCTCATCTTGATTACAAAAAATAAGAACCCTCAAGCTGAAAGAAACCAAGTTTGTGATCTAGAATCATGCACTTTACAAGAGAGGTTTGGATGGTTGTTTCCTCAGGTGTGTGGATAAGGAGCAACAACAAAAGTTGCTCAGGGCATATCATGATCAAGCTTGTGGTGGAAATTTCTCAGCAATGGTCACTGCACATAAGATTCTTAGGGGGAGATATTATTGGCCCTCCATCTTTACAGACACTCAAGATTGGGTTTCCAAATGTAAAGCATGCCAACAATTTGTTGGAAAACCACAACTAGTTGCATTACCACTCAGGCCTGTAGTGATTGAGGAACCATTTCAGCAATGGGGGCTAGATTTCATTGGTGTTTTGAATCCTCATTCAAGTTGAACACATATTTATGTACTCACCGCAACTAATTGCTTCACTAAATGGGTGGAAGCCATTCCAACCAAGCAAGCCTGACTATGAAATAGTCTACAACTTCAACAAGGAGAATATCATGTCCATTTTGGAGTACCATAGAAGATTGTTGTAGAAAATGCCACCTATTTCTCTTCAAAGGAGCTCACTGAGTTTTGTTATGGTTTTGGAATCTCCTTAACTCACCCTTCGACTACTATCCATAGGGAAATGGTCAAACTAAGTCAAGCAACAAGAACATTGTTACCATTGTTCGCAAGTTGGTAGATGAGAATCAAAGGAACTGGCATAAGAAGTTATATGATGCATTATGGGCCGATAGGAACCCTCCTAAGAAGGCAATAGGTATGTTACCTTTCCAAATGTTGTATGGAGTTGAGGCAGATATTCCTCTCACAATCGAGATGCCACTCTTAAGTTATTCTGCAAGAAATAGAAGATCGTCAATATAAAGACTCCATTGACAAGAGGATCCTCTTCCTCGAGAAGATGGAGGAAATAAAATGCCAACTGGTGGATAGAATTAAATAACACCAATTGAAAGTGAAGAATATCTTTGACAAGAGGGAAAGGGCTAGAGAATTCAAGGTTGGAGATTTTGTCTGCTTTGGGATAAGAGAAGAGAACCAAAAGGAAGCCATGGAAAGTTCGATTTATTATGGCTTGGCCCACTCCAAATTCATGGAGCTTGTGGTGAGAATGTTTTCTTCTCTCATAATTGCATGGAATGCCATTGGAATTTCCTCAAAGAGAGAAATACTTGAAACTATATCATCGGTGAAAGCGGTTCACCCCGCCTTGTACCATAGGTGATTTTATAGGTGTGTTTTTCCCTTTTTTGTTGTGTGGTTTTGGTTTAGTTTTGTTTGGTTTTTATCATGTGTGGTTTTTGTTTCTTCCTTCTTCAATTCTTTCTCATAAGTGTACATGACTCTGTAAGGCCTAATGGATAAGGTAATGGTCCATGTAATATGTTTTGAAACCGGAGATTCTAGATCCTCATGTCGTGCCCTAGCCATGCCCTGTTCACGCCATGTCCCCAAGCTAGAGCTAGTTGTTGTCCCCCAAAAAATACTCTGCATTTTCATAGAAAAATTCAATTTTTTGGAGCTCATGTCCTTCGTTGGTGTTTAAGCCAAGTTAGAGAATCAAGAAATTAGCAAAAGGTGTTCCCTAGAGCTGTTTAAACCTCTATTTTGCTCATTTTTAGAAATCATCCATTTCTCGGTCTGTGCACGTAATATCCTCTTTGCAACCTCCATTTTTGATCGAAATTGTTCACTTGTTCTATGGCATGGGTTTTCAAATCATTGTTTTGCCTCCATGCCTTTGGTTCGTGAAGGAAATTCAAAAATTGGACTCAAAACGATGAAGTTTTCTTTCTCTACATATTTTCCATAGTCGGGATGATGAGCTTATTTTCCCCATCAAATTTTGACCCCAATGAATTCAGGTACGTGGTTAAATCCTATTGGATGGGGAGGAATGGTATTTTTATGAACTTAACACTTTTGGTCACTTTTGGCAGAAATGATAAATTTGCCCCACGGCTCCTCCAAGGTCTCGAGCCCGCCGTTGAAAAGTCAAAGTGGAGGAGAAGAACGAGGGAGAAATTTGAGTTTTTGAGCCTCTTTGCAATAAAGATGAAAATTTAAAAAGTGACCCATGCAGCCTCGATCAGGATTTAAAGGGAAAAAGTCAAATTTGAAGCCCATAGGGAAAAAGTCAAAGTTGAAGCCCACAGGGAGAAAGTCAAAGATGAAGCCTGTTGTTCAAAAGTCAAAGTGAACGAGCGGGCCATTGGGGAACTTTTGGAAATTTAACCAAATTCCCAAAAGTGAAGTAAAATTTCTAATTTTCCCATGACTCCGCCAAGGTCTCGGGCCCACCGTTGAAAATTCAAAGCAGAGGAGCGAACCAACGGAGAACTTTGAGTTTTGAGCCTTTTTCCAAAAAAACATTAAAATGTTGAGAAAAGGGCTACAATCTCACTTCCAATAAGAACATGCCATGTGTCCTAGTCAAATCAAAGCAAGCGGCCGGATGAGAACTTTGATTTTTGAGCCTTTTTCCAAAAAAGGTTAAAATGTTGAGAAAAGGGCCGCGATCCCACTTCCAATAAGAATGTGCCATGTGTCCTAATCAAATCAAAGTAGCGAGCTAGCAGAGAACTTTGAGTTTTTGAGCCTTTTTCAAAAAGGTTAAAATGTTGAGAAAAGGGCCGTGATCCTACTTCCAATAAAAATGTGCCACGTGTCTAAGTTGAAAAGTCAAAGCAGAGCTGCGGGTCATTTTTTCCAAATTTCCAAATCTCATGAAAAATCACAAAATGCAAAAGGCTTCCCCTGTAACCACTCCAATCCCTTCCTGCCACATGGATGGCCCAATTTCAGAGTTAGAGGAGAAAATCAAATGGTCTATATTTAAACTGGCAAATTGAATGTAATGGTTGCTTTGTAAGATCTAGTTTTTAACCCGCCATGAGTGTTTTCTTCACAACAGAGGAATTTGAAAAGGCGTTGAAGATTTGTGAAGTTGTAACAGTTTCTTGTGAAGAATATAATGGCTTCTCGACATCATTCCAAGGGTTGGTGATTGATTTCAAAAAATACCAAAGTACTCTATACTTGGAAAAGGTAGAAAATTCCACATTGCTTTTATTTTATTTTCTTCCTCAAATTTCTTCCATTCTCAAGCTTCAATAATAAAAGGAGGAATTTTGGCCTTTTTTATTGAGGGGTTGATTGGTAGTTTGCAACCAATGAGTTTCATTTGGTATTGTAGCTTCTTTTGTGGTTTTTTTTTACTTCTAACTATAAATGCATGTAGATGAAATTCCTAATTAATGTGTGTGGGCATCGATATTCTACTCATGCAACATTACTTGCTCCTACCTTCATTTTCACTCCCTTTCCCCTTCTCGAGACAAAGTTCTTCTCTAGTGAGAAATTTCTAGCTTTACTGCAGGTCGGTGGAGTGCCCCTATTAGATCTCTACGGTCGAAAGGCCACCATTGAAATCCACTCTTCCACGCATGCACATACAGAAGCTGCACCGTTCAAGTAGAGGGACTTAGATTCCCATAGCATTGGCTTGAAACCCACCAATTTTTCTACAAGACCATTTTTTTTCACCAACAAGTATGAAGTACATCATGTGCTATATTTTGGCCCAAAATTCGGGGTTACTCCTCTCTTCTCTCACAGGTAGATTTTCTATAAATGTAAACGAGAAATTCATTCAAAAGGGTTGGACATCTTTTCTAGATTGCTCTCTCTTTCTACAAGTTTTGTGGATTGTGGGGACTTTCAAGCCTATTTTCAAACATTGTAATGGAAAAAATTTCCTTTTCCTTATGTAACTATGCATTTTGCACATGATTGAAGTAATAAAATTGTGTTCGTGACTAGTCTTAGTCCTATCATCATACTATACTTCTTTTTGTCTTTCTAATTCTTGTAAGTACACTTTGCAAGTTCAAGATTCTATTGCGAGGTTCTTAGAGTTCTATGCTTATGAAGTGGTAGAGTATTGAATGCGAGTTGATTTTGGTGCTTTTTCACCCTTATCAAGTTCATCTGATTCACTAGAGGACTGATAGATAGTTTTTTTGATTGAGTTTAACAAAGGGAATGCATGCTTCTTAGTATGTGGTATTCTATTACCCTCTCTAAGTTAAAGTAGGTGAATTTGACTTATGGTGCACAACACCATCTTCAAATCAGCCCCTCCCAAGTCTAAAAACACCCTTCATTTGGTGCATCACCATCCCTAGTGTAGTTTTATGTGTTGAAAATCCCTTTCCCTAAATCCCATGAAAATGTTAGTATAGGTCTAGATAACCATTTTATTACACTAGGAGTAGTATAGCACTTAGTTTAGGAAGAGGAAGTTTGCCTTCTACGGAGGTTTACCTCGAACCCAAGTCCCACGGCTTGAGAGGCAATCCCATGTCACCCAATCACACCAAACTTCTTGTTCACATTCTATTCATTTGGAGGGTGTAGTGATTACGGAAAATCTAGGACTTATTCAGAAGCAATGAATGAAGACTATGTCATGGAGAGCTTCAGTTTTAAGTTACGGGACCTTTTACGGTTAATGAGTCTATGATAGATGGAATTATTATTGAACATTTTTCTTCCAAAGTAACAATCTTCAAAAGTTGTAAATAGGAGGGTTTGAATTTTAATATTCCATGTCAAATGAGGGAAATATCACTGTGATACCATCTATCCAGGTGGAAGACCAATTGTTTATAAATGGGCAACAAGAGGGAATTCATGTCATAAACAACCATCTTTTCCAAGGATGTCTTCATCTTGACCTTCTTGTTAAATTTGAAGTTCATAGTAGAAAATATATTCAACGGGTTAGACCATGTCCCATAAGGTATTTGGCTTCATTGAAGCCAAAGGAGAATCTAGAACTAGTCACATTCATTTCAGAATGTGAGGATGATTTGTAATGCCTCTACAGGACAAATGTAGAGTAACTAAAAGAGATATTCTTTCTATTCTCGGTTCATGCCTTAGTGGACCAAGTGAATATTTGGGCTTGTTATAGTTTTCACTATCATTTTCAGCCATGTCCATTGTCAAATCATCTGCATGGCTACCAATTCTTAGGAAAGGGGTTATTCTACATGACCAATTATAGGGTTTGTTTAGCTTGCATGTACCTCCAGTTAGAGTAGAGTAGACATACGTTTGTTTTTAGAAGAATAATTACATGACACACCATGCATGTTTCACTTGAAGATGTATGGTTTTTTAGTTTCGAGGGTGTGTGTTGTTTTTGTTGTTGCTCTTGCACAATGTGTCAAAGGTGGATTTTTTAGGAGAAGAGAAAATTCAACTTTAATAGAGTTCCATGATGTCCAAAACCAAAAGATGTTTTACTCAAATCTCTGTAGTATGTCATGCATTATAGGAAGTGATGGGTTCTAATGTGCTTCATGTTTGACAACAAGAGACTCAGGACAAGGTGAAAACAATATACTTCAAGTTTGAGATCAGTTTTAGAATATCATGTGACTCCATGCCCAATGGATATACAATGCTACTCTTGAAATAATGCTTAGTAGGAAATCATTCCCTAGAGGTTGCCAAAAATGTTATCCAATTTTTCCCGTGGGGAAAAATTGGACAACGGGAGCCTATTATGTCCTAAAACTAGAAAAATTCCTTCATGAGGTATTTTGGGACATTATGTTCAAAAAAATTATTTATGAAACTTTTATGCTTTTCCGGTTGGTTTTGAGTCATCTCGAGCTATCCTTCTTATTTTCACGTCTCGAAGGTTTCAAGTTTTCTCAAAGCAAAAAAATTAGCCCAGGCCCACATTCATTCAACACGAGAAAGTAATCATCAAAGTTGACAATTTATGTTTAAAGGGTTTTTATGTTTCCATAAATTTTCAATTTCGAAAAAGAGACCCAGAAGGTCAAAAATTAGGATAAGGTCAAATTTAAGAAGTAACATGGCATTGAGCTAGAAATAGCTCGTCAAGTAGCTCAATGATTGTACATTCAACGAGCTAAAGGTGAGTTATGAATTGATGGGTATGCATTAAAGGGATACACAGATGAAGTTGATATTGGTTTACGAAGGATCAAATCATTTAGCTTCTTGGTATATTCATTCATAGACTAAGCTCGATGGAATTAAATACTAATGGGGCTCAGTACTCGAGCTTGACATTTAGAATGATATGGATCATGAAAGTCGGTAGAGGTCAATCTCGGTATAACATAGAGCCATGGTGAGATATTAAGGTCCTCAGGCACATAGTTTTTGCGATGTGGAATGAAATTTGGATTTAATGGCTAATTCAGCTCGATGGTTCAAGATTTTGGTCGATAAAGGGAGAAAATCAAGGTGCACATTAGCTGAGTAGGAAATCGTGGGAGAACCAAGTTGTAGTCTTACAATGAGCTTGGGATCAAGCTCTATTATAGCTCATCTTCATCATGTTTTCTAGGAGGAGGCTCACCATACATAATTTTTGAGCTCGATGACATGGAGGCACCAAGTTGACAATGAGTTAAACTAGAGTTGAGTGAATGATCCTAGGCTATGATGCAAATAATATAGGTGATCGAGTTAGTATAAATGAGCTCGGCTTGGAAAAATTAAGGTGATGTTTAGGGTGAGCTCATCATATAGAAGGACATAGGAAAACTCAGGATAGCCACACCAACTCTGTGGGGAAAATATGAGTTGAGGCCAAGGTTCATGGAATTTTGAAGGCATGTGGCCAAGTGGAGATGAAATGATGGTGGGCCAAAGTGCATTCCTCACTCAGGGAGTTTCAAAATATCACGACCAATGTGGGAATTAAGTTTGACCTTCCAAGGATGCGATATTTTGTGGTATAAAATCCATGTCATCGAAACATGGCAAGAAAAAGTTTGAGCTCCTAGACCAAATTAGCCATCACAAATATCCGTCAAGGAAAATGTGGAGTTAATCTCCAATTTGACCAAGTCATTGGCCAACACATTTAGTGGATGCATGTAGAACAAGCTGCTAAGTTATTAACTAAGCTTCTCGAGTTCATTTAATTTTTATTACGTGGTGGAACATAGGGGATGAAGCGATACTGGTCATCCAATGAATGCGAGGGACCACAATTCCTCGAATATAACATGGAATACAGGTAAGTTTCAGGGATAATGAGCCCAGGAAAGAAAGAAGTAGTTCACAGGGGATGTCTTTCATGGAATAAAAACATACTCAAGTCTTGAATGAATAAACTCACTGAGTCGTAGGTCAATCAGAGAAATTTTTTTGGGCATTAAGAGTTCAAACCAACATGAGTGATCTTTGACAAGCAAGGTTGCAGGATGGCGAGTCAGTTTTGAGATCTGATCTTAGGGCACTGGTGTTGAGTTATGAGATCACTAAGCTCAGCGGAAGACACATTTTTGGAACTCATTTGAGTTTCAAGAATGGTCATGTTAAAGAGGAGTTAATTTGAGAGTTGAGATGGTAACTAAATTAGGTTGATCGAGGATAATTCATAGATGATCTCATCTTATCAATTTTTTGAGAGGATTTGGTGGTTGGAGCATGGGCCCAACATTGTAACGAATCTTAGTGATGTGGGAATATGACATGGAGAAGATCATTTGACTAAGGATGGAGGAGTTCATCTCAGTTTTCAAGCGAGCTTAAGGAGTCAAGATAGACGATAAAGAGAAATTGTACTAGGAATCAAGGCTATGAGATCATAAGTCATCATCTTAAATTCAATTTGAGCTCGTTAGTAGGAACTCACTCTAGATCAAGAACACCTAAGCACAATAGACATGAATTTGTGGAGGGATCTGTAAGCTCATAAATCATGTGAAGAGCTCAACTTACCAAAGAGGTGGGGTGGTCTTATTGGCAGGGTGGTCTTATTGAATTCAACGGAGATATTTGGAGGTCAATCAAATAATGAGATAGCTTGAGGTAACATTTGAGTTGTTTATGTGTGAAAACCGGGGTGGGCATAGGTCAATTTTTGGAAATGACTCATGGGAGGTGTTGGCTCATGGCTTGGGTGGGGTCATCAAAAGGTAGAGATTGATGAGCTCTCATCAAAAGGCTCGTGGTAACTTAGTGGTCGAATATGCACTTTTAAGTTGGGGTCGAGCAAGTAACTTAGTGGCTCAATGAGAAAAACGTTGAACTCAAGATTCATTAGAGGAACTCAAACTAACGATGGTGCGGAGGTTGAAGGAAATATGGACAAAGAATATCCAAGTCATGGAAGTGGTGAATTCGAGTGAGTTGAAAAGGAAGAGATTGACATAAATCCAATCAGTGAGTCAGATCAAAGAGGATTCATGGGCTGAATTAAGACCAAGTGATTTTGGTCAAAGCATGATGGGTTTGGAAATGGAAATACACCGAGCTATTTGGTGATGGTGAGTACACAATGAGGAACTCGTGGAAAACACGAGACGATAATGAGCTCACATAACTCGGGGATTAGCCATTCAACAAGGTGAGTTCACCAAGGTTCGCCTCAACAAGGAGGAACTCCCAATCCATGAAAAAGGAGCTCAACTCTTCAAGTTGATCCATGCATTGAGATAAGCTCATAGAACTTTACGTTCAGAGAATATTACAAGGGAAATAGCTCAAAGCGGGTTCATGGGATGAGTTGAAGGTAGTTCATGGAGTTAGGTCATATGGCGAGCATTAAGAGCTCGACTCGATATATAAAAAACAAGGCCGGGAAGAGTTGGTGGGGCATGAAGATGAGCTTGCCATGTTCAGTTGAAAGGGAACTCGTTGATCCAACCACCAAGTTGGCCTTTCTCTCAAGGGACCCCCCTTCAATGCAAACCAACCCTAAGGGGGTCCCACTTGGAATTGTCATTAAATTGATGTTATTTTAAAATAATAATTAAATTATTATTTTTATTAAAATATTTTATTTAATAATATTCTTTTAATTAGATGAGATGGATAAGTTCTAGACCTTTCATTAATGACACATGATGGAATGTTCTTAAGTGGTTCAACCAACTTTGTAATTAATGTTGACCATCATGTGCCTTCATTTTAGGAAGGAATTTATGATTTCTCCTCTCTTCTCACATGGATTTCTTCTATAAATGTAAGTTGGAAGCTCATTCTAGGGGGTTACACATTGGTTACAGAAGTTAGACGTGTGACACAAGTTGGACAAGTTAGACATCTTAGACAAGTGCATATTTTTCAAGAATCCTCTCTCTTCTGCAAGTTAGCTTTGTGGATTGGGGAACTTTCAAGCCTCTTTTCCAAGACTGTAATGGAAACCATTTCCTCTTCTGAATGTAATGATGCATTGTGCACATTTTTGAAGTAATAAAAGTGTATGTTTTGTGACTACCATTAGTCCTTTTCATCATTCCACATACTTCTTTGTGCCTTTCTCATGCTTACAGATACATTGTGTAAGTTTAAGTTTCTATTGTAGGTTCTTGGAGTTTTGTTCTTATCAAGTGGTGGAGTTTTGCATGCAGTTGAGTTGTGGTGCTTGTTCTCCCTTCTCATTTTCATCCTTCTTCACTGGAAGACCAAAAGATTGTTTGTCTAGTTGAGTTTAAAAAAGGGAACACATGCTTCTTAGTTTGTGCTATTCTTTTACCCTCTCTAAGTTGCAATAGGTGAATTTGTCTTGTGGTGCATATCCCCTTTTCAAATCAACCCTTCTCAAATTCTAGTATACCCTTTTTTTGCATCACCACTTCTAGTATAGGTTTTATTTCTTGCAAATATCTCTCCCTTAATCCCATGAAAATGTTAGCATAGGTCTAGTTAGTTGTTTTATTGCATTAGAAGTAGTGTTGTGTTTATTTTAGGAAGAGGAAGTCAACCTTCTCTGGAGGTTCACCTTGATCCTAAGTCCCACATCTTGAGAGGTGATCCCATGTTACCTAATCACATTAAATGTCTTGTTCACATTCTGTCCATTCGGAGGGTGCACCTTTGAGTTGGTGATAACAAGTTTTGTGTTCAATTTAATATATATCATCACAACCTCTTTATACTACCTTGAAGTCAATAGATAGGATGAGGCTATGAATAAGACTCTAAATTCCATCGTATTTAAGATGCTTGAGAAGAATAAAAATATTGGCACCTTAAATCTATTTCAAGCCTTGTGGGATTATAGAACCTTAGTGTGAACACCTATGGGGCAACCCCTTTTTCTCTATAAGGAATTATTAACGAATATGTTTCTTGAGAAGTATGACATGAAGAATTGGAAAAATTGGATGAAAAGGTGCTCAAATCCGAACAACATCATTGGGTCTATGTTGACATAATGTGTTGTTATTACAACAAGAAATTCTATGAATGAGAAATCTAGGTAGGAGACCTTGTGTTAAGACTTGACAACCTGAATAGACAAAAAGGTTGGTGAAGGAAGAAAATTTAGGCCAAAATGGTTAGGGCCTTATCAAGTAATGGAAGACTATAAGAACAATGTGTATCATCTATGTACTTTAGAGGGTGAGGAATTTGGTGATTTCTTCAATTCACTTCATCTTAAATGCTTCTATATATATTCACTTGCATTCCCACATTGTACATTATTGCATTCATACCACTTTTTCATTTGCATTATCATCTTATGAAATTGTAAATTGGAAACTTACTTTTCAAGTGAATTTTAAAATTTCAAAACATTGGAAAAAATATTAATCATATTTCTTCAACATTCATTACACATATTCAAATTATCCGATCTCTGTTATCATCTCCGATCATGAGACGAAATCTTGACATTGATACTACAAGGACTTTTATGTTTAGTCTTCTTCAGGGTTTCTCCCAATTCGTGTGTTTGTTGGTTCTCTCTAGAAGATTCTTGATGATAAATCTTCCCCTAAAAATATCTCTCTATGATGAAAACATTCTAAACATTTTACCCAAAAAAAATTATCTTATCTCGACCTTTGGTGGTGAGCCTTTGCATCCTAGTGGTTATGGGGGTTTTGAGGCTAGGGGAAAATGTTCCCTCCTAAAAGCACAACTCAAATTTCCATTAAGAAAAAGATAAATAAACAATAAAAACAAATTTATTTCATTTATAAATACAACTACACTTCTCGTACCTACCAATATTGGGTAATGATCCCATGCTTCTTACTAGTAACATGATATGGGAAAGGAGGGAATTTCCCTTACTCTCCTATGTATTATCCTTGGTGATGATCTCGTTCTTTTTAATAATGGCATGGGGCAAGATGTAGGGGATTGCATTAATAAATCATAAGTTACAAATAATAGAATGAACAAAATTTCTTTAAAAAATTCCATGAGAATGAATTAGATGTGTATGTTAAAAGATATTCACTCCTAAAAACTAGATTTTTTCGATCAATAGGCCATCCATGAATCTAAGTATAGTAAAATTTGTAAGCAGAATTCATTTCAAACTAGGTAGTTAATCTTGGTTAAGGTTGAGTTACAAGTTTCCAATTGGATCTCTATCAAAGTCTTGTCTCTTGGTCATCATTCACATTCACATTCTTTGAATCATATAACTCACATCCTTTTTACTTTCGATGATGATCCTCGCATCCTACTAGTTGTGTGGAGTTAAGAATGGAGTGAGTTCATATTTTCATCATACCACACTCAACACAATTTTCCAATGAAATAGAAATGTTAAATACAACTTGAAAAAAGGGTATCTAAGTTACAATTTTTGTCATATACATAACCATAAAAATCATTTTGTTTACCACATTACGTCATCATCCATAGAATACATTTTAAAACATAAAAACATCAAAAATTTCAAACCATCTAAGAGTACACAGATGAAATGAACCATACCAAATTCAACTCTTAAAAGGAATGTTGAGCCAAAAATATGTATGTGTGCGTGTGTGTGTTTGGCGAGCACACATATGCAGTGTGCATGTTTGATGTCAAGTTTCTTGTGTATAATTTCATCACACCATATAGTAAGTGTGGAAAAAAATTCTCTCACGAGAGCTCAAAATATTATAAAAACATATGTGTCAAATATTTTCTCAAAGGAATAATGAACCTGGACCTATCCTCCCTCCTGGATCCATGTGAAGGGGTAGAGTGAGGGATCTTATTACGAATATTGTTATGAAAAAATTATCATTGCAACATGAGAGCCTCTGTGGGTAGATCTGTGAGAGTGATCATGCGACTACCCAGGTGAACGACCACTAGTGGTATCTCAATTGTGTGAGTTTTCTCACCTCCATCTCTCTTGATCCTCATGTAAACTAATGTCATTCTTCATCTATGTCATCAAATCTTTAGCATGCCAGGCTAGGGAAAACATGTCATTATGGAGGTTTCCCTTCACAAGATTCCTTGTGTCGATAAGGAACTTCTCTAGTGTAATCTTCATATGAATCATGAATATATCAAGGAGTGTGCACTGAATAATATCTTGACATCCATACTCTGAATGCTTGCAAACAAGTGTCTGGGAAATTAGTGTAACTTACTAACATGGGATTGTCTCAAGGTGTGGGACCTTTAAATTTAGAAAAACCTCTAGAGAATGTTGGTTCATATACCTATTCTAATGTTAAAACTACTCCTAGAAAGGGAAATGCAACTATTCTAACACTAACCTAGAATTTCCAAGGAACAGGGAAGAAATAGATGCATAAGATAAAAATCCTAAACTAAGGGAGGCGATAGCACCAAGAAAAGGGGGTGGAGATATCCTTAGTGAGTGAAAATGGAAGAAAATGAGGTAGAAGAGGGCAGAAAAAAGTGCCACAGTTCAAAGAACACATTCAAACCTCCAATTTTGTGGAGCAAAATGAATTTAAATCTGTAAAAGGATACAACATGCACAATATACCTAAAAATGCAATGAAAATGCAATGAAAGGAAAAGGATGTAACAAAACTTGAGATAGGGCAATAAAATCCACAAAACACCAACTTTATTTCTTAAAATGATGCACAATCCATTACAATATAGGCACAAGGAAAAATTCCTTTACAAAAATTCATAAATTCGAGGCATGCGGCTCACAAGAGTGCTAGAACAATTTTTGAAGAGTTCCTTTACATTCTAGAATCTCTCTCCCCCACAAATGAGGTGGAATTACATATATATAGAGAAGGGGAGCTACCAACTGACAAATTTCATTAATTTCTGTATGGAGGTATGGGCAACCATATCGGTTATGGGAAATCATATCATTTCTCTTTCCAATGGTACTTTTCTTGCACAAAAATAGGGGTGTCTTACCTCATTAAAACTAGTTGTTAAGCTACCTTGAATGATGTCATTAATGCCCAATTTGTAGCTAACATTCTTTACTAATGCCCGATAGGAACCACCAAATGATGCTTGATAATAATGGAAGGATCTCTCGCCAACAAGGGAAGAAGTTGTCACATGACAGGTGATGAAATGTTGTCTCATGATAGCAAGGTAGTAGATGCACAAAAACAAGATGCGGTTGACACACGTCAATAATGATGACACGTGATAGGGACACTATTGACATGTGACAAGGATGTTGTTGACATGCGATAGAAATGTTTTTGACAGGTGATAGGGAAGCTATTTATGCATGATAGGGAGGTTATTGATGTGTGAATGAAATGTTGTTGACGTATGACAAATAGGTTCTTGACGCTACGACAGGGAGGATGTTAACACATGATAGAAAGTCTGTTGACACACGATAGGTAGGTTATTGATGCATGATAAAAGGTTATTGATGCACAAAAAAATGTTGTTGATGCGTGACAAAAAGGAGACAATCTGTACATCTCACCGAGTTTACACACAAGTTGGGCCGATAGCCCAATCGCCATTAAGATGACATGGCTCCAAACCTTCACCATGGCTCATGATATCACCATGCATGAGGACCAAGTCATTCAAGATAACCCACCAGTTTCTCATGTAAATTATAACATCTTGAATTACAAAATCTCGGACTGTCAAGTTGTCTATTTCACGGGGTGTAGAAAATGGACAAAAATTTGGCAACTCGTGGGGTAATCTACCTTCTAAATTGAAGAGAACAAGTGGCCTTGAAGAATTCATTGGGCATGGATTCATCCTAAAACTCTAAAATTAATCTGAACCTTGAAACCTCACCCCTGAATCCATCTAAAGTCTTGAATGAACCTGACACTGTTTGAGCTGGTATTTATTATTTCCATGAAACTTTTCCTGGAACTATAAAATGCAACGTCAACAAGGTGCAACTATGTATAAACAAAAAAATCATACATATCCCAAATATAACATGTAGATAGTGTACATGAAATTATTACAAAAGCAACCTACACTATAATAGAGCGAGGTGCTACAAGCACTTAGAGGAAATGAACTAATCTAATATTTACCAGGAAGATACTTTACTTTAGTAACAATGCTTGAGGTAGATTCCATTGACCATAATATGTAATTCTTCTCCATCCAATTTGGATAGTTGGAAAGTGTTGTTACTCTTGCATCCTGAAATCACATAAGGGTCACTCCATATTGCATCAAACTTGGAGTGTCTTCCTAGTTTGGCTCTATCTGCATCCCATTTCAAGACTAAATCTCCTTCTTAGAAGGTTCTATTTCTATATTTCTGATCAAATCACTTCTTTATCAGAGCTTGGTCCTTCTCCATGATCTGAACCACTTGGTTCCTCATCTCCTCTAACTCCGATCTCTGCATACCTAGCTTCCATGGGCTCAAATTTAGATAGCTCCAGCTTGCTTAAGAATTTCTAGTGCTGGAAACTCAAGGGATATGGGCAGCCTTTCTTCCCTTCCATAGACCAACTTGTAAGGAGAGTTTCATGTTGACCTCTTGGGGGTAATCCTATCAGCCCACAAGGATGATTTCAACTTGGTGTGCCAAGTTCTCTGGTTTTCATCTAGATTTGTCCTTATGATTTTCAAAATATTTTTGTTGGTAGACTCAACTTGCCCATTACCCTGAGGGTAATAATTTGAGGAAGTGCTCAAATAGATTCCATTCTTCACTTCCCATTCAGATATCTTTGTCCCAAGAAAATCTAAGGCATTATTTGATATAATAGTGGAAGGTACACCAAACCTTGTTACTATCCCCTCATATAAATCTAAGATGTTTTCCTTATTTACTTCCTTGAACGTGATCGCCTCTGTCCACTTGGTGAAGTAATCTGTGGCTGTAAGGATCCACTTGTGACCCAAGCTAGAGTTTGGATTAATCACTCTAATAAAATCTATCCCCCATTACATGAATGGCTCATTTACAAAAATGGGATGGAGTGGAAGGGATGTTAACTTCTCTTTACCGTGAAGAAGGCACACTTCCTACATTTCTTGATCCGTGAGTAGAAATCATTAAAGAGGTTAGGCCAATAATACTCTTATTTCATAATTCTAAGGGCTATAATACTTGTGGAAAAAAGACCACCTATCTCTCCATCATGAAACTCATGTAATACCTTCTCTATCTGATCTATTGTAATGCATCTTAGGAGGACACCATTCACGTCCCTTTTGAACAAAATATTATCTACAAGCACATAGGGTATGGTTTGCAATTTGAAATACCTTATTTTTTCCTTAGTCAAACCTTGAGGGATTTGACTTGTTTAGAGGAAGTGTACTATATCCTGAGTCCAAAAATGAGTGGGCACACCATCTGTTGTTTGTCCTTGATCATCTTATAACACTAAAACATCTTTTTCCTTTCTCGATTCAACATGCTGACTTGAAACTAGGTGTTCACACAAATATTTTCCCCTAACCATCCTTATTATCAATTTCATAGTCCGTGACCTTGGTTATCCAACCAGCCCTCTTCTCATTTATATCCTTGTTCAAATGAAAATCTTTCACACCCATATGTGAAACTAGTAAATGAATCCTATTATTTGACACTAGATGCCTGAACTTCTTTAAAAAAATTATCATAGCTAGGACACATTTTTCAATAAATGAATATCTCACCTCATAATCTTCATGCCCCTAGATTAAGAATGCAATAGGCTACTCCATTCCTTCTTTATTCATTTGTACTAATATGGAAGATATTGCATACTGTGCCACCAAAAGCATATAGAGTGAATTATTTCGAAAAATCCTGATTGACGAGGGTTGGAGCCTATGAAATAGCCTAATTTATAGCTTCAAAGATTTATTTTCCTTTGGTAGTCCATTTGAAAGCCATATTCTTCCTCAGCATCAACATTAGTGGCTTGACAAGGGTAGAAAAGTTAGGAACAAACCTCCTAACAAAATTGATTTTCCCCAAGAAAATTTGGAGAGCCTTCTTATGACTTGGAAATGGCAATGCTTGAATAGCTTCAACTTGATCTCGGATTAATCATACACCCTTCTTTAGACACTATGTGGCCTAATATTTTGCCTTCATGCACTAGGAAAATGCACTTTTTCAGATTCAAAGACACTCTGAATCTCCTGCATCTTTAGAATAGTTGTCTAAGGTGAAAGAGGTGACTTGTTATGTTCTTAGAGAATATAGTAATGTCATCTAAGTACACAAGAACTATCTTATTTATCATCCCCTTAAATTCCATGTCCATATCTCTTTGAAATGTAGCTCCGACGTTTGACAACCCAAATGGAATTTTCCTATAGGAATAAGTTCCCCATTTTGTGGTGAAGGTTGTTTTGAATTGGTCCTCCTCTTTCACCATAATCTAATTGTAGCCCAAGTAGCCATTTAGGAGAGAGAACCTTTTTGATCTAGCTACCACCTTTAAGATTTTCTCCATAGAAGGAAGTGGATAGTGTTCCTTGAGGGATTCCCTATTGAGGTCTCAAAAGTCCACGCACAACCTGATTTCTCTATTCCTTTTCTTGACTGGTATGAAATTAGCAACCTATGAAGAGTGCTTTGAATGGAAAAATATCACTTGTTGCAATGACCTTGTTCAGTTCCTTCTTCATAAGAGGCTCGATATGAGGGTTGACCGGTCTTTGTTTCTATCTGATAGGCTTGCCTTCCAAATCCAATTCAATAGTGTGTTATGCTAATTTAGGATTAAATCCCCTCAAATGTTTATAATTCCTGGAAAATACATTTAGAAATTCTTGATAGATTTGGATAAAATCATATTTCTCTTGCTTAGTACTCACCTTTCCAATTTGCAACACCTTGCCTTCTCCAACTAAAATAGGCTTTCAGTCTTCACCCTTTACCTAAATGTTTTATTTTTCCTTCCGGAATTGATCATTTGGGTTAAATATTGATTCCAAAGTCACAAGACCCTTTGGTAGTTTTTTTCGTTCTCAGCTACACCACTTGGTCACCATACTGTTGCTCCAATTTATCTTGGTTTCTAGTGGATAACGCGGCCTTCTCTTGCAAGAAATTTATGATTTGCTAATCATTCTAAAATACTTTCCAACTTGTATTGTTATCTAGAACATTCATCCTTACAATCACTCTAATATGAGGTTGAGTCTGATCTTGCTTGATATTGTCAACAACATCAAATGTTTCCCTAATCTTTGGAAGTATGTCGGTATCCTCATTCTTCTTCCTTGGTACGGCCTCAATGTTGAATGTTTCAAATTATTCTATGATATCTCATACCTAATTTTTATAGCTCTTTAGGAGATCTTCTTTAGTAGTGTTGAGTCCTCTAACTTGGTTTACAATCAACTTGTTATATCTAAATACTCATAAGTTCTTGATACCTATCTTTCTTGCCCAATGCATTTTGTGGATCAATTCTTCATACTCACTATGTTTTTGAACGAGTAACTTGAAAATGGAAATTTAAGTATTATTTTATACCTTTATGTGACACAAGCATTGCTCCTCTTCCAAAGACCTTATCTACCCCTTGAGCTATCAAAGACTATCTACCATACTTTGTTTTCAACTTTATCATCTTGTTTTGTGATACTAGGGAGAGGTGTATTTTATTCATGTAAGCAATAAATTTCTAGCTCAGCTTCCTCCATTTCCTTGTAAGGATCAAATGCATGCCTTTTTTTCCCACTCATTGAGAGTTAAGTCTGGAATTACTTCTACTTTGGTATTTTTCTATGAAGTGCTTGGTAAATATTCTTGGTTAAAAGTTGATAAATTTACATTCATTTGACTTGGTACATGAGGCTCAATATGGAATTTTACAATAGGTTCATACCAAATTGTATCCTTATCTTCATACCTTGTCATGAAGAGCATATGCAACCAATCGGTGATAAGTAGCCTCCAATTTTAGTGGTGAAGTCTCGAGAAAAACATAATGTAAAGAGTGGTGGAAAGTCTATGACTGACACATCTTGCAACACTATGACATTGGGGCATGCATGTAGTGTGAGGCTCAACCCTTTGATTACACCAATAGTTGTCACTATTGTCCCATCCAATTACACTACACCTCTAGAAATGACTTCATACTTAATACCCATCTAATCGGTTATCTTCTTGGGCATCACTCAGTTTTTTTCTCCTGAATAAATCATTTAGTTGTTTACAAGGGTTTTTCGATGGTCAAAGATATATAGAATGGAGGAGGCTTCATGTTTTTTCCATGTTGACTTCCTTGATTTACTTCTTATGGAGCTGCATTAGTGAGAACCTTCTATTGATTCTCGACAACTCATTTGAGATGGGAAATTTGGTAATGGTTTCTTGCAAAAGGTCCTTTTGCCCCAAAATTTTCAAATATTACAACATAGATATGCTTACATTAGTATTCTTCATTTGGTCAATGATATTTAATGAAGGCGTGTTTTCCTTCTGTTTCCCTTTTCTTGGCACTATCTTCTCTTACACATGGGATTCTACAACATGCACATGAGGTGGTCTAGAAGGTGGTTTGGGCTGGTTTTGCACACTTGGAGATGCACTTAGATTATTAACTCCTTGTAGAGTGATAGCAGGTTGAGAAGCACTTGGATTAGATGATTTTCCCTCCTCCAAATTCCTCTTCTTAGACCTCGTGTTAGCTGCCACACCTTGAGAAGGAGACTGATTCATTCCATAGAAATCCTCAATTTGATAGTTGACAAGTGTAGTCTCACTTGGAGGTGTTTCTTGAGTAGCTATCTACTATTGATTTTATTCCTGAGTTGTTTCTTGAGGCACACCAATATTTTGTACCATCAAGTCTTAGTTTAGCAAGCCATTGAAACATGCTTCTTGATTATGAGGTTGACTACATGGGAAGAAAAATTCATACTCTTGTGCCATGTTGTTTTGGACTAGAACCAAGGCTTGGGATGTTTAACATGTATTGGGGACCTGTGCGAGATGAAATGGCCTTGCAATGGGGTTGTCCTTGGTTTTTTTTTACATCTTGAATAGGTAGTCTATTAGGCTGATATAGAGGACTCTTTTGTTAGCCTTGAGGTTGATAAGGTCTAAATTTTTGGAATTGGTACCTCTTGAGAGTTACCAGCTCATTCCCTAGGATATGAAATTGCTTCATAACTTCTTGGAGTTCAGTTGAGGTACTATAAGAATATTTAGAACCCTCATTGGAACTCTGATTTCTAGGGGTAGGAATAGGGGCTAATGTGGGAGTTTGACTAGAACTAGGGTTCCCCATTTTTGGATAAATAGGCATAGGTGGCCTAGGTGCAAGTTTACCATCTTGAATTAAGTAATTCTCAGCTCTAATGGCTATGGAATAAGCTCTTGGTAATGTTATTCCTCCCATAGATTGAATCATTATAGATATATCAAAATTTAACTCCTTAAGGAAATAGAGAAATACACCTTCAAGTTGGTCTCACAAAAATTGGGATCCTATCCCATGTCCTTTGGAATATGAAGTTCAAGTCATACATCTACTTGTTTGGTACTCTCTTAATTGTAGTCATTACTCCAAAAGATACAAGTTGGCTTCCCTTTCCACAAACTAGTCGCAAAGAGTTGTACACAATTGATCCCAATTTTGGATTGACCCTACTCCCAAGCTTCTGAACCATTATAAATATTTTCCTTTGAGAGAAGAGGAAAGGAGTTTCACTGCCACATCCATTTCAATAATCTCATGTATGGCACAGACATTCACAATGTCATGAATGTGATCAATTGGTGTCATGTGATTATCTCCATTGAATAATGGAATTTTCTTCAATGGTGGCACTGGAACTGAATTCTATGCATTGAGGGTAAGTGGACTGCTGCCCTTGAAATTTACAAAGGGATTGTGTGGCGGTTAATTCCATGGTTTTTGATGAACCATTCTAATTGGCCTAAGAACTCTAGTTGATTGAAGGAAAGGTATACCAGGTGCATATGTAAATAAAGTTATGTTAGGTGGAGATGGTGATCTCTGGGGTCTTATCCCTCTTCTTCCTCTTCCTGGAGATAGTTACAGGTATTCAAATACACCTTTACTCTAGTTCTTAACCGAGTTTGAATTATTTTCATAGGATGAGACACTTATTGTTGAAACCAGTAGATCTTGTCCTCAAAGACCTTTGCTGAAACCATTTGATTTTCTGATTGGAGTCATCGGATGTGTTGTTCTAAAGCCTCAAAGGCTGAAATTTACAAAGGGATTGTGTGGCGGTTAATTCCATGGTTTTGATGAACCATTCTAATTGGCCTAAGAACTCTAGTTGATTGAAGGAAAGGTATACCAGTGCATATGTAAATAAAGTTTACGTTAGGTGGAGATGGTGATCTCTGGGGTCTTATCCCTCTTCTTCCTCTTCCTGGAGATAGTTACAGGTATTCAAATACACCTTCCACTCTAGTTCTTAACCGAGTTTGAATTATTTTCATAGGATGAGACACTTATTGTTGAAACCAGTAGATCTTGTCCCCAACACTGCTGAAACCATTTGATTTTCTGATTGGAGTCATCATATGTGTTGTTATAAAGCCTTTAAAGGCTGGAAATTCACCAAGACATACACCCAATCTTAATAAACTTGGAATTATTGACTCTGGTCCCACCGGAATGCTAAAACTTTTAGTGCAAAATTACAACACCCTATGAATGCTTACAAATAAGTGTCCAAGAAATCAGTGTAATTTGCTAACATGGGATTGTCTCAAGTTGTGAGAAAATACAATTGAGACAAAGTTCTAGATAAGGTTGGTTCCTCTACCTATTTTAATGCTAAAACTACTCCTAGAAAGGGAAATGCAACTATTCTAACACTAACCTATAATTTCCAAGGGACCAAGGAAGAAAGATATGCATAAGATAAAAATCCTAAACTAAGGGAGGTGATAACACCAAGAAAAGGGGTTGGAGATATCCTTAGTGAGTGAAAATGGAAGAAAATGAGGCAGAAAAGGGTAGATAAAAGTTCTATAGTTCAAAGAACACATTCAAACCTCCAATTTCATGGAGTACACTCGAATTTAAATCCTACTGAAGGATACAATATGCATAATATACTTGAAAATGCAATGCACGAAACGCATGCAACACAAATTGAGAAAGGGCAATAAAATCCATAAGACACCATATTTATTTTTTAAAATGATGCACAATCCATTACAATATAGGCACAAGGAAAAATTTCTTTACAAAAATGCATAAATTTGAGGCTTCCGGATCACAAGAGTGCTGGAATAATTTTGGAAGAGTTCCTTTACATTACAGAATCTCTCTTTCCCAAATAAGAGGTGGAATTACATATATATATATAGAAGGGGAGCTACCAATCGACAACTTTCATTAATTACATACACGAAGGTATGGGTAATTGTACGATAGAAAATCACCACGTGACCTTCTTCACACCCAACCTCCCAAGGTTGTGCCGAGACATCCAGTGTGGAATGGAAATGGAAATGAAAGTGATGGTTGTGATCAAGCTAATTGGGAAGCCTTATGTATTTGACACGTAATACTAGAATATGCGAATCTAAGGAAAAGAATTCTCTCTTAACTTGAAAGGGTGTGATGGTACAGTCTGATATGATAGCTACTCGGAGACTCCAATCAATGTCTAGTTCTACTGAGATTCTATTGATTGGTTTCGGAATACGTGGAAATTAACCTACAGGTGCCTCATATGGGTTTCAGACAAGGTCATGAAAGTGGAAACAAGAGGTGTAGAGTAGATGTAGGAACTATGGGTGATTTTTTGGTCTTGTCCAGAAAGTCTTATCATGATCGGCTATTATGTTCAATAATGAAAGCTATGTAATAATATTGGGTGGGAGTGGTGAAGTTATGAATACCAATGTGCATAAACTAGTGTCAATATCTAGCTAACTAGCAATCCTATTGGGTTGTAGGACCTATGGATCACAACCAAATACTCGTTGAGGTTGAGGCCCTCGTATGGTCATGCATGCAATCAAACCCTATTTCTAGGAGCAGTCCAAAAGTCGTAGGCTTGATTAGCAGTGATATTCAATGTATCTAATTGTCCTATTTTCTCAAGTGTATGTTGCATTTGAGTGTAAGAATGTTAAATACAAACTTGTGTCAATGTCAGTTATTAGCTCTAGCCCGTTGGGTTGTGGGACAGGGGATCACAACTGTAATTCTTTTCCTATTGTGGACCATTGATGGTCATGTAAGATGAATTGATTTTCTTTCAGTAAATAAATTATCTATCAAAGGAAATCTGACCTATTTTTGGTGTTTTTCAATATATCGTAACAAAGCAAAGTAAATGAAGATAAACTATGGAAAGTAAATGTTTTTATTCTTTTCTAACTTTTGAGACAATGCATCTAATCTAATAAATAATTTAAATAGAAACAATTAGCTAGATATATCTAGATATTTGTGTAGATATGTGAATCTAAATCTAAAATCTATTCTAATTGAATCAAAATTCCTTCCAACCCTACCTCGAAGTGAAGAGCAAATCATAACCCTAACAGAGATATTGTTCCCCATAGCTTCCCTGGTAATTTTGAAGAGAAAAATTTCCATTTATTTGATCTACTTGAGATTATCTAGCTAATTAGAATGAATTTTTCTTTACTCTATTTGATATGTAATTTAAATTAACAATTCATAATTGATAATTTGATAAACAAAGAAAAAAATACACAACTCTAACCTGGAAGAGCAAGAACCTTGGCAAATCCAGTAGTATCAGTATTTGTCCCCTCATTTCTTTCCTTTCTTTCTCTTAGTGTTCATGTGAGTCTAAGGGATTGGGAATGAAAAGAACATCGACAAGAGGATGGCACTTGAGCAATGGAATCTTGGAAGAAATGTGGATGCAATGCAAGTAGAAGAGAGATAACACAAGATATCTGAGCTTGGCTATGAAATTCCTAGCAAGATTATGGCAGCAAAAAAAAATAAGATACACAAAATTTTCAGGGGGTCGTTTTCTTGAATAAAAGCATGGAATATATAGGTATGGAGGCTATGAGGTTACTTGATGCATAAAGAAAGAAGTGACAATTCCAACTAATTAAATCTCATTTAAAATAAAAGGAGCAAGGAGAACCAAGAAAACAAATCTAATTTTAGATAAGTCAGCACACAAATGCATGCAAAAATCAAACTTAAGTGAACCACCGCATGTTTTAAAACATGGGTGAAGAATCTTGAAAAAGTTGATAGGATGCCGCCTGCGTAGGGTAGTGGTTTGGGACCACCGCCCATGCGGGGTGGTGGTCTTGGCCTTTGAAGGCGAAAACAAGCACAGTAAAGAAGCGGGAGATGTAAAAATACATGGAAAAGCTAAGTAAGTTCATCTAGGATACAAACATACAATGAGAATGGGTTTTAGAGCTCAAAAACCTTCTTAAAAGGATTTTGAATCATTATTGGAGATTCTTGTAACCATTTTCCGACAATATAGCATGTGTCATTTTGGGTGCGTGCATAACCATACCGGTTTGCTTTCAAATGGTACTTTTCTTCCATGATGAATAGGGGCTCCATACCTCATTAAAATTGGTTGTTGAGATACCTTGTATGAATTCAATGATACCTAGTCGAGTAGCTAACATTCTTTGTTGATGCCCAACAGAACCACCAACTAACATGAGACAAAAAGAGAAGGATCACCTCCAATAAGGGAAGGAGTTGTCACACGACGTTGAGTGAGGAAACATTTTGCATGACAACAAGGTGGTAGACAACATAGCAGGGATATGGGGTGAGGAGGTTATGATGATGGTGGCTTGCTCCTCCATGAGCCAGTTAGTTGATAGAGATGGGAGATTAGAGATTCACCCATTTGATTGGGTACCTTAGCATTTTGGCCTTCCATACCCTATCATGCTTCCTCCAGTGGAGCCTATTTATAGGACTATTTAGGAGGCTCGAGAGGGGTCTTAGAGGGGATCCTAGTTGGACAATGGTTACTCTTAGCATGCCTATTGTAGTTAGACGGGTGGTCATTGTTCTTCTTTGGGTAGCTGGTGCCCCTCAGGAACCTTTACTTCAGATTGTGGCAATTCCTACTCATAGTGGGGAGGATGATGATCCGATTGAGTTGGACTCTAATTCTGTGGAGGATACAAGAGATGATGCAAAGGAAGAGTTTTTCGGAGAGGAGGTGGGGAGGAGGATGAACGGGCAGCCCCTTTAGGGAGAGGAGAGAAACCCTGAGTGGCATGACACTTAGGAGATCCTCAGAGCAGCGCACGAGGAGGTGAGCACATAGAGAGAGACACTAGTCTTAGAGGAGACACTAGGAGAGGATGATGAGTCTATCATTAGACAAACATCACGCCTTAAAATTTGGTGAGGCCAACAACACCTATTGCCATGCGCAAGCAACTTTACAAAGAACAACATTGCGCAATGATACACATGTACACTGACTGCAGCCATGAGATCATCACTAATCTCACAAGGATGCCTAGAGACCGGAGTATGTTTGGTACTCTGTTCTCAATTTTGTCTGCATTTATTCTCGTATGTTTAGATAAGCATTTTCCTTTTGATTTGCGTTCTGTGATTTTCTAGCTCATTATATCTCTCTTTTTTTTAATTTTCTATAGCGTCTCGCACATGAGTGGCGAGAACTCATTTTTCAAGTATGTTTGGATACCCTATTGATCCCCTTGGATAAGATCCAGACGAGTTATCTACTGATTTAGGAAAATCTTAAGAATCGGCAACATATTGACATGTTCAATCCCGTTTGGAAGGTGGTGGAGACGGTGACCTCCCTCTTTACCGGGTAGCTAGATACGACATTTTTGAGTTCCGATGAGGCGGAGTCACCATCACGGTGAGGCTATATGCAGCGGGTGCCACCATGAGAATTCACACCATTTGGTTCATTCTCGGTGCCATCGCATCTATAGTAGGATCCCTAGACGCAGTCACGCACCATCCGAGGGATCCCACAAGGATTGATAGGTTGTTGTAACTTTATTGATTTAATACCATTTTTTTATATTATACAATTTTTTGTTGTATATTTCTAGCTTATTGCGAGCGTTTTGACCACGCCTAGTGTATGATGACCTTGTATACAAACTTGATCCACCAATATATATACAAACTCTATTTTTGGTTTAGTATTCCATCGTATCTGCGTTGACTCTGTTGTATTATCTCTCATGTGTACTCTAGATGTTTATAATTTCCACTTTTCAATGCTTTTAGAATGTATGCAATGGATTCGAATGATAAATAGAATGATTTATTTTTATATTTTATGTTGCTGATATATGATGATGTGAACATAATGTGATCTTAAACTTAGTTTATTTTGCAATCTTTGGTACTTCATATTGTCTTGATAAAATGAGATGATACAATGATAGGATAAATAGATGTAGTTCCCCACTCCTAACCCCACACAACTAGTAAAATGTGAGGGATCAACACCAAGAGTTAGAAAGGGCACAAGTTATGAAAAATTGTTGAATGGCAGTGATGAGAGAAAGGCATAGGTTTTGACAAAACCAAATTGGGAGGCTACAACCTTACTCTACTTAATATACTTCATAGTTTAGAATGTCAATTGCTTTGTAGTTTATCTATACTTAGATCCATAGATGGCCACTTGGTTGACAAAATATGGTTTTGGGGTTTTAAACTCTCTTGGAATTTTGGACATCTAACTCACTTTATTTTTGACTTATGATTTCACAATGTTTGACTAATTTGTAACTTTCAAGTTTATCAAAGAGACCCCCTACGTCTTGCCCCATGCTACCAGTAGGAAGTACGAACTCATCACCATGGAAAAGGCATAGATGAGTAAGGGAATTTCCCTCCTTTCCCAACCCTATGTCACTAGTAAGAGATGTAGGCTCAACACCAAAGGTTGGTAGGGCAAGGAAATGTGTAAAAATAAAATTTTCTGTGGATTTGCATTTGACTTACTTATTTAGGAAAAATGTTTAGAATGCTCTTATTTCCAAGGATATGTATATGGGATATATGTGACACCATGAAGCTTCTAGAACAGACCATGGGCAAAGACACCCAACCTAGGAAGAGACCAAAAGTAGAATCAAGTATGCAGGCCTTGGTATGGTTCTTTTGTCAAAACCGTTGTCTTATCTTGTTTAGATTAATAAGCTGATTCGAAATAGTTGATGATGCTATGAAGGTTTGAAGAGACATGATTTGAATGTTTTGTCAATGTTTTCATAAGTTTTTAGGAACTACTATAAGAATAAGCTCCTTGATCACAATTTTTACAAAATGAATGGACAGATGAAAATGCAATGCAGATGCAATAATGCACATATGAAAATTTTGATGGATCATGTGTAGTATCTCTTTAGGTGAAGAGAGTTTACAGATTCACTAAACTCATCACCTTCTAGTGTGCACAAGTGAAATGCTCCATTTTTATAGTATTCCACTACTTGATATGGATGTAACCACCTAGGTTTGAATTTCCTTCCCTCGCCGATCTTTTTTCTATTCGGATATCGAGTCTTAATAATGAATCTCCCTCATATATCTTACATTTTTAAACCTTCTTGTTATATTTCTGAGCCATTCGGTTGACATAAACACTGTGTCATTGTTCGGTGTTTAATCTAGCCTCATCAAGACTTTCTAACTCGAGAGAGTCATGCTTCTCAATAACCCTCCTCTCCCAGGATCCCATGTAGTGAAATACGGAGACTGGGTATTTCGAATTCAAGCGATAGAACCGCCTTGGCACCAAAACTAAAGAAAAGGGGGTTTCCCCGTTGGAGTTCTAACCAACATTTAGTAGGCCCATAAGGCCGGGAAAAGCTTTAGGTGCCAATCTCACTTATTCTCCTTAATGGTTTTTAAGAGAATGGATTTTAATGTCTTATTTGTAGCCTCAGCTTTTCCATTAGCCTGAGGATAGTAGAGAGAATCCATGTGATGACTTATCTTGAATTTTTACACAACTCACACATCTCATATATTTTTGAAAGATGTGCCATTATCTAAAATAATGACTTGTGGCACCCCATACCTACAAATGATCTAGTTCAAGATGAACTTAGCGATTACAGAGCCAGGTACGGTGGTAAGGGGCATGGATTCTACCCACTTGGTAAAGTATTATGTGGCCGTGATTATGAAGTTATGGCCATCAGTCGAGGAGGGAGAGAATTTCCCTATCAAATCTAGGCCCCACGTGGAAAAGGGCCATGGAGTTGTGATTGGTTGTAGAGCTTTGTGCCGGTATGTGGATCTCATGAGAGAACTCTTAACATTTATGGCATCTACGCATGAATTCTACTACATCATGCTCTAGTGTGGGCCAAAAGTATCCCATCCGATGTATTTTCCGAGTAGTGGCATGGCCACCAAAGTGACCTCCACATACCCCACTATGTGATTCATAAAGAATCTATTTTTATTCTTCTACATCAACAACATTCCATAAAAGTCTCTTCATTATAGCACTTGTTCTAAAATAACATACCTAGCGGCAATGACGTGTAGCCACCTTCTTTGTTGTGATGTTTCCCCTTCACGGGTATGTGTGGTCCATGATGAAGATGATAATTTCAGTATACCAAGGACATACGGATATAGGGGGCTGGTTTTGATGAAGTATACACACTCATCGAGAAAATTCTAGATCTACCAAATCACCCCGTTTAGTGGATTATCATCCAACCAATCTCTGCAATGACTTGTCCTTTAACAAATTTCTGATTTACAAATGTTAGTTCAAACTCACCCATTAACGTTATGAAATGCCCACCTTTTTAGACAAGGATCCTTGCATGAGGAATGTCCATAAGTGGTCCATCTTAACAATAACACTCATTTCTTGATTAAGCATATAATGCCTTAAATACTTTGTTGCAAAAATTATGGCAAGACATTCCTTTTCCACTTGCATGTAATGTGTCTCATAATCAAGCAATGTCTAACTAATGAAATAGGCTACATGTTCTCATTTATCATCATCCTGTTGAGCCAACATGTAGGCTAACAAAACATCTATAGTCCATAAATACAATATCAAAGGGTGATCTAATCTAAGTGGCATTAGTGTGGGAGGGGACAACATGAATCATTTTACTACCTCGAAGGCCTTATTACATTCTTCTATCCAATTGATGCTATAATCCTTTTTCAAAAAAAATCTGATTGGATGGATAGCAAAGCTCAAGTCGGGGATAAACCTTTGGATTACATTGAGTTTCTCAACTAAAGATATAATACCAAACTTCTCTGATGGTGGAAGCATTTCTAATACAGCCCAAAATTTGGTGGGTCGACATCAATCCCTCGAGAAGATATAATGTAACCTGTGAAGCTTACCTCATGTTATGCCAAAAACACATTTCTCCAGATTTAACATGACACCGTACTCAATTAAGTGTGAAAGGATGATGTTGAGAAATTCTAGGTGATCACAGTGCTTCCTAACCTTAGCCAACATGTCATCTACATAGGAATCCATAATGTGTAGGTCATTTCTCGTTGGTATGTAGCGTTGGAATTCATAAAGCACCAATGACTCGAATGGCATGACCGTATAACGAGTAGGTTCCCCAAGGAGTTATAAACGTAGTCTTAGCTTGATCCTCTTTGGATATTTTGATTTGATTATATCCTAAAACCCATCCATGAGAGACAACAACTCAAACCTAGTTGTTGTGTCAACGATAACATCAATGGATGGTAATGGGAAATCATCCTTGGGGCAAGCTTTGTTAATGTCCCGGAAGTCTATGCAAATATGGATCTTTCCATTCTTTTTGAGAATGGGGACAATATTAGATACCCATTGTGAATAATCAACTGGTTTAATGAATCCTACCTAGAGAAGTTTCATTACTTCTTCTTTCACCATGAGGGCCACTTTTGGCTTCATGGGCCTTGACTTCTGCTTAATTGGTTTAGCATCTGGCTTGGTGATGAGATTGTGAACTGCGATGTGAGGTACAATCCCGTCATTTCCTTATAGTTAAACGTGAAGGCCTTTTGATGTTCCTTGAGGATTTGGGTATGTATTTCCACTTCCTCTGGAGTTAAAGAGGACCCCAGTTTTAAGATCTTTGGTTCCTCCTCTGTTCCAATGTTTATATCAATTGTTCCTTCAATTAAGGAGGCATTTCCCTCCTCAAATTCAGGTGGGGTGGAGGCAACTCCAATTCCCCTTCTTCTTCTACCTCATAAATCTCAAGATCCTTTCCCGAGAGAGGACTCAATCATGGGATTCCCAAAATAAGAAGAGGAACGTGGGATTAAGGAAAGGTCTATCTCGTGATAGGTAAGATGCAGTTTTTCCAAAGCATTTAAATAACTTAAAATTGATTCATCACTATTAATGCACTCTGAACTATTGGTCTAACTCTCGGTTTCTATATATGTCAACATTGGGGTCATTGGTGCTTTACAAATCAAGGGTTCGGTGTGAACTGAAACCGTGAAGTTGGTATCTTCCAAGTCACTACTTGGGGTGAAGTGTGAAGCAGAAGTTGCTATAGAATCTACAAGAAGGTTATGTTTGCATGGAACTGCTTCAATTGAGATGAAATTAAACCCTTTTGTCAGGCCTAACACTATTGTTTTATAAAGTTGTAGATGCTCAGCTCTAGTCTCATACACTTTGGATACCTGATTTACAACTAGTTGTGAATCACCCAACACCCTAATATTGAGAATACCCATCCTCTTAGCGATAATGAGACCTAATAGAAGAGCCTCATATTCGGCCCCATTGTTTGTACATTCAAAATTTATCTTGAAGGAAAAAGGTAGAATCCTTCCTTTAGGTGAAGTAAGGATCACACCTACCCTAGTGCCAAAGTGACACTTGGCTCCATCAAAATGGAGGGTCCAACAACTACCCGAAAAGATGACCATTGAGTCATCTTTTGCATCTTCACCTTTTACCTCAGTCACTTCAACCATGTAAATCTCATATGCTGGGAGAGAACCGAGTCCCAGAGTATGTCCCATACCCATAGAGTCAAAGGGGAGGAGAATAGGTAAATCCCTCTCCAATAGTTCGACAATCCTTGATGTGGTTCCCAGTGACACTGTCTCTACAACCATAGTTTCATCTTGGACTATTGGGATGCCCTCAATCAACCCCGTGACCTCTATCTCTATCATGGGAACTAATTTTTCCTCTAGTGTTACCCTCGCAGGCTTATTTAAATGATTCGTGGGAAGCTCAAACTTGGAGTGAATGCCTAGCCTTTTCTTTAAATTATCCAAGTGTATGTCAAAAGGTTTTGGATCACCTTGGGCCAAACAGACCTTCCCTAAATGCAGGAACCTTACTTCTTAAAATAGATTGGAAGGGATTACCTTCATGCGGTGTATCCAAGGATGGCCAAGGATCATATTATAATTGGTTTCCTGGTCTATAATATAAAACTCATTGCATATCGTCTTGTGTCGGAGAGTAACTAGTAATACAATGGTTCCGATTGAGGTTGCCTTAAGGCTATCATAGCCCCTTAGTGTGTTTCGGGTTGAGGAGAAATTGGTCTCCCCATATCCTAACTTTTGAGGAAAAGAGAAAGGGACTATGTTAACCATTTCCCCATCATCAATCATTGCACATTTCACATAGTTTTTGTAGATCCAAACTTGTAAAAATAAGGTTGGATCACCTCTACAAGCTATTTCAGCATCCATAGGCATCTTACTTATGTCAAACACAAACCCAATGTCCCTTTTGGGTTTCCCTAGAGGGAAAACATCAAAGTCTATATGATTTATTTGTGCCTCTAGTGGAGGGGTAACATTAATCAAATGGCCAAGACCTAGCACTTCTAATAGAGCAGCTTGATGAGTAGGGGAATTCTTCAATAGATCCAAGAAGGAAATATGTGAAAAGGTCTTGTTCAGATCACTAATTAGATCATAATCCCCTACCGGATTGCTTTGTGTATCGTGAATATTTCCTAACACGTCTAGATAAATCAAGATTGATTGTGAAGAATAATACATAGCTCTTGTTGCATCATTGATTTTGGGTTCAACGTCTAACTCGACCAGGCCCACAATTTTGGTTTGTTGGTGGCCGTCCAGAGGAGGTGTCACTTATGGGTTTGATGAATTTGAAGCTTCATGATCATTAGTCCCGATCATAATACCCTTATTAGAACCATTGGCATCTAATCTACCATCCTTTACATGCATGGGGAGAGGATCATTGAAGATCCCTAATGGTGTGTTCTCGTAGGGACACCTGGTCCCATATAGGTGTTTTGCATTGGTGTGGTGGGGTTTTCCAGAACATATCGACAAAAAAATCGTTGATCCTCGACAAGCGTTGTAGAAACTTATTGCAATTGTGGCATGTTCTTGCATAATGCCCACAAACCTATGGAAACCACAAGTATAGATCCATGTCATAATCTCATGGCCTTTTATTTTTTCCTTTTTGTGGCCTGAAGTTCTGATTCTTGTTTGGTTGTTGAATATTGTAGTTAAAATTTTGAAACCCTTGCCCTTGGTTTTGGAATTGGTTAGGGTATTGACTAGGGCTTGGGGTCAGCATTTTCCTTTGTTGTTAAGGTTTTTGTTGTTGTTGAGGATGATTAAAATCCACAGCATTTATCAAGGGTGAAAATTTTTTGTTCCTCTTATTATTTCCATTATTGTTTTTTTTTGTACTTTTGTGTTTGTAGGATTAACCACATTAGGATTTTTGGGTTGGTGGGATTACACAGTCGGGTCATGACTCCATGATTCTTATTAAAGATCTTTGGTCCTTGATTGTTGTTCATGTTGTTGGAGTAGCTGGGAGCATTTTGAGAAGGAGAGACTAACTTCCCATTTACCCCATAGGTCTTACGGCCACTATTAATGGCCATTTGGTCAATTCAAAGAGTGCCTTCTAGCACTTCCTCATAGCTCTGAGTGGGAAATTTTAGACCTCTTCCTTTGTCTCGATATTGAGAGAGTGGAGGAATAAATCACAAAGTTCCATTTGATCCATGTTTGGAGCACTTGCAGAATAATAGAGAACCTTCCGCCACCTCTGAATGAAGTGGGTTGCAGATTCATTATGTTCTTGTTTGATGTGCAAGAATTCTCTGATCCTTGTTCTCAACAACTTATTTATATCGAAAGCCTTAATGAACTCTAACATGAATTTTTTCAAAGAGTTTATCAAGGCCTTTGGTATTCTATAATACCAATCAAGAGTAATACCTTCTAATGTCTTAGGGAATAATTTTTCAACAACTACATCCCACGAGAGCAAATCTTGAATGGCTAATGTGTAGGCTTTGATATGAGCATTTGGATCACCTTCCCCTTTAAAATTTGGAAGATCGGGAAATGGCCTTGGGAGCATGAGTATCCGGATGGAAAATTCCAGAGGCTCCTTTAGGTACTCATAGCAGGTTCACATTGCGTACGTTTCAACCATTAAAGTTCCTTGTTGGGAAAGAAAAGGTTTCATTGGTTGCTAAAATGCCATGGTGTAGGCATTTTCGAGGCATATGGCATTCCTGTGGATAACCATAAGGACCCAAATAGGTGTACGCACATCCTTGTGGCATTTTAGAGTATGTGTGCATATAGGGGTTGTCCACTTTGATACAAAGCTGAATGTGTGATTCCAGGAATGTCACATTTCTGGTTGGTATAGCATTTGAGAATACACTTCCGGATGGCACTGTTGTAGGTATCCATATGTGACTTGCGGAGGCATACCCAAGGTATCTATCTCGGTTAATAAATCCCCAAGGTCCTGGATTATTCATGTAGGCGGAGGATTCGTGTAGTAGGTATTTTCCCATAGTTTTGTGGGTAGGTTGGAGTTCATGCTTGCCCTATGTATGAATTTTGCATATTTTGGGCAAGTTCTAACTCTTTGACCTTTTCTACCAAATCTGAAATGACATCACATGTTGATGGGGTGGTGCCTTGCTTAGGTACCTTTTGTTCAACCCTTGGAGGTTGTTGAGGAGTATGGTATCTTGCTATGAATTTTTCATGATGTTGCCACCCCTCATTGGTAGTATTGTTAGTTGGCGGCAAGGTAGAGTTGTTGTTTTGAATCAGGACATCACCTTGTCCTTGTAACCTATCAAAATATTGGTTCATGTTCGGAAGTTTTGTTTACCCCTAGCATATTGTGCTAAGTAATCCTCATCCAGATGGTGGAGTTGATTAGATTGCACGGTAAAGGGCTATCAAAACAATACCGAGGAGATGAGCTTGCTTCACTAGTGAACATCATGTTATTTGAACTTGATTGTTCAAGGGGATAAGTTTGAGTGACCTGATCAATTTATTCAATGCCTACAGAAGAACCAACATTGGTTCCCTGAAACAAAGGGTTTTGAGTGGATGAGCTGTTATCCACCCATGTTGAAATTAAAGGTGATTGTTGTGGTATATTTGATTCGTAATGGTACATGTCGAAACTAGGGATGATCCAACCGTACTCATCATATGCTTTGACATATTTGGGGGGTATAAGAATACCCACAAAATAAAGGATGGATGAAGAAAGTGGGAATGTTTAGAGACTTTCTCTTCCGTCGGGTTCACCAATTTTATACGATATAAAATCAACACGTGACCTTCTTCGTACCCAACCTCCTGAGGTCATGCCGAGACAACCGGTGTGGAATGGAAATGGAAGTCAAAGTGATGGCAGAGATCAATCTATTTAGTTAGCCTTATGTCTTTGACACACAATACTAGAATCTATGAATCTAAGGAAAATAATTCTCTCCTAACCCGAAAGGATGTGAGAGTACGATGCGATATGATAGCTACTCGAGACTCTAATCGATGTCTATTTTTTCGAGATTCTATTAATTGGCTGCATAATACATGGAAAGTAACCTGTAGGTTCCTCGTATGGGTTTCCAGACAAGGTCATGGAAGTGGAAACAAGAGGTGTAGCGGAGCTACAGGAACTATGGGTGATTTTCTGGTCTTGTCCAAAAATTCTTAGCCTAATCAGCTCCTATGTTCATCAATGAAATTTGTGTAATAATATCGGGTTAGAGTGGTTAAGTTATGAATACAAATGTGCGTAAACTAGTGTCAATATCTAGCTTACTAGTAGGCCTATCGGGTGCGGGACCTATGGATTACAACCAAATACTATTTGAGGTGAGGCCCTCATATGGTAATGCAAGCAATCAAACCCTATTTCCATGAGCATTCCAAAAGTCGTAGGCTTGATTAGAAGTGATATTCAGTGTATCTAACTGTCCTATTTTCTCAGCGTATGTTACAGGTGTGCATAAGACTATTAAACACAAACTTGTGTTAATGTTAGTTATTATCTTTGGCCCATTAGGTTGTGGGACCAGGGGATCACAACTGTAAGTCTTTTCCTATTGTGGACCATTGATGGTCATGCAAGACGAATTGATTTTATTTTAGTAAATAAATTATCTATCAAAGGAAATCGACCTATGTTTTTGGTGTTTTCTCAATATATTGGAACAAAGCGGTAAAACAAGCTAAAATATGGAAAGTAAATGTTTTTGTTCTTTTCTAACTTTTCGCAGACAATGCATCTAATCTAATAAATAAATTAAATAGAAACAATTAGTAGGATATATCTAACTATTTGTGTAGATATGTGAATCTAAATCTAAAATCTATTCTAATTGAATCAAAATTCCTTCCAACCCTACCTCGAAGTGAAGAGAAAATCATAACCCTAATAGAGCTATTGTTCCCCATAGCTTCCCTGCTAATTTTGAAGAGAAAATTTGCTATTTATTTGACCTACTTGAGATTATCTAGCTAATTATAATGAATTGTTTCTCTACTCTATTTGATATGTAATTGAAATTAACAATTCATAATTGATAATTTGATAAACAGAGAAAAAAATACACAACTCCAACCTGGAAGAGCAAGAACCTTGGAAAATCAAGTAGTATCGTATTTTTCCCCTCATTTCTTTCCTTTCTTTCTCTTAGCGTTCATGTGAGTCCAAGGGATTGGGAATGTAAAAACAATGACAAGAGGATGGTGCTTGAGCAATGGAAGCTTGAAAGCAATTTGGACGTAATGAATGTAGAAGAGAGATAACATAAGAGATCTGAGCTTGGCTATGTAATTCCTAGCAAGATTATGGTAGAAAAATAAAACAAGATACAAAAAATTCTCAGGGGCATTTTTCTTGAATATAAGCATGGAATATATAGGAGTGGACGCTAGGAGGTTACTTCATGCACAAGGAAAGAAGAGGCAGTTCCAACTAATTAAATTTCATTTAAAATAGAAGGAGCAAGGAGAACCAAGCAAACAAAGCTAATTTTAGACAATTCGGTGCATGGATGCATGCAAAAAGAAAACTTAAGTGAACCATCACATGTTTTAAAACATGCATGAAGAATCTAGAAAAAGTGGTCATGACCACCACCTTATGCAGGGCGACAGTTTCAGGACCGCCACCTAGGCAGAGTGGCGGTCCTTGCAATGAAGGCCAAAACAAGCACAAAAAGAAGTGGGGAGATGGAAAAATGCATGGAAAAGTTAAGTAAGGTCATCTAGGATACAAATATACACTACAAATGGGTTTTGGAGCTCAAACACCTTCTTGAAAGGATTTTGAATCATCATTGGGGATTCTTGTAACCATTTTTCCGACAATGTAGCACGTGTAATTTTTGGTGCATATAACAACCATACCAGTTCACTTTCCAATGGTACTTTTCTTGCACGATGAACATGGGTGCCATACCTCATTAAAATGGTTGTTGAGATACCTTATGACGATGCCATTGATTCCCGATCCATAGCTAACATTCTTTATTGATGCCCAACAGAACCACCAACTAACATTTAAAAGAACAAAAGGATTGCCACCAATAAGGAAAGGAGTTGTCGCACGATAGTGAGGAAACATTATCGCACAAAAACAAGGTGGTAGACATATGACAGTAAGATGTGGTTAAAACACGACAGTAAGGAATGTTGCTGCTCGATAGGGACATTGTTAACTCACAACAGGGACTTTCTTGATGCACGACATAAATGTTGTTGACACGCGACAAGGAGGTTGTTGACAAAAGGCGAAAGAAATGTTGTTGATGCACGAAAAAAGGTTGTTGACACGCAATAAGAAGGTTGTTAACACATGACATAAAGGTCGTTAATGCACGACAATGAGGCTATTGATGCATGACGGGGAGGTTATTGACACATGATAGGGAGGCTAATGATGCACGACGAGTAAAGATTGTTGATGTGTGATAGAGAGGCTATTGACGTGTGACAGAAATTTTGTTTACACATGATATAAATTTTGTTGACGTGCAATAACAAGGTGACAATCCATACAACTCATTAAGTTTACACAAGTTGGGATGATATCTTGATCCAACATATAGATGACTCGGCTCCAAACCTTGTTGTAGCTCACCACTTGCACGCGTATAGGAACAACTCGGCAAAACTAACCCACTAGCTTCCTTTGTAAATTATAACATCTAGAATTACCAAATCCCGGATGTGTCATGTTATCCATTTTGCAAGGGTGTAGGAAATGGACAAAAGTACCCTAAGTACTCGGTGGGTCTCTACCCTATTACTGTGGTCAACTAACCTGGAAAAAGAGTGGCACAAGAAATCATTGCAACAATCTCCTAACCCCATCGTACCATCATATCATGATATGGTTTCACCACCGTATATGCTATCGTCAAAGTAGAAACTAACTCTGGAGGGCCCCGAGTGGATCCCTATCCACCCATCTGGATTTTCTAATCTTTGTGGGATCTTCTATCCCAACTCCTCTTTGGTAGGGATCATCCTATCATATACCCAAGACATGGTGAGCATAGGATTGCTAAGTGATGTAGCCCCCAATTTTAAAATCTTGTATAAATCATGATAGTAGTCCCTAAAATTTCCACTCCTCATGCATAAAATTTGTCATACATCTCAATAAGGTTATAAATAGGAGCCCACTATAATATAAATTTGTCTCTATCCTTGTCTTTGATCAAGTGTAAAGCCAAGATACCTATGATGGATTTGCAAAAGGCAAGGATAGGATCAATGTCAATCGAAACCAACTAGACCCCTACTTGGCACCCATTGCAGTGTGTCTATGTATCACTAAGGTATGTAGCTCTTATGTGGGCCTTATCTCGCTAAACTGGTACTCTTCGATTGCCAAATTCTTTCCAAAGGATGGCAGGAACTTTGAGAATCCAAGAAACATCCTCCAAGGTGATGATCCACTCACCTCTAACTCTAGGAAACCAAAAAGTGTTCTAGTCTGCATCCCAGTAACTCAATAATTCATAAAGTAGATGGCTCGTGGGGAAATAAGACATTTTTGAGAGATCGTCCCAACACCATCTCTCTCTAATAAATCCTTCTCTTCCGATTCAATAACTCCAAAATCGAGGCAACAAATCCTCGCTCATGGGATCTAATGCACCTAATATTATCTCCCCGCATCCATAAATAGTAAGAAAAAAGCAAGTTAGAACATCATAGATTAATAACAACCTCACAAAAATGTAAGTAAAAATATAAAAAAAACATACTTAACTAATAAAATGCAAATTTCTTTACGGTTACGGAACCATAGCTCGTAGTAGAGTGGCGGTTATGGAACCTCCATGGAGGGTTTACATTATTCACTCTTCCTTAGAGGTGGTTACATAACTTCCATTCTACCCAAAGTGGTAGTTGTGTAACCACCACAATGGTTCCACCGAAAAACTTAGGATGTACCCTAAAATATAAAACTAAAATAAAAAGATAAAATGCATCAAATTCAATCAAATAAATTGCATATCCTAAGTGGCACCACCTTGTGATCATTTTAACTACAAAAATATTTAAAATTACCCTCCTCTTTAGATAGTTTTGATTAAATCCTACATTTTAGGGTAAAAAATAGTAGACAAGGATAAATTACCTGATCATGACCCTTTTTTGCTGTCATTGGTTGCGATATCATCATCTTTTAATGCTCATCGATATGGTTGTACACTCACGTGAAATGGTCAAGTATTCCGGAGATCCAAAATCACTAAGTGGGTGGGTGAAAATGATTTCTATAAATAGTATAAAGTGATATATATGGTGTTTTTTAATGTCATTTTAAGCGTGTGTGTATATAGGGATGGAGTGTTGGCACAGGTTTATTTATCATCCCCACGGATATGGTAAGTACTCTTGTTGTTTTAGTTCAAAATGTTTTGTTGATTATGTTTTATATGTACACTTTATTATCATCTTTCTCACGGGTGAGAAGAAAGTTATATTGGTGTGGTTTCAACACACATATGAATGAGGCGTAGTTTCTAACTTTCTCATTTAGGAGCGTATACTGAATTCACATTTTACGCCAATTTATCACTAAAATGGTTCTCCAGGGGGTAAATGTATGCACCAACAATTACATGGTATTATATCGGCTAAAATAAATCCCCTATGATGATAAATTTATTTTCCAGAACAAATGATGAGGTCCAAGTCCCATTTTCTTATCTGCGGCAGCACCTATATGACTTGTTCTTCATTGTTTCTCAGTTCCTTAGCTTTTATTTCTTTCACAAATTGTTTTTGATCTTTTTCTTTAGTGTTTTTATCTTTATTTATGCAACTACCATGATGGTTTTCTAATTTTTAGTCTACTTAAATTTGGCGATTTCATGTGCTTTAATCCAAGACTCCAAACTATGTGTTTTAAACATATGTTGCAAGATTATGATTTTTTCTCTTACTTTTCTTAACCATATCCCTTGATTTCAATCTTGTTGGATATGTATGGAACTCCTCTTCTTTTCTTACTATTCTTAGAATGTTGATTGCCCCTTTCTAAGATGATCTGGCATTTATTGATTTCCAAGTGTGTTGGACTTCTTCCCTGCCATTTTTCTATAAAAACAAAGATTTTCCCAAAGCATTGGTTGGAGATTCTGATTTTTGTTACATCATTACTCTATTGAAATCTTACCAAGAAGTACACAAGAAACTCAATTCATTTCCTTATTACTTCATTTCCGTATTTGAGACCCTAGAAGCATGTAACTAGTTTGGTCCAATGCCTTCATAATTTCTTCTACAACTAACCAACACTGATCCCTAGACCAATTGGATTCATCTCTGGAAAGGAAGCTAAGGGGATAAAGATAAGCATAACCATGCTTGGGAATCATCTCATTTCTATGATAACCAAGTTGGGGATGTTATTTTAATTTTCTTCAAAGATTTTATTCTAGAATCAATATTTTTGTTAGATTAATAGAAGTAATATAACTTGTTTTAAAGGGGTAGAATTCATAGTTCATTTTCCTATAAGAAGATTCCATTTATACTTTATTCTCAGCTTATCCATGTGGATTTTTCCGAGAAAGGATTTAGAAGAAGTTCTTGTGCATCATTTTCTTTATGTCTTCATTTAGAACATTTGTAGATTTAATTTTTCTTATCAATTAGATTTATGTGCATACAAACAATCTTCATGTGAAAACCGTGTCCCTCTTTAACCCCGTGGGTCTACTAGGGAAAGAAGATTGAGGAAGCTTATTTTTGTATGATTCTTACTTGTGTTTCTTCACTATTAGTATTTTTGTACAATCCATTGCTCTACTTGAGGAAGTCTTTGGGGAAGAATAAATTACTTTTGAGAAGCCGTATTTCTTCCCGTTATTCTGAGGTGAGGCAATTAGAAGAAGTATAAAACCCACAATTACAAATTGGAAAATGCAATTGTTTAATTAGAATAAGATTCACATCCTATAACAGAGGAATAGCCACATCCAACTATTCCTTGTTTACTTTATTTTAGTTTAGAAGTAGATTTTATTTAATTTAGAAGAATTTTCCCTTTCTTGTAGATTTATTTCCAAAGTAAATAGAAACACCCAAAAATATAAATTATAAGCTAATTATATTTATTTTATTTATTTGCATTTAAATGATTCTTTGAATAATATAAAAAAGTAATTAGATAATTTGTTTTTTATTGCTTTAATTAAATATTTGCAATCATATTTAATTGAATTAAAGGGGAAATAAATCAAATTTATTTAATTCGTATTTGGTTTCTTTGTTTATTTAAAGCTAAGAACTTAGATTAATTATATTTGGAATGAAAGAAAAAAATCATGTACCCATAGTAGCCTAGGATACCAATACTTAACTTCAACGTCTTTGGATTCTTGCATGTTTGTTTATTTTTGTATTTAATTAGTTTGTGCCCACATGACCATTCAGGGTCCATGACAACCAAGACTTAGAGTTTGTGATCCATCGTGCCACAACCAAACATTGATACACGTTTGACAGACATTGACCAAGGATTACATCAGCTTATCTTTAGGACTACCCTAATCCCACCTAATATCATTCACCATCTCATTTCTTTGAATGAAAAGGAATATATTATCGAATAGTTATAGGAAAACTAACCGTGCAGTAGAGACTAGGCCTCACGGATCTTGATTTTTCCTTATTCCATCTCTCATCCTATCTTCATGATCCTCTTCGAGAGAGGAGTTTATAGATGATGAAGGGAAATTTCCCCGTGTTCCACAACCAAGTAGAGTCTTGTTTGGTTCTACCGATATTGACCGCAACTTGCATATGGTGATCATCCTTGATCGTAGCATCACCCCTGAGCAAGTAAGACAGACATTCATTTCCCTCAACAAACAAATTCCCATTTTTCCAGTTGAGAACATTATGTTTCCTTGATTTCTTGTTGTCATTTCCATATATTCCATCTATATCCTATTTACCCATCCTGTTACCATTTCATCCATTACATTTCGGTTATTCCAAAGATGACTGACAAGGTCGTGTGTGTCTAGGAATCATGTGTTGATTCTTAGACATACGTTTCCTACTTTCAATGGGAATATCGTGGAGAGATTCTAGTGATGTCACCAATAGTTCATCTAAATATTTAGAAGGAAGTGGAGAAATGTAGGTGATCTTTGGGATGAATGGGCACAAAAATGTGTAATCTATGTCCGTAATAAACACTACTTCATTATCATATCTAAACACTATCTCTCTCAAACCCTTAAAATTGTTGCAACCATTTGTCTAAATTTTTCTCCACCGAGAAATGACGTGATCTTTTCTAATGCAGAGAGAGTGTTCATGTCGAAACTATTAGTGTTGTTATGGGTTTATTAGTGTCTCATTCTAGTTTTTATTATTTTTTGGTAGGGTATTTGTAAAATACATCGTCAAACATAATAGCAAGGGTCCATAATAGAATGAGTTCTTACCCTCCATTATTTTTCTATTATTTTCATGAAGTTCTATATCCATCACTTCATATCGCTTACACTTGTACTAGCTCATGATCATTTTGAGGGCTATCATGGTGCTTGTTACATGTACACCTTCTTCTCTATTTGTATGGTATATTTTAAAATATATGTATTTTTCAATATACTTTGGCACATTGTTCTTGATATTTGATTTCACACTCCCCATTTGGTTATAGTCATGTCGTTGAGTCACGATGCCTATTTTCTCCATTTTTATTATTTTTATTTTCAAAGTGATGAGTGAGTATGCATTTACCCAAAATTGAATGTGCTACATTGTCGGAAAAACAGCTACAAAGGTCCCTAATGATGATTCAAAATCCTTTCAAGAAGGTGTTCGAGCTCCAAAACCCATTTTCAGTGTATATTTGCAGCTTAGACATCCTTACTTAGCCTTTCCACACTTTCTTCCAGCCTTCCCTCTCATTTATGTGCTTGTTTTGGCCTTCAAGCAGTGCTAGGACCACCACCCTACCCGGGTGGTAGTTTGCAAACCGCCACCCTACATAGGGCGGCGGTCCCGATTGATTTTTCCAAAATATTCATGCAATAAATTACATGTGATGAATAACTTAATTTTACCTTTTGAACACATTCGTGAGCCGAATTTGCTAAAAATAGCTTCGTTTGCTTGGTTCTCCTTGTTCCTTCTATTTTTAAATAGATTTAATGAGTGGAAATACCTCTTCAATTCCTTGTGCATGAAGTAACCTTCTATCTTCCATTCCTATATATTCCATTCTTATGTTCAAGCAATGGTCCTAATAATTTTGTGTATCTTGCATTGTTGTGCTGCCATAATCTTGCTAGGAATTGCATAGCCAAGTTCAGATCTTTTGCGCTATCTTTCTTCTACCTGCATTACGTCCGTATTTACTCTAAGCTACCATCGCTCAAGCTCCATCCCCTTTTGTTGTTCTTTGGATTCCCAAATCCTTGGAATCACATGAACACTCAAAGAAAGAAAGGAAAGAACTGAGGGGACAAATACTCATATTACTATATTTTCCAAAGATCTTGCTCTTCTAGGTTGGAATTGTGTATTTGTTTTCTTTGTTTTGTCAAATTGTCAATTACATATCAAATAGAGTAGAGAAACACTTCATTTTAATTAATCAGATAGTTGCAAGTAGATCAAATCAATAGGAAGTTTCCCTTCAATATTACTAGGGAAGTTGTGGGTGAACAATATCTCTGTTAGAGTCATGATTTTTCTTCACTTCTGAGGTAGGGTTGGAGAGATTTTATTTGAATTAGAGTAGATCTTAGATTTAGATTCACACATCTGCACAGATAGCTAGCTACATCCAGCCAGTTATTTGTTTTTAAATTGTTTATTAGATTAGATGCATTGTCTAAAAAGTTAGAAAAGCACAAAAATATTTATTTCCATAGATTAGTTTGTTTTATTTCTTTGTTTTGATATATTGAGAAAACACCAAAAATATAGTTTAGATTTCCTTTGATAGATAGTTTATTTACCAAAAACAAATCAATTCATTTTACATGACCATCAATGGTCCACAATAGGAAAATACCTACAGTTGTGATCCTCTAGTCCCATAACCCAATGGGCCGAGTTAATAACTAACATTGACACAAGTCTGTGCTTAAAAATCTTATGCACACCCGCCACATACACAGAGAAAATAAGACAGTTAGAGACCTTGAACATAGCTAATAATTAGGCCTATGACATTTGGACTACTCCTAGAAATATGATTTGACCGTAAGCATGACCATACAAGGGCCTCGGCCTCAACGAGTCTTTAGTTGTGATCCATAGGTCTCGCAACCCAACGGGTCTGCTATTGATTATATATCATCACTAGCCTATGCATACAAGTATTCATATCCTCACTACTCCCACCTGATATTATCACATAGCTTTCATTGTTGAATATAACAGTTGATTAGGCTAAGAATTTCTCGACAAGACCAGAGAATTTCCCTTAGTTCCTTCAACTCCACTACATCTCTTGTCTTAATTTCCATGACCTTATCTAGAAACCCATACGAGGCACCTGCGGGTTACTTTCCATGTATTCCAAAACCAATCAATAGAATCTTGGTTGAACTAGAAATTGATTGGAGTCTCCGAGTAGCTATCGTATCGAGACCACACCATCACACCCCCTACAAGTTAGGAGAGCATTCTTTGCCATAGATTCATAGATTCCGTTATTGCATTTTGAAGACATAAGTTTTCCCAATTAGATTGGTCATCGCCATCACTTTCACTCTCATTTCAACTCCACACCATCTCTCGGCACGACCTCGGGAGGTCGGGTGCGAAGAAGGTCACATGTTGATTTTTTCATCGTCATGACAAATTGGTGAACCCAACGTGAAAGATTAATTCCTTCTTTTTCCTTTTCTTTCATTGTTATTACCTCACCTCTTCATTACTTCCCTATTTTGGTAAGTATTTTATTCCTTCAAAAATATGTTTGGAAGAAATTTTGGTGGGCCATTTGGCTCTGATAGATATTACACCAACGTGCAACCACAATAATCCCTTTCTCTTTTGAGATGGGGTGACAATTACACAAGAAACGTCCAAACCTCCCCTAGTTACACTTCAAACCCCATTAGCTATATAAAGATGGAGGAGGTTGATCAACTGTTAGACATGGAATATGGTCAACCCAATGCAAACCATGTTGTTATCACAAATGGAACAAGTTCTTACCATAGATTCTTGTCAAGACCTCACATTGCCATGAAATCAACAGAGGATGATCTAGTTACATGAATAGCTAATCCTCTTCATCAGATAGATGAGTCTTTGGATAGAATAAAGGCCACAACCTCTGAGAGTTTGAATACATATCCCAAGATTCTTACTTCGAGGAAGGCAAAAATTATACCACCGACTAATTCATAATAGGGTATCATGAGCCTTCTCAATCAAACCCTACGCCACATGCACCCTAATAAGGGACTCAATCCTCTCCCAATGATCTCATTTCTACTTTAGTGGGGAGAATTAGAGAAGTATAAATTTCCTAGACTTCATAACCAACACATGCAGTAGGGTAGAACATGGGGTATCCAGTTGACGATAAAGGATACATTCCTTCCAATGATAAACTAAGTCAATATCATGTACAACAAGGTTATCCGGATCATTCAAATCTAGGTGATCTTCTCTCAGGGTTAGACACACTAGGGATGGGTTCTCATCCTTCAAAATCTTATCCTACACAAGGGCTGGTTGGAAGTGTGTTCTCGAATGCCACCACAATAGGAAATGTGATGTTCCCTAGTTTTACACCCACTAGTCCATATCCTGGAGCTATCCCACCTTACATGCATATGTATTCAAAAACTCCCAGATGGACCCATATATCATTCTTGCTCCCTACATGCCATATCAAGGGACCCCATACGTTCCGTCAATGCTTATAGTGCAGCTTATCCAACTCCTCATCCTCCACTTCCTTATCAAGGATCTTCAATGGTGGAATCTTATGCAATGGGTACATATGCTGAGTACTTAAAGGAGCCTCTTGACTTCACCATACGTGGTGTCATGCTTCCATGCCCATTTCTAGATCTTCCAAAATTTAAGGGAGAAGGAGACCCGAATGCTCATATCAAGGCCTACACTACTGCTATCAGGGAATTTCTTCCTTGGGATGTTGTAGTGGCTAAGATATTTCCAAAGACTCTTGAAGGAATCACATTGGATTGGTATTATAGGATACCAAAAGCTTCTATACATTCCTTCAAACAACTTGTCTTTGAGTTCATCAAAGCATTTGACATGAACAAGTTGTTGCGTATAGGGATTAGGGAGTTCCTACATATTAGACAGGAGAAAAATGAATCTGCCACCCATTTCATCCAAAGATGGCACCAAGTTCTCTATTCCTCTACAAGTGTGCCCAACATGGACTAGATGGAACTTTGCAATCTTTTCCTTCACTCACTCAATAGAGAGACTAAGGAAGAGGTCCAAAAGTTTCCTTTTCATAGTTATGAGGAAGTTTTGGAAGGAGCGCTTCAGATTGACCAAGCCTCTATAGATAGTGGGCATAAGACCTATGGTCCCAATGGGAAATTGGTATCCCCAAATCAAAATAATGCAAATTATCAAAACAATGGTGCTAACAACCAAGGACCTAAAGGTGTGAATCGCAATCATGGTGCTACCATGAATGGTGCTACTGATCAAGCCAAGAATGTTGGTTTTCCAAACAATGGAAACACTAACAATAAAAAAAAATTGGCAATCAAAGAGGCCCTAAAGCACTATGTCTTATGTCAACATGGTCGATGTAAATCATCCACCGCAAAAATAAAATCAAACCCAAAGCACAAACTAGTATCAAAACTCTGGTAAAGAGGTAGAAAATCATTGTTATAACAATCAATTTAAAAATTACAACCAAGGTTATAATCAATAATAACAAGACTCTTATCAAATACCAAGATGTTACGAACCTAACCTATATTGTGGTTTCCATAAATTTTGGGGTCATGATGATAGGACTTGCCACGATTGCAACAAATTTCTACAAATACTTCCCAAAAACCAAAGGCAACTCTTTGTAGATATGTTCCTAGCAAATCCTGAAACAAACTCGCAATCTGACTATACAAGACCTATAGCTCCTCAAAACACTAATGTGAGCATATTTCAAGATCCACTCCCTACACATCCTAAAAATTTCAAGGTGAATTCACAAAACACAAACAAAGGAATTCCTATAGGAAACAATGACCACGAAGCCTCAACTTCCAATAACTCTCGGGTCGCTCCTAACCTTGGTTCAAATGATAACACAAAAATCTTGGGATTAGTTGAGCTAGAGGTTGAGTGTGAAATTAATGCAACAACTCAAACAAAGGAGTACACTTCACAACCCCTACCTGATATTTCCTTCCCATAGGATGATGTTCCTATAATCACAAAACTAGTAGGAGCCTATGATTTAATATCAGATTTGAACAAGACCTTTTCTCACATTTCATTCCTAGATTTGCTGAAGAATTCACCTGTGCATCATTCTGCATTTCTCAATGCACTAGGTCTTTGTCATTTAATCCATGTTATGCCACCTCCTAGTGCTCAAATAAATCATATTGACTTTGACATACATCCTCTAGGATAGAACGATAGGGATACTTGGGTTTTTTTCGATATAGACAAGATGCCATCTGACGCTAAAATTGCCCGAAAAGGTGATCCTACCTTATTTTTACAAGTTTGGGTTTATAACAATTACATTAAGAGAGCCATGATTGATGATGGGGATTTCATAAATTTGGTCCCCTTCTCTTTCTTGCAAAATTTGGGATATGCAGAGACAATTTGCTCCTCTACAAGAAACACATTACGGAGGTACGACAGTCTTAAAGTGACCTCAATTGGAACCATAATTCTTCTAGTCATACTTGGTCTAAAAACCATCTTGACATAGTTTTACATTATCAATAGGGAAACAAGTTATAACATGATCCTTGGGAGACCTTGGATTCATCGAATGAAGGTTATCCCCTCTACCTTGTTCTAGGAGATTAGATTCCTCCATTTGGGGAAGTCTTCATCACTCAAGGGATCCTAAGCCCTTCAATATACACTTAGAAAACCTCAAGAAGAAGAAAGGATTTCATATGAATATGAACTTCCTACAAATCAATTGAACAAACCACCTCCAACCAAAGAGTTAGTCCCGGTCACCCCGATGTTCCAAAGGTTGAAGTTGTTGACCCAAAAACATTTGAGGTGGCAAAAATAGATAAGGGTAAATCAATATTTGTGGAAACAGTGTCCACTAAAACCACAACAGAAATTATGAAACTCTTAGAGAGTGATGATCTGATCTTCCCGTTTGAGCCACAAGGATGGGTATTATTCTCAATTTATCATCTCTTCCCTCCGACGACCTAGGTCTAGGTGTAAACATGATAGAATTAACAAATGAAGAAGGGAAATTTGAGATTAAAATGATGCCCATCAAAACCATCTCTAAGGGTTTTTCTATTCTAAACCTTGGTTTCAACCCATGTGCATCTGAAACTAAACCTTTCATATCCATGGGGCAAAGCCTCATCATTCATAAAGAGTTGCAAATAAACACAATGCTCCACATAGGAAACAAGGTCGAGCAGTATAGTCATGTTCACCCACACACCATATCTCAAGAGTGCCTCTTTCAGAAAAATGATTTTAATGATTGGACATATACACTTTTGGGCACGGTTTGTAAGTCTAAACCCATAATGGTAGGCCCTTATAGAGAGAATGGAAATTTTGAAGATAATGGTTCTCTTTTGTGTACTTTTAGGGGTGAAGAATTCGATATTCATCAACTTTATTCACCTTACACATCATGACATGTAGTTTCACTTACATTCCAAAGTATGTACATTCCGCATCTCGTATTACATTTTCATCTACCATTTTATTTCGTAAAAGTGTGATCAAGGAGCTTATTCTTATAGCAATTTCTAAAAACTTCTAAAAATATTGGCAAAACATTTGAATCATGTCTCTTCAAACCTTCATAGTATCATCAATTTTTCCTGAATCATTTATCAATCCAAACAAGATAAGACAAAATTTTGACAGTAACCATACCAAGGCCTGCATACTTGGTTCTACTTTTGGTCTCTTCTTAGGTTAGGTGTCTTTTCCTATGGTCTATTCTAGAAGCTTCATGGTGTCACATCTATCCCATATACATCTCTTTGGAAATAAAAACACTATAAACATTTTTCCCAAGTAAATCAATTGCAAATCCATAGAAAAATTTTATTTTACACATTTATTTACCCTACCAACCTTCGGTGTTGAGCTTGCATCTCTTCCGATGATGTAGGGTTAGGAAAGGAGAGAAGTTCCCTTACTCACCTATGCCTTGCCCATGGTGATGATCCCATGCTTCCTACTGGTTGCATGGGGCAAGGTGTAGGGGGTCTCTTTGACAAACCTAAGATTCTGAACAATTAAATCAAGTATCTTGTGAAATCTTAAGTCAAAACAAGGTGAATTAGATGTTCAAAATTCCAAGAGAATTCAAAACCCTAAAACCAGATTTTTTCAACCAAGTGGCCATCTACGGATCCAAGTCTAGATAAACCTGTAGGGCAATTCACATTCTAAACTATGAGGTAGCATGAGTAGGGTAAGGTTGTAGCATCCCAATTTGGTTCTGTCAAACCTCTGTCTTTCTCTCGTCACTGTCATTCAACAAATTTCATGGCTTACGCCCTTTCTAACTCTTGGTGTTGAGCCCTCAAATCTTACTAGTTGTGTGGGGTTAGGAGTGGGGCAAGAATATCTATTTATCATATCATTTTATCACCACATTTTGCCAAGATAGTATGAAATATCAAATATTTCTTAAATAAACTAAATTTCAGCATCACACCGTGCTTGCATCATCATATATCAAAGCATTATAAAATACAAAAAAAGAGAGAAATCATTCTCACAAACATTCATGTCCATCGCATGCATTTTGAAAAGCATAGAAAATTATAAATTCTAGACATCTAAGACTACACATGTGAATAAAATCATCGATGCAAGCCAACTCTATGCAAGGAATAATAATCCAAAAAGAGATATCTATACATATCATGGTGTGTCATAGTTTTTTACAATTCCATCACACACTAGGTGCAGTATAGACACACGCAATAAGCATGAAATACTAAAACCATCATATATGCTACATAAAATGGAGACTAAGCAATAAAGTTACTCTACCTATCCACCTCTTTGAGGTCCCTTATGACCACTCTAGTTACAAATTTCTTAGGATTTCTTCTCAAAAGTATTGAAATAGAAAAGGGCCAAGCCTAATCAAAATACCATCCCCAAATCCATTCCAATTAAACCATACTCAAAAATGAAAAATGATCACCATGGGCTTAGAGCTCAAAAATCACCAAGTCAAGTATGCATAAATGAATTTGAAAATGATTTTTCTTAGGTGTGTGTGTGTATGTGTGTGTGTGTTATTATAACTTCATTTTGAGTGTATGTGTTTATAGGGTTGGAACATTGGTGCAAGTATATTTCTATATCCCCGCACAAATGGTAAATCCTCTTCTCATTTTAATTTAATGTTTATTTTTTGATATTTTATCTATCTACACTTGAGTTTTCCTTTCCTTTTGCAAGTAGCGGGGAGTTTGGACAAGCAAGATTTCGACACATGGGTGTGTCAGGTATAGCTTCTAACTACCCATTTTGGGAATTCCATACTCAGACTCTACGTTTTACTCCTCTTTCATGGCTAAGACACTTCTTCGAGGGGGCAATATATACACACCCAAAATTACATGTGCTACACTATTAAAAATGGTTACAAAGGTCCCTTATGGTGATTCAAAATCCTTTCAAGAAGGTTTTTGAGCTCCAAAACCCATTTGCAGCATATATTTGCAGCCTATAAATCCTTACTTATCCTTTCCATGCTTTCTTCCAGCTTCCCTCTCACTTATGTGATTGTTTTTGCCTTCAGTGTTAGGACCAACGCCCTGTGTAGGGTGGTGGTTCTGATCAATTTTTCTAGAATCTTCATGTGAGAAATTACATGTGAAGATTCACTTAAGTTTACCTTTTGAATGCATCCATGAGCTGAATTTGCTAAAAATAGCTTCATTTGTTTGGTTCTCCTTGTTCCTTTTATTTTTAAATAGATTTAATGAGTAGAACTACCTCTTCAATTCCTTGTGCATGAAGTAACCTTCTATCCTCCATTCCTATATATTCCATGCTTGTATTCAAGAAAAGGGCTTGAGAATTTTGTGTATCTTGCATTGTTGTGCTGCCATAATCTTGCTAGGAATTGCATAGCCAAGTTCAGATCTCTTGTGTTATCTTTCTTCTACCTACATTATGTCTAGATTGCCTCCAAGCTGCCATCACTCAAGTGCCATCCTCTTGTTGTTGTTATTTGAATTCTCAAATCCTGGGACTCACATGAACATGCAGAGAAATAAAGGAAAGAACTAAGGAAATAGATACTCATACTACTAGATTTTCCAAAGCTCTTGCTCTTCCAGGTTGGAGTTGTGTATTTGTTTGCTTTGTTTTGTCAAATTGTCAATTGCATATCAAATAGAGTAGAGAAACAATTCATTTCAATTAATCAGATAGTTGCAAGTAGATCAAATCAATAGGAAGTTTTCCTTCAATATTACCAAGGAAGTTGTGGGTGAACAATAGCTTTGTTAGAGTCATGATTTGTTCTTCACTTCTGAGGTAGGGTTGGAGAGATTTTATTTGAATTAGAGTAGATCTTAGATTTAGATTCACACATCTGCATAGATAGCTAGCTACATTCGGCCAGTTATTTTTTAAAATTGTTTATTAGATTAGATGCATTGTCTAAAAAGTTAGAAAAGCACAAAAATATTTATTTCCATAGATTAGTTTGTTTTATTGCTTTGTTCGATATATTGAGAAAACACCAAAAATATAGTTTAGATTTCCTTTGATAGATAGTTTATTCACCGAAAACAAATCAATTCATTTTGCATGACCATCAATGGTCTACAATAGGAAAAGACCTACGGTTGCGATCCTCTGGTCCCACAACCCAACGGGCCAGAGTTAATAACTGACATTGACACAAGTCTGCGCTTAACAATCTTACACACACCCGCCACATATGTAGAGAAAATAAGATAGTTAGAGACCTTGAACATAGCTGCTAATCAGGCCTACGACTTTTGGACTACTCCTAGAAATAGGATTTGATTACATGCATGACCATATAAGGGCCTCAGCCTCAACGAGTCTTTGGTTGTGACCCACAAGTCCCACAACCCAACGGGCCTACTAGTTAGTTAGATATCGACACTAGCTTACGCACACACAGGTATTCATATCCTTACCACTCCCACCAGATATTATCACACAACTTTAATTGTTAAATATAGTAGCTGATCAGGTTAAGACTTTCTGGACAAGACTAGAGAATCACCTTTAGTTCCTGCAGCTCCACTACATCTCTTGTCTCAATTTCCATGACCTTATCTGGAAACCCATACGAGGCACCTGCACGTTACTTTCCACGTATTATGAAACCAATCAATAGAATCTCGACTGAACTAGACATTGATTGGAGTCTCGAGTAAATATCATATCGACCGCCATCGCCATCACAACCCTTCGGGATAGGAGAGCATTATTTTCCTTAGATTCTCGAGATTTCATTATTGTGTGTCGAAGACATAAGGTTTCCTAATTAGCTTAGTCGTCACCATCACTTTCACTCTCATTTCAATTTCACACTAGTTTTCTAGTCATGACCTTAGGAGGTAGGGTGTGAAGAAGGTCATATGTTGATTTTCTGTCATAAAGTGACCTTGTGTTAATAATCTTGTTACCGTTTGCATTATTTTAGGGTTTATTGGATAGGGATGAGTGATTAACTAAAATCTAGATTTAAAGAGTTAATATAATAAGTACATCAGTAAATAATAGATAAATGCATAAATAAAATGACCCAAGTAATCTAAGTTATGTCAAAACCACGAAGTATAAGAAGGGTTAGATAGTTCTTGTTCGGTTCGATGATTGTTAGGAATTGTTTTGGTGAAGTCTAGATAAATATAATGCAAGAATGAACACACAAAAGCTCAACAAAACATATATCTAGAGCAGTAGGATGGATTGGGGCACCTAGAGAGGGACATGGGTGCCCATGGGCACGGCACCTTTGTTGAAATAAAGTAAAACCCTCCTCTAAGGTGTCATTGGATGTTTTTCTATGTTCACTTTTTGTCATACTAATGTTCCTGAACTATAATAGATGTCATTGCAATACCTTTAATAAGGAATCAAGATGAGCATTAAATACCTAAAAATAAATATTCATATAAGGGGTTTTGACTATCCTCAAAGAACCACAATCATGGACTTACTAAGTGAGCTATGCACTACATCTTAGACACAATGTAGTTCTATGTGTGTTTGTGTAATCATGTCCTAAGTGTTATTGTGTCAGTAACACTTTAAGAAAGTAGTGAGAAATAAATATGTGTAGAAATGTAATAAATGATGGATGGAATATAATAAACTTCCCGCCTATGTAGTGTGATGTAGATGAACCATCCTTGTTCCTTATGATATAGCTAGATGGATGAAAATGAAGCCTTTGATGGATGTAACCTTAGGTGATGATAGTAGTTCCAAGTTCTTGGTCCCTCATTATGGTCTCATAACTTTATATTTATATAGTTCTCTTCATATAATTTCATAATTAACCCCAAAGAGGTTGACCACTAAAAACATAAAATGTTCAAACAAGCTAGAAAGTGGTAAAAAAGTGGTGGGAAAGTGGAAAGAGAATTAGGGCACCCGACCGTAGGACCAGAGCACTTGTGGGTGCCCCATTACTAGCTTAGGCACCCCAATCAAGGATAAAATGACATAAAACATAAAAAAATAGGAAAGTATGTGTTGAAGGTTGGCGTGTGATGAGAAAACAAACTAAAATGTAATGCCCCGTTCACTCCCATAGACCGATACTTGAATTACATGGGGAGATGAGTCATTTTAGGGTTTTTATGTACTTTTTTAGATTAAAACAAAAAAATAAATAAATAAATAAAATAAAACAAAGTGGAGGAGGGCAAAAAACTTTAAAAAAATGCATTTAGGGTTTTGTCTTTTGTTTTTGGAATGGGCGAATTTAGGGGGCGGCAGAGAAAATTGAACACCAAATGTTCTTCTCATGGAGTGTCAAGGTTGTGCAGCCTCCTCCTAGCCTCTCACCTATGCCAAAGCATCCTCCCGGCCATGCCAAACACTGCGTGAACACCAATAAAAGTAAAAAAAAAAGATAGAGGAATTTTATCGGATGTGGTAGTTTATAATGCATTAGTGGGCGCTATTTTTAGTGTTTGAAAAAATGAAATAACATGACAACTTCTCTTGGAATGTGAGGAAAGTAGTATATAATAGACACAGTTTTCCTCATGAGATAGTCACACTATTTCATCATGCAACAAATAGGCTCCAATCCAATGAGTTTTCATTGCCAGCGTACCTCCAGCCTGTGCCAAATGGAAGCTTTGTAACAGGGTATGCACATCCGTCAAAAGCATAAAAGATTGAGGAATTTTGTCTGATGTTGTATTTGTAAATGCTTGGATATACGTGAAAGCATGTGCTTGGCATGTGAACTATGTGCCTAAATGCCTAAAATTAATGTGGCCTCCCACAGTGATCATTGAGAATACTAGATTGGCCAAGGCCACTAATGGATGCTTGGACTAGCATTGGCAATACAGAGATGGCCCAAATCCTCCAAGAGATTGGTCACACATATGGTAAACCGAAAACTGCATGGGAAAAAGAGGTAGATATATTTCAATACCTGAACAATGTTCATTGAACGAGATGAATATCTATGAATTTGGCATGAGAATTTACACTTTCTTTCAGATATATCATATTCATGTGTCACTGTAAATTAGAGACCTTCTAGGTAAGAACTTGGTAGTTCAAGGATGGATGTTGGAGATGTGATTTCCTTCTATCATTACTGTTTAGATGAGATTTTGATGCCAAGAATTATTGCCTCACCTCTTCCAAGTGCAAGCTTTTGGACTGTTCTGTTAGAACCATTAATTAATGCTTCATGTGCATTGTATTTGAAAGCTATTCCTCAGAGTATTCGTATGCACAAAATGGATTTGTTGAAAAGGCATGTGAACTGTTTGGGAGAATGCCTCAAAGAAATGTTGTCTCATGGAATGCCATGATTTCAGGATATGCACATAATGGATTCATAGTACACATGACATTTGTTTGCTATCCCAAACACACTGATAAGCCTCTTTACTGTGGGCTTGTTACTCAGTTGGAGGCACTTGTTGTTCCTTTCTTGCCACCAGAGGATTTTCTAATAGAACTGGCCACTAATTTTGACATTATTGTGGATGTTATTTTTGGGTTTTCCTTCCGTGGCTGCAAGCAAGTGAAATCAATCGGTGCGATGTCAACTCCTCGACTTCTGCCTCACCAGTTCATTTCTAGGCATGGTTCATCTTCCCTTACCTCTCATAATTCTCATGCTTTAGTTCTCTTTTGCAACGTAATAGAATTTTAAAATATTAGGATTTTAATACAATTAAATGTTTATATCAACTCGTTGCAAAAACAATGAATTGTCGTGTCGTAACTCACGAAGTCAAAATAACTCATTTTCATTAAACCATGAACTTCCACCCTCTTTCTGAGGTGATTTAGAAAACTTCTTACCCCACGAGATCACTTCAATATTGTTTTTTTCGAAGATGAAATTGACTTCCCAGTAATAATGTTGACTATCTCCTGTGTAAATAGTTAATTTTTGCATTTTTCTGAGACTCATTAAGTACCCTTCGTAACCCTAAAAATGAGATGTTAAGCTTCATTCATGTACCTTGTTATGTGAGGAGTCACCTTGACCTCTAGATTTGACCCTCCTGACGAACATTTGTGACATTTTTGATGCTCTTATAGGAGCCCTGTTACACTAGTTTATAGCAGTAGAAAGTTGTTAAACTAGAAAGTTGGCTTTCGTTTTGAACCGCCATTTGAAACCTGGATAGAGAAATTATACCCGTTTTCGCAAACCTCTAGTGTTCTTACTAGAAAATTGCATGGAACTTTTAGTTTAGAGAAAAAAACTTTTCTGGATATTTTGGCGATGACATTTCGTAGGCCTCTGGTCATAGTTTGACAAGGTCAAACTGGACCAATTAGGACCGGTGGCTTCAAAAACCTTATCGCCATTTGAAGACTATTTTCTAGTTTTGAATTCATCGACTCTGTTGAATTCTCCGTGTATATATGGGAACTTGTAGGAAGTTTCTTGCAGTGCATTCATCCATTAAACGTCATTTTTGGACATGGATTTCAAGCCCTCAAACTAGCTTTTGTCCATTTTGCACTGGGCCAACTATGACCAGTAGCCCGGAAAACTAGCCGCCAAACACAAACTATTCACTTTTTCCCAATTCCGTCAGTTGCTATGAACTCTTGGTATATCTGGGAATACGTAGAAAGTTGATCATGGTGTGCATTCTCATCGAAGATAACTTTTGGAAGCGGTTTCTTAGCCTCCAAGCCCATTTTGAACGTTTTGTAGCTAGTGAGGAAATGTTAAAATAGAAAGTTGTGGGACCCTTGTAGGGTTGCCAAACCACCACTGGAAACTTTTAACACATGTAAATAATTGTTTAAAACTCTATAGTGTAATTGTTGTGTGAAATAGAAATTTTGACAAAATGGTGTTCTCTCTCTTCCCTTCTCTTTCTCTCTCCTGGGTTACAAAATGAAGTGAAATGAAATGCATTGAATACATGTCTCTAAATTTTTCTCTCACTTGAAAATTGTAATTATTATTATATGTAAATGGGAAAATGAAAAATTATAATTATGTTAGATTAGGGTGGATGTCATGTTAGTGAATTATCGCTGATATCATGCTCATGGGTTTTGTAGGATGGAAGAATGACGACGAAAAAGGCGATGTGTAATTTAATTATTATCATTGTAATTTATATAGTTCATTGTTAAATGGATAAATGTATAATTTAATATCATGTTACGTGAAGGTTATATTTGATAATTTTTTGTTATGTATAAGATGCTAGTTTCAAGGACATCTAGGAAATGTGCATTTAATCTTAGGTTCAATTTTGATTTATAGAACACATGGTAAAAAGGTTTGATATTTATATAAAGTAAATGAATTTGGAGTAATATCTTGTAGTGCATATTCAATATTCAATAAATGATCAATGAGTCATCTTGTGCTTTCATACTTGGTAAATGTAATAAAGAGAATTAAATCGAAACACCCTACCCTTGTCCAATATCGGAGTATAACATGTTTTCATGTGTGATACTCCATACCGTAGATGACATTGAAAACCATAGGATGAACTTAATCTTGCATGCGATGGAACCTCCTAGTTTGAGTAAAAAAGAACCCGAGAATGGGCCTATCGTCTTAGTCAGTATGTTTAGTGGCATTGACTTAATCCCATCTGATAGGAGTGACACAATAAAACTTTTCTTGGAGTGTGTAGAGCTAACTCCTCCTTCGTAGCCTAGTGGACTACCTTGTCATCCAAGGATAGATTTAAAATCAAATTTCCTCATCGAGTGAAAACCCTATTGGATCTAGATGACATGGATGGAGGTTGTGACTTAGTTTTCTAGGCCTTAAACTCTTGTTAATGAACTCCTTAGTTCCACGCAGCTAAATGTGTTACCTTGGTTCTCTCAACATAACACCTTGGTCCTTTCGTGAAGGTGGTTTAGCATAAACATGTCCTCTCACTTAAATCTCTTATTTAGTTGAGGGGTAGACCCTTAGGTGAAGTTGGAACTAATCTAAACCACAGTTGACTCAGATGTTAACTTAGGGTTTGTGTGTAGCTTCAAGTCTCTTAATCATATATGTCTTCAAGAGGTTGGACAAACACTTTGTATCTCCTTTTACAAGACAATGCTAATAATAAGGCCATAACGTGACGTAGAAAATAAAGCATATAAGAGTAAAAATGAGATTTGAGGTTCGAAATAATGCCTCTCTTGGAGACCTTATATCTCGATTTAAAAATACTCTTTTGTTTCAGAGAATATGAATTGCCTTGGTGTGTTCAACCTTGAGAAAACAAAATACATGTATAAAACAAAATGGAATTTCACAAGTCATTGAATTAGAATAACTATGGTAGGGAAATAACTAACCCGTGATCGAGGAATGTTTTCGGTAAAAACTATCTTGTATTTAAATCTCCGTTAAATCCTAATATCACTATATGGACACCAAGTCACATTCACATGGGTTGTAAGAGTAAAAAGGTAGACATTGAATATATGTTTGAGAAGAATATTCTTCACATAAGAATAAGATAATTAAGTATTTTGTATGCATTTGAACTAAGCCAAATAAGTATGCAAGTTATGGAAACTTTTGTAAAGAATAAGAAACCAACTATAAAGGGGTGAACGATAATTTAACCATGGTATTAACTTAAGAATATGGGTGGACAATGATAAATTTACCCTTACACAATAATGTTCTTGGAGCGTTAATCATAACTAAAATACAATTAAAGAAATGATGTGTGTGGGTTTGCCTATCCTTGGGTCTTCTTTCTGTGGTTGGGGCATTACTAGTATTCATTCATTGGGAAAAGTGTGGCATCGACATGCCTATGTTGTTCTCTCTGTGTCTATGTGAGTCGATGACCTATGTGATTGTCATGTGAGTCGAGTTTCGGTACTTGGATCCCTTGTTGTGTTGTGTGTAGTGAGCAATGTAAGTCAAAAAAAAAAAATTATCTGGTATTTTATGGTTGTAATTGTGTGTGTAAAATGTGGGCACTACATATGGTATCAAAGCGGAGGTTCATGCTCTCGAACCTCTGGGGCAGATTGGAGTTGTGATGGTGTTGCATGATGGTGTCGGATATTGGAAGAGTAATGTGATATATGCGTGATGTGAACTATGTGTAATTGTGACCTTATGGAAGCACATGTGGTGCATGTCACTTAGTGCGTATTTGTTATCATATTGATGTGCTTGTGATGAGAGTATTCACTCTCTATGTTGTTGATTCAATGAGGAATCCATGTGTGATGTACCGCCTTGTTGTTTGTGAATGGAATGTTATTGTGGATTGTTGAGGGTTAGAACATTTTGGCTTTATGTGATATGAAGGTGTATTAATGTATTGCATGACAAAATTGATGTAAAGTGAAAGGAAGTTTATCGTGATGTCATCACCGTATTGTACTAAGTTGTGTGCATCGTCATGTTGTATTGTAATTGACTATATGTGGTAATGTTAGACATTGTGTTCATCATACTTATGATTTGTGTAATATGTAATGATTTACGTCATGATTTAGGGGCATATGGTGAGCGTATGATCCCTATGGTATAGTGATTGCACTCTAGTTGCAGAATGTGGTAATGTGATGTATCAGTAACCCATGAAAGTAGTGATTGTGTTATACCCTGTATATAAATACCATGCGTAAGATGTTATGGTTAATGTGCGTGAATCACCATTGTGTTAGTGATGTAGTTATGTGTATGTTGTGAACCTTACACTAGATGACCCTAAGGGGATAAAGCGCAAGAGTGTATGTGTAGAGAGAGGAGGCGTGGACCAGGTTTTCATAATCTTGAGTCGAGTATGAGTGAGGAAGTGGAGTCTTATATAGACTGAAAACCCACTTCTATCTATTTAGTATACTTCGAGCTTGCTCAATATATTGTGGGTGTGCACCACCTTAGGCTCAACTTATGCAACTGGAGTTCCTTCTCTTTCCTATTGGATTATTCATTGAATAATCCTATGTGATTTTGACTATGTTGATCCTTGTGGGAGTATGGAGTAATGATTCAGGCAGAGATGATGACAGTTACATTATTTGATATACTCATTCTGGTTACATGTATATTTTTACGAGCTGAGGCTCGATGTCGCAAGTGCCAACAACTCAATGAGTACCCCTTTGGTGGTGGTATGAGGCCACATAGTGATTGTAATGTGCTAATTTCTCAATATGTATTTTATTCGTAAATTAATATTTATCTCTCTTTTTATAGAACCAGCCATTTTCTTGATTGACATGTTCTTATATTTTGGGAATTTATTTGATTGTTGCATTAACATTCAGATTTTCACTAACCATGGCTAATTAGCCATTTGTTTTTCTTAGTTTTAAAACTTTCTTTTCATATTTAAAAGTTTTGTAGCCTAGCCCAAGGCTTTTGATTTTTCCACTTGGCATTTGAATGGATTGTTATGTTGGTTCTAATGTCGTAATGTGTTGGAATAGGGTCATGGGATTAACCATGGAGTGGTTGAACCTATGGGCCCACTTCATTATATGGGGGTATACGCCCCAAGGAGTTACAGATAACTAGTGGGTTGTTGAACCACAAGTTATTATGTCACTTGGGTTGGGGGTGACGGGCCCTATGTGCCCAGGGTAATAGGGTGACCTGACCTCATTAAAAGGAGAAAGGAGATGGGCCTCTATGGTTGAGTGACTGTTATTCTTTATGGCACTCTATGGTTGAGTGACCTGATATTCTTGATGGGGCTCTATGGTTGAGTGACCCGACTTGGTTTTGGCACTATGATTCTTTCTCTTGGGAGGTATATGGAGATTATTTGGTGATGCTTTGGGGAGGTGTATGGAGTTGTTTTATGATGCTCCAAGAGATATATGGAGTTATTTCTTGATATTTTGAGATGTGTGGAGTTGGTATAGTGAGTTATGTGTACCCTTGTGAGTCTTTTTGACACCTTGTTATGTTTGAGGCTTGACTCTTCCCTTGGTTGGTATGGACTATTGGATATTGTCTTGGCACTATGTTGGTATAGTCATGGTTTTCTTTGGGTCTTGTGATACTCATTGTAAATGTATCAGTGCGATGATTATGTTTTTAGTCATATGTGTGTACTAGATCTATGTCTAGGACGTAATTGTTGGAAATTATTTGCTATGTGGTCTACTTGTTGTCATTCCATGGTTTGGTGAAACCCTTGTAATGTGATACGGTCGTGAAAGTATGTAAAAGTATGCTTGTGAAATTTTAGTGTTGTGTATGACCCTGGTAGGGTGTTGTGACTGTAGTTCATGATGGGAACCCACAGGAATGAATAAACTAAAATTATACAACAATGAAATTCTAAAGGACTTGAATTAAGAATAATGTTAATGGAAAGAGATTAATGAAATAATGAATAAGAGAGAACTGCCAATCTTCATAGAACCTTGAAAGTTAAAATTTCTACCTGATGTTCCTAGGGCCACCCCATGGCCATGATTTTGTGTCTGAAATCTTAACTTTAGAGCATACTTTCACCCATAATTTGTTCCTTGTTGCTTACCATTTCTCTTTCTTCTTTGTATGTCGCATCGAGGATGATGCTTTCTTAAGGGGAGGAGAATGTAATGCCCCATTCACTCCCATAGACCGAGACTCAAATTACATGGGGAGATGAGTCATTTTAGGGTTTTTATGTACCTTTTTAGATTAAAAAATAAAAAATAAATAAATAAATAAAATAAAACAAAGTGGAGGAGGGCAAAAAGTTTTAAAAATCACAGTTAGGGTTTTGTCTTTTGTTTTTGGAATGGGCAAATTGGGGGGGCGGCGTAGAGAAAATCATTTGCCAAATGTTCTTCTCATGGAGTGCCAGGGTTGTGTGGCCTCCTCCCTAGCCTCCCAAGACATCCTCCCAGCCAAACACCTGCGTGGACACCAATCAAAGCAAAAAAAATAGAGGAATTTTGTCAGATGTGGTAGTTTCAAATGCATTGGTGGGCGTTGTTTTTAGTGTTTGACCAAATGAAAGAATGAGACAACTTCTCTTGGAATGTGAGGATGGTAGTATTTTATGTGGTTTTCCTCATGAGACAATCCTCATTGTTTCATCACGCAACAAACAGCTCCAATCCAATGAGTTTTCATTGCATGGATACCTCCGGCATATATGTGCCAAATGGAAGCTTTGAAACAGGGTATGCACATCCATCAAAGCATAAAAGATTGAGGATTTTTTGGATTTTGTATTTGCAAATGCTCAGGGGATATACGTGAAAGCATTCACTTGGCAAAGTTGTGCAACCTAAATGCGAAATTAATGTGGCCTCTCACGGTGATCATTGAGAATACTAGATTGGCCAAGGTCACTAATGGATGCTTTAGACGGCATGGCAATCTACAAAGATGGCCCAAATCCTCCAAGAGATTGGTCACACATATGGTAAACTGAAAACTACATGGGACAAAAGAGGGAGATATATTTTTAATACCTAAACAATGTTCATTGAACGAGATGAATATCTATGAATTTGGCATGAGAATTTGCACTTTCTTTCAGATATATCAGATTCCTGTGCCACTGTAAATTAGAGACCTTCTAGGTAAGAACTTGGCAATTCAAGGATGGATGTTAGAGGTGTGATTTCCTTCTATCATTACTGTTTAGATGAGATTCTGATGCCAAGAATTATCTCCTCACCTCTTCTAAGTGCAAGCTTTTGGATTGTTCTGTTAGAACCATTAATTAATGCTTCATATGCATTGTATTTGAAAGATATTCCTTAGAGTATTTGTATGCACAAAATGGATTTACACAAAAAGGCGTGTGAACTATTTGGGAGAATGCCTCAAAGAAATGTTGTCTCATGGAATTCCATGATTTCAGGATATGCACATAATGGATTCATAGTACACATGACATTTGTTAGAAATATCCCAAACACACCGATAAGCCTCTTTTACCTTGGAAAATTACTCAGTGAGGCACTTGTTGTTCCCTTCTTGGTGGAGGATTTTCCAATAGAACTAGCCACTGATTTTGACATTATTGTGGATTCTATTTTTGGGTTTTCCTTCCGTGGCTACAAGCAAGTGAAATCAATCGATGTGATTTCAACTCCTCGAACTCATCTTGCCATTCATTTCAGGCATGGTTCATCTTCCCTTACCTCTCATAATTCTCGTGCTTTAGTTCTCTTTTGTAATGTAATAGAATTTTAAAATATTAGGATTTTAATACAGTTAAATGTTTATATCAACTCGTTACAAAATAATGAATTATCGTGTCGTAACTCACGTAGTCAAAATAACTCGTTTGCATTAAACCATGAACTTCCACCCTCTTTTTGAGGTGATTTAGAAAAATTCTTACCCCATGAGATCGCTTCAATATTTTTTTTTTTTTTACTAGACGAAATTGACTTCCCAGTAATAATGTTGACTATCTCCCTGTGTAAATAGTTAATTTTTACATTTTTAGAGACTCATTAAGTACCCTTCGTAACCCTAAAAATGAGATGTTAAGCTTCATTCGTGTACCTTGTTATGTGAGGAGTCACCTTGACCTCTAGATTGACCCCAAACGAACATTTGTGATCTTTTTGATGCTCTTATAGGAGCCCTGTTACACTAGTTTACAATAGTAGAAAGCTGTTAAAACTAGAAAGTTGGCTTTCGTTTTGAACCGCCATTTGAAACCTGGATAGAGAAATTATACCCCGTCTTCACAAACCTCTAGTGTTCTTACTAGACAATTGCATGGAACTTTTAGTTTAGAGAAAAACACTTTTTTGGATATTTTGGCGATGACATTTCATAGGCCTCTGGTCGTAGTTTGACAAGGTCAAATTGGACCAATTAGGACCGTGGCTTCAGAAACCTTGTCACCATTTGAAGACTATTTTTCTAGTTCTGAATTCCATCGACTCTGTTGAATTCTTTGTATATATGGGAACTTGTAGGAAGTTTCTCATGTGCACATGTTCATCCATTAAATTTCATTTTTGGACATGGATTTTTGAGCCCTCGAACTAGCTTTTGTCCATTTTGCACTGGGCCAACTACGACCAGTAGCCCCGGAAAACTAGCCACCAAACGCAAACCTGTTCACTTTTTCCCAATTCCATCAGTTGCTATGAACTCTTGGTATATCTGGGAATACATAGAAAGTTGATCGTGGTGTGCGTTCTCATCGGAAGATAACTTTTGGAAGTGGTTTCTTAGCCTCCGAGCCCGTTTTGAACATTTTGTAGCTAGTGAGAAAATGTTAAAATAGAAAGTTGTGGGACCCTTGTAGGGTTGCCAAACCACCCTGGAAACTTTTAACACATGTAAATAATTGTTTAAAACTCTATAGTGTAACTATTTGTGTGAAATAGAACTTTTGACAAAATGGTGTTTTCTCTCTCTTCCTTCTCTTTCTCTCTCCTAGGTTACAAAATGAAGTGAAATGAAATGCATTGAATACATGTCTCTAAAATTTTTCTCTCACTTGCAAATTGTAATTATTATTATATGTAAATGGGAAAATGAAAAATGATAATTATGTTAGATTAGGGTGGATGCCATGCCAGTGAATTATCGTTGATATCATGCTCACGTGGGTTTTGCAGGATGGAAGAATGACGACGAAAAAGGTGATGTGTAATTTAATTATTATCATTGTAATTTATATAGTTCATTGTTAAATGGATAAATGTATAATTTAATATCATGTTACAGAAGGTTATATTTGATAATTTGTTGTTATGTATAAGATGCTAGTTTCAAGGACATCTAGGAAATGTGCATTTAATCTTAGGTTCAATTTTGATTTATAGAACACATGGTAAAAAGGTTTGATATTTATATAAAGTAAATGAATTTGGAGTAATATCTTGTAGTGCATATTCAATATTCAATAAATGATCAATGAGTCATCTTGTGCTTTCATACTTGGTAAATGTAATAAAGAGAATTAAATCAAAACACTCTACCCTTGTCCAATATCGGAGTATAACCTATTTTCATGTGTGATACTCCATACCGTAGATATTGAAAACCGTAGGATGAACTTAATCTCTGCACTCGATGGAACCTCCTAGTTTGAGTAAACAAGAACCCGAGAATGGGCCTATCATCTTAGTTAGTATGTTTAGTGGCATTGACTTAAGCCCGTCTGATAGGAGTGACACAGTCAAAATTTTCTTGGAGTGTGTAGAGCTAACTCCTCCTTCGTAGCCTAGCGGACTACCTTGTCATCCGAGGATAGATTTAAAATCAAAGTTCCTCATCGAGTGAAAACCCTGTTGGATCCAGATGACATGGATGGAGGTTGTGACTTAGTTGTTCTAGGCCTTAAACTCTTGTTAATGAACTCCTTAGTTCCGCATAGCTAAATGTGTTACCTTGGTTTCTCTCAACATAACACCTTGGTCCTTTCGTGAAGGTGGTTTAGCATAAACATGTCCTCTCACTTAAATCTCTTATTTAGTTGAGGGGTAGACCCTTAGGTGAAGTTGGAACTAATCTAAACCGTAGTTGACTTGGATGTTAACTTAGGGTTCATGTGTAGCTTCAAGTCTCTTAATCATATATGTCTTCAAGAGGTTGGACAAACACTTCGTATCTCCTTTTACAAGACAATGCTAATAATAAGGCCATAACGTGATGTAGAAAATAAAGCATATAAGAGTAAAAATGGGATTTGAGGTTCGGAATAATGCCTCTCTTGGAGACCTTATATCTCGACTTAAAAATACTCTTTTGTTTCAGAGAATATGAATTGCCTTGGTGTGTTCAACCTTCGAGCAAACAAAATACATGTATAAAACAAAATGGAATTTCACAAGTCATTGAATTAGAATAACTATGGTAGAGAAATAACTAACCCGTGATCGAGGTATGTTTTCGGTAAAAAGCTATCTCATGTTTAAATCTCCATTAAATCCTAATATCACTATATGGACACCAAGTCACATTCACATGGGTTGTAAGAGTAAAAAGGTAGACATTGAATATATGTTTGAGAAGAATATTCTTCACATAAGAACAAGATAATTAAGTATTTTGTACGCATTTGAACTAAGCCAAATAAGTATGCAAGTTATGGAAACTTTTGTAAAGAATAAGAAACCAACTAAAAAGGGGTGAACGATAATTTAACCACGGTATTAACTTAAGAATCTGCGGGTGGACAAATGATAAATTTATCCTTGCACAATAATGTTCTTGGAGTGTTAATCGTAACTAAAATACAATTAAAGAAATGATGTGTGTGGGTTTTCCTATCCTTGGGTCTTCTTTCTGTGGTTGGGGCATTGCTAGTATTCATTCATTGGGAAAAGTGTGGCATCGACATGCCTATGTTGTTCTCTCATGTGTCTATGTGAGTCGATGACCTATGTGATTTTCGTGTGAGTCGAGTTTCGGTACTTGGATCCCTTGCTGTGTTGTGTGTAGTGAGCAATTAGTAATTTTTCACTCTAAAATCATATGAATAGTAGTATGAAATCGAGACTAAATAATGTCTAAAGTGCATGATTTTGTGTCTACATTTTCCCCATTTTATATTGGTGAGTGGAACGCTCGGTAACATAAAGTAGATAGAGATGTGTACCTGATGTCCATGTAGAGTGATGTAGAAAGCATGTCAATGGACTAGACAAAGCATGGAATGAAAAAATAGTGGAGCGTGGAAACTAAAGATGTAAAAGTGTAAAAAATGGTGAGAGTGAACCTAGGGTGGAAATGCGTGTGTAGTTGCCAATGTGTGTGATGTACCTACATGTTAGTATGAGGTGTGTGTTGCCACAGAATGTTTTTGTTGTTGATGTCATTATTGTTGTTGTTGTTATTGATTTCTTACTTCACATAAATCGGACACTGAAGGCGAAGATGATCAAGTAGTCAAATACACATGTATATATGTCAAAACACATGTAAAGACACATGTATATAGTAAAAAGTATGTAATGGAAATGAAAAATGTAAAAGGAACATGTGCACCTAATCCATGATGAGAGAAAAGGTGTAGAAAGGATATCCTATATTGTAATTTTTTTGGAAATCTCACGCCACCCTGGCTGAAGAAGTGTAAGGAGAAAGCTTCATTATTTTTCGACCTATAACTACTTCCCTAATAAATGTGTGAAGATATCTCTGTACTACCTATTTTTTTGGGTGATCCAATGCCACTGACCAAAGTAGTGTAGGGAGGAATTCCATTGTATCCTCAAACCTATAACTACTCCCCAGAATTCTAAGGACAACCACATCCTATAAAATTTATAGTGTATAGGGTTTGAGAGGTGTGCGAACTAACTCATTGTATAACCCACATTGCCAAGGGTGGAAACTGAATTGAACTGAATTAGTGTAGAAGTGTTTTGTAGTATGTAAAATACCAAATAATATCCCCCTCTTTGTGGGCGCATGCAACATCACTCATAGGATAATGTGGCCCCAAAATAGGACCAACCGCATAAAATTTTCCCTACAATGGGGAGGTAATACGCTTGGAAGAAACCAAGGCACACACAAACAAGTGGCTAAAAACAAGTGTTCGTATGAATAAACATGCATGTAAAGGACAAGTGTACACTACATGCAAAACAATGTATAAGATATAATACAAGTAGACCTTCAAGACAAAAATCATAGACATCCAAAGCGGGTTGTAAACATGGGACACCACTCACAATGTTACAAGACACACAAGACCATAATGGTCACATACAAATAAAAAAGCGTGCACACCAAACAAAGGGCAAGGCCCACATATAATATCAAAAAAAACAAGCAAGTACAAATAACAAATAGTCATGGAAGTAAGTAATCCTACAAACAAATGTTACACATAAAGCACATGTTAGCATGTTAGAAAAATAAATCATATGTCAAAAACATGTATAAGAAATTAATGTAGAGTACTAAGTATAAGATGAAATAATAACACTTGTAAGAGATGAATTTTGATGCCCCCAACGACCATTGTAGGATTGGTAGGAGGTGAGTATCCCTATTTCATGTGAGATACCTATATCTGCAATCACAACTAAAAATGGTTCGAACACGCATGTGTGTATGGTAAATATAATGACATACAAGAGACCTATCTACCATGTGTAATTAGATGATCATATACTGAGAAACGCAAGAAAGAGTAAAAGATGAAAAGCATCAATTATATTTTACAGAGTAAACACGGCAAGGATATTCTATTTAGTACATTACAATTCATATTACAAGAACTCGTATAAATAGGAATATAGCTCTCCTATAATTTAGGAAGTATCTATAACAAAAATATAACTTACATGACTTGTTAAAAACAACCTCACTCACCCAAAACAATATATTAACTTATTTAATGATTACACACAAATAATGGAGCACTAAATAGTATATTTCCTAACATTCCCCTCTTAGTGCGAACATGGGGAAAACCTACCTTTGTACTTGCACCTGCTCATGATTTGGTGATTTTTACAGGATGATCACAAACCTCAAGGATGGTTTTGCAAATGGTTGACCACAAACCAAGAATGGTTGTTTTGCAATTGGTTAACCAAAACCACAAAGTGATGGGTTTGCAAATGGATTACCAATAACCAAGAATGGTATTTTTTCAATTGGTTTACCACAAACCACAAATGAAGGTTTTCAAGTGGTTTACCTCCAACCACATCATGATGTTCTAAGTACTATTATCAGCCCTCATCAATATCTCACTGCAGGGAATAACATAGGAAAATCTACTGAAATCTGTTGCTCATACATACATAGAAAAAACTGACATAATGGAAATGGAACATTGGATCATGTTCCCCCCCTCAATGTGAAATTTCCACTTATTGAAATCAGGAACACTGCAAATAGGCACACGATGGAAATCACACTACCCAAACTGAAACCAAACTAAAACATACATGTCACCAAAACTGATATGTGGCCCCGCTGTCGTTAGCAACTAATGAGAGGTCACTAAATGAACTCTAACCTATGTTTGCCTCCATCCTCTAGTGTCATGCTTAGTATAAGAAGTCTTCAGAGCCACTGTCTTCGTGTACTTGTGCTTCCCCATTCTCTGATCCTTCTTCAGTAATGAAATTGGCCTTGATTCCTTTGAGTTTTCCACTAAGTATATCTTGAGCTCGAGCTCTACAAAATGAAGCTGTATGTCCCTTTTTCTTATAGTAGAAACATTCTCTTTCCTCTTTATATTTAGAAACATTTTTGTATTTCCTTTTTACATACATTGTTGTTTCTTCTTCTACATCTTCTTTGGTCTGTTTTTCCTCAGCTAGGAGAGCTGATATCATATCTTCCAATGAGTTGGAAGGCATCTGACCAAGTGTGAAGACAACATTACTATATTTGGGAGGAAAACTATTCAATAGAATAGATTTTGCATCTTCATCATCTACTAGAGCTTTTACTTCTACTATTGTCAGAGGAGAGACCGTAAATCATTAATATGGCTAGACATTATAGCTCCTTCACCCATTTTTAACTTGAACAATTGTAATTTAAGAGAAAATTTTGCATTCACTACTTTAGCACCAAATGTTTTGTTCAAGTTTTCCCACATTTCATGAGATGATTTCTCAAGATCAACATAGTGTAGCTCAGTATCTGAGAGAGCAAGACCAATAATGGCTTTGGCTTTATCATCTCTCATTTCCCATTCTACCAATTTGGTCAGATCTGTAGGTGTTGGTTCTTTTCCATCTACTATCCTCCAAATATTTTTATTCATTAATTGCATCTGTATCTTCACTTTCCAAGTATGAAAGTTGAGCCCATTGAATTTTTCCAAGTGGAACTTCCATTGGATGGCCAAAAAAGAGGGTATTTTCTCCCAAAATTATAACAAATGCAATGGGAATAAAAAAATAAGCACTTTTGCAAAAAATGGCGCTCGATTTCGAGTTACCGTGTAAAAGTTATGGAGGTTACAATTTCCCGTAAAATGGTATAATATAATTAAAATTGATACAACGATTAAATTTTTTTCTCAAAATGGTGAGAAAATTAATCATGTGACCACTCGTTGGAATTAAGAGGAAATGAGGATTCCAAAAATACCAATATTTTAGAGAACTGACACCCAAAACATATTAATTTGGCAAAAAACATTAATTGCCGTCAAAATGCAATTATTAAACAAAAACTATAGGAAAAATTGATTTTTCAAAACTATAGTCTTTATGAAAAATTAAAATAATTTCCCAATCAGAGTTGGCTGTGCAAAAAACTCACGTGAATTTGGGAGAGCATAGATCTGTTCATAACTAGAGAACCAGAGCTCCGATTTGTGAACCGTTTAATGCTATTTGGAAAGCTTATTTCGATAGCTTCGCAATGGTACTAATTTTGTTTGATTTCATTACATAATTTGAAAGTTGTTCTTGACTGATTTTGACGCCCAACTCACTAAAAAAATCATGCTTTCTTTTCAAAGAAATAGCCGTAAGAATTTATATGTCCCCAAAAAATTCCTCCAATGTTCATTGATTCACTTCTAAACAGTGATAAGAAGATTTTTATATGGATCCCACCACAAAAATATATAATAATTTTTATCCTGAATGATGCATGGACATCCTTCCATGCTTCGATCATTAACCAATTTGCAGATTGAATGCACAGTCGGGAGAGTAACATGAAACAATCATATATGGAGACGTTGATGGGGTGCAGACCGTGGAAGCTACATAGAATGAGAAGAGGACTTACATTGAATACACACAAAGATACCACTGTTAAAATTATTTGCTCAGCCCAATAAAACTATATCGATCTCACACAAGATCTGATCGCCACTCCAAACAAATAGATTGGAATAAATATACGCCTTCAACTCTATAACAGGGACCATTACATCGCTCTGATGCCAAATGAAAAGCATCAATCAGATTTTACAGAGTAAACACAGCAAGGATATTCTATTCAGTACATTAAAATTCATATTACAAGAACCTATATAAATAGGAATATAGCTCTCCTATAATTTAGGAGGTAGCTATAACAAAAATCTAACTTACGTGAGTTGTTACAAACAACCTCACTCACCCAAAACAATATATTAACTTATTTAATGATTACACACAAATAATGGAGCACTAAATAGTATATTTCCTAACAAAAGAAACCAAGATATGTAAAATGTTGTGGATGGATGGAATGGAATGCAAGATGGATGACAAGAGCCATGTTGCCCCTAAGTGAATGGAGTTTTATGTAATGAGGTTCATTTAGTTTACCCCCAAAAGTCAAGAATGAACCATAAACAAGAGTGTGTCATCGGAAATGGTCAAAGTGTGTGTTGTGCCTAACGCATTGTGATGAATGTGTATGTGTAATGGTGATGATATGTAACCTAGAGATGATGTGTGCATGACCCTATAGCCGAAGTGTATATCATGACAAGATGATCGAAAGAGTGATGATTTAGCCTAAATTGTATATCACTACATGGTGAATAGAGGGATTGGTGATGTAGCCTAAAATTATATACCACTATAAGGTGAAGGAATAGGTGACTATTTAGCCTAAAGCGTATGTCACTAACCTTGTAATGTCACATGATAGAAATTCAAATGATGAAGGTGTAATTATGATAAGGTCCATTTGATTTGTACCCTCGATAGTCAATTATGAACCGAGGGGAACTAAAGTGTGTCATAGGGTAGTGATTGCAGTGCATACAAATAGATATATGTAGTATATGTGGTGATGAGAGACGACCATGTGATGTGTAAAATGTGTAATGTGTGATATATAGAATGTAATGTAAGACATGTAGATAGCCTAATAGTGTAAGGTGTGCACTATTTAGTATGTAAGATGGGGATTATGTAATGTTAGAATCGTAGACCATAAGTTCTGTGATACATGTATGATGAAACTAATATGATGTATGATGTGTAGATTCAAAAATGTCAAAATGATCTAGACTAATTGTAGAGTGTATTATGTAATATGTAAGACATGTGATGTGAGATCTATAAAGAAACGCAGTGTGTAATACATATTGTGAAGTGTGTGGGGTTCATGTATAGTATGCCCTCAACAGTCAAGTGTGAACCAAAGCACAATATTGTTTCATTAGGAAATAGCGATGTATGTGGTGTAGATGGTTATGTGAATGCTAGAATATGGATATATGTAAATGTGAGTGTGAGACATTTGTTGATGCTAGGATGATGGGGATGGGGGTAATGTGTAAATGCTATGCCCCCCAAATGCAGAAGATAAGGAAGCCATCATGTAATGTCATCTAAGAGATTGTATTTTAGGGGTCAAATTCATATGGATAGGCATTAGAGACCTGATAAGTAATGGTGTCAGGTTGATCATGTAATGAGCCATTGAGATGTAAGTTGTACATACCCATTGCATGTTATTCATCATTGAATGGATAAAGTGGACAACTGTGTGCATACCACCGAGTAAAATTTTGCGAATAGAAAAGAAATGAACTATTGCAAATAAAGACACGACCAAAAGGTATGGGGAAAGAGATGTCTATATGATCAAGATCAAGAGTTCCCCTAATGTAATCAAGCCATGATTTTCCTAATGTGATTAGAGAAGAGAAAGGATTACATGATAGATATATTGTAAGATGGAAGACACGTAAGCCATAAGTAGTAGTAATAGTGATGAAGCCATAATATAGATGAGAAGCATGAGTAGGAGGATAGAGGTCGTCAAAAGAAAAACTGAGTTGAGCTAGACCATCATGTGAGCATATGATGTCATCAAAATTAGTATCAAATGGAATATGTTCCTAATATGAATCCTTCATGAAGAGTGTACATGTGAAGAGCATTTGTCGTGATGAATATGGCATATGAGAAGATGAAGGAGCTAAAGCAACATTTGATGTAGAAAGAGACCCATGATAAACGACCAAAGCCATAGTAGCAGGTGGGGAAGGTGGTGAAGTGGAGGGAACTACATCAATGACACAAATATTACCCTCGAGTGGTGGCGAAAGAGGTATTTCATCCATCGGTTGAGGTTTGTTAGTAATATCAATGCGTAGGATAGGAAGAGTAGTATTAGGATCTCACTCACAATATTTGTAAGTGTCAGTCACAAAGGATAGTATATTCAACACCCTCATGTATGAATTTGACATAATGATGTATGGTAGAGGAAATGGCTTACATGGAATGAAGCCATGGCCTACCAAGAAAAAATTTATATGAGACTAGAAAATCAGTGACAAAGAAGACTTGTGGAGATTTTTTGGCCCTACAGTAATAGGAAGAACAACGTGACCTATGCATGGGAGAACTAAACCATCATATGCACAAAGTGAGAGAGATGATGGACTAACATCACAAGTGGAAATACCTATCTTCTCAAGAAATGACATGGGACATAAGTTGAGTTTAGATCCATTGTCAACTAAAGTACGCTTAATACCCATATTGAAAATGTGAATCATGATATGTAAGGGTGGATGTGATGGCCCCTGTGAAAAAATGACTAAGTATCGAAGCACATAAGTTAGAGGGATGAAATAGGGGGTGCGAGAGTAGGTGGGGAAGGTTAAAAAATTTGTACCCTTAGGTTTTGCACTCGAGAGAGAGACAGAGTTCAAGACTTATTCGTTTTTGCATGGCACGGGCTAAGAATAGGAAAAGCAAGATGGAGTATGGACCAAGCAAGGTAAGGACATGAATTCTTCAAGGATAAGAGAGGGATATTTTTGGGAGAAATTGGAAGACCAAGAGACATGTAGAGTTCGAGCTAATAATAAGATTAGATCGAGGTATATTTATAGATAATCTATTATTAGCAAAGCTTGCATGTTTCATAGTTATCTTTGTATGCACGCATGGCTATTTTGAGCATGCAGCCTATTTTGATAGTGCATGGGTGATAAAGGAAAGTCCCTACCCATATTTTTTTTTGTGTGTGTGTGTGTGTGTGTCTATATGTATGTATTTATTTGCATGGATTAGAGAGATTGAGATATGGATTGTAATAGAGTTATGTTGTTGGTATGTTTGTATGCATGACTTTGTGATGGTATTTATGATGTATTTAGCTTCTATTTTTGACGGGTTAATATGATGGATCATTGTGAGTGGATCTTGGTAATTGATGTCTCTACTCATGGTTATTGTATGGTAAATTTTATTTTAATAGTGATCTGATCTAATATGCTTCCTTATTATGTGTGTTTCTAAATTGAGCTCATGGATCTACTTATTATGATGGAATATATACTTTGATTTTGTCATTATGAACATACTAGCTAACACCTTAGTAAGGTAGTAACAAAGATGGACCTGGTAGCTTGCGTGCACTTCAGGTGAGTGTTTAGATCTATCTAGATGAAGTTTCGAGTTCTAGGAAATTGAGTGGGAAAATAAGACTACATTTTGGTTCCATTGTTGGGACCTCTTTTCAAACTATTTACCATGATGTTACATGATGATGGCATATTAGTTGACTCTTGTGGCCATTGAAGATTGGGTAATTAATGGACATGATCAATTTACACGAAGATATGATTTTGCACCTTATTTCAATATGTGCATGTGGGTTGAACAACATCTTTATCATGAGCTTTATGATTCATTATTTATTTTTTTCCAGTAGATTTCTATGAGTGGTTTTTAGTGTCTGCATCAAAGAAAAGTTGGAGTTACAAACCAAGGGTTTGGATGTAGGAGGAGTACCAAGATTTGTTTGATGGAGATGAACCTTTAACGTGTGATGTAGATCATTTTTGAGATGGTATTGTGTGTAGTTATACTTTGGAGTACGATGTGTCTACATATTATTGTCTAAAATTTGGTGAGTTTTAATTTTTGTGTAAGCCTAGTGGATCTTACATATGTGTTATTCCTTTAGCAATTAATATATAAATTGTGGTGTTGAGTTTAGAGAAACTACCTATGGTTAACTAAACATACCACCATGATCGTTGAAAAGTGCTAGTTTCGCGTGAAGAGGTAGGGAGTAGGTGTGGTGAAAGATGCCATACCTTGTGGTAGAAAGGTAGATAGAAGAATGGTCACTTAAGTATAATAAAGTGTGGGAGAGAAAATTGGTGAAGCAACACGATATTGAGGAGTCTTTGGAGTTTTGAAGGATGATTTCATCCGAAATATGTGAAGCTCATGTGGAAAACATGGAGCCAGAGAATCAAGATCTCCCTCACTTAGGAAAGAAAATCGAGAATCCCCTTTGTCTTCTAATGACAACACATCAAATGAGGAAAGAGTAAGGATGGAAGGCATGCATATGATCCCACCTGGTGACCTAGCCCTTGCGCTTGGTGTTCTAGTTCTAGAAGTAATCATTAATCAGCAAGAAAGTGTAGGTAATCTAGTAGCTTCAAGTAGATATCATTTTCCTTTGAATACAAAAATACATCAAACAACACATTCATCTATGGTAGCATAGACATGATCTTTATTATTTGGGGGCCCGATTGGAAGAATATTTTCTAGTGCATCATTAGGACAAAGTGTGGGTGCACAGAACATTGGGAACACATATGGAAGTACTACAACTTCGCATATTATGGGAGTTTAGTTTAGTACTATATATTTTGGATGTAAGGAAGTACATCCAAGTAATTCAACGATGTTGGAGGATCAAGCAAGATTGAGGCTAGAAAATCTAACTTGGTACACTATCAGCCCAATAAACTAACACTTAATTCATCATATGAGTTAAAGTGATATTGTAATAAAGTAATTTTTTAATTACTTAAGTTAGCTTAGATAAAGTCAATTATTAGTGAGTTGTCTTTTAGTTGTCTTATCCCTTGGTTTGTGGGATCATGTTCTATCTTGCATATTTTGTTCCCGGATGATTTCCATGAGGGGAAATAGGGGTAGTTAGGGGCAATAAGCTATTCTGCATATTTTTCTTAGTTTAGTTGATATTGTTCCATATATTGTGGAAGAGATAGAAGTTGTCCAATATCTATAAATATTGCAGCTCTCTCTTTTGATTGTAATGCTTGATTTTGATATTAATAAAATACACAAGCACCATCTTGTTTATGTGTAAAGCTTTTGTGTCAAATATTATTTTCAAGTATTCATTGTCAATATTTTGTATCGAGAGATGGAGCAGATTGGAAATTCTGTGAGAGTGCTAGGGAGTGTAGGAAGTTTGAGGGAGGAGGAATAAGAAGCTTGAGCTAGGAGGAGCCAGAGTTTCCCCCAGCCTTTCACACCCCCCTACCCAACTCCACACCCCGGTTCAGGCAATTGATTTGTAGTTGAAGAACACCTAGAGATTTAAATAATTGCCCTTAGGTAGCATACTGGATACACCTCGATATGCAAAAGGTGACATTGTTTCATTCTTGTATTTTTTTTAATGTTTATTAAAAAAAAAAATTTTGTTATTTTAAATTTTTAGAAAAATTGAATTATTTAAAAAAATATATATATAAATATTTTTTATTGTGGGGACCCAAGATTTTTTCTCTACATAACTTCTCCTTTAGTGTGATTTAATTTAGTGGATGGATGTCCCATATCGGAAAGGAACTACTATTCGTGAGAAGGAGAAGTGTGTAAAGTTTCATTTTAAGCCTAAAAAAAATCAAAAGAAGCATTCAAGATTCAAGAACAGAGATGCAACCGAAACCCAATGTATCATCCAATTTATCATATATCTATGGATTCGCGTAAAAATTCACACCTATGGTTATTCAACCTAATTGATTCATGTAAAATAAAATACAAAAAAATGAGTCGATAATAATATACTGCATGAAGTCAAACCTAGAACCAAAACCATCATAAATAATAAAAAAGGTGGCCAAGGTTTTATTATGCTGACCTCAAAGCAAGCTTTTAAGATGAAGGGGAGGTGAAACATATCTCAAAGAAACAAAGAAACCAAGGCATGCATGAGCCAAGTAAGCCCTAATCGGGCCATGTTTTTTAAAAAAAAAATTTTTAAAAAATTCCATTTTTGGATTTTGTGAAAAAAATTAGAAGGATAGAAAATTTTTTCCATTTTTGGAAAGGGTCCTGGAAAGATATTGAAATTGGAATTTAAACAAGTCATAACTTTCAATTGGTACCTTGGATTGAGGTGTCATTTTTTTAAAGTGTGTGTTTTTTTGATCTCTACGTCTTGGTCCAGCTTTTAATAAGCTTTGTCTTGTAAAAATTACAAAAATTAGAGGTTTTTGTACTTGAAAAGAGGCCAAAGAGTTAAAAAAATTTTTATTTTTGCAAATCGGCCACAGAGCCAAATTTGTAATAGGGCCAATAGTGCCAAAAATTCATTGTACGACCAAAAAGGAGCCCAAACTAAATAAAAAATATTTTTTTGGGGGTGTGCATGTTTTAAGGGGGAAAAGTGTTCAATTTTTTCTTCTACTATTTATCAGTCTTCACAATGGCTGCAATTACGACACCAAAATTCTTTTTTCTAGATTCTCAACTTTTATATTTTGATAATTATCCAACATGGAAAAAAAAATTCATGCACAACTTGATTTTGAAAATCTATGGTCTATTGTTTCTAGTACATTAACAAGATCTGCAACAGATGTTACACAACAAGCTACATTTGATCGTGTAAATCAAAAAGCAAAGTTAATAATCTTGTTTAGTGTTTTAGATGAGGTACAACCTCATATTCGTGAGGCCACAACAACAAAAGAATCTTGGGACAAGTTGAAAATAGTATATGAGTCCAAAAATAAGAACACAATACTTCATCTCTAGAGTCAACTATTGAACTTGAAAATGCAACCAACTGAGAAAGTTGAAATGTTTTTTAGAAGAGTAGCAACTTTGTGTGCATCACTTCAAGCTTTGGAAGAAGAAGTAACTGACACATCACTCGTGCCTATAGTATTGAGAGCTCTTCCTCCTCCTTATAGGATTTTTGTGACCACGTTAAACATAACTGGTCAAACAACAACTTTTGAAGAGTTAGTGAATATGCTACAACAAGAGGAAGCTATTCACTCAACTACTGAAACTGAAGAGCAGGCACTTGCTTCTAATCAAAAAGGAAAAAAATAGGCTAAGTCTAGTAAACAACCTCAAAAGCAAGGTAATACTCAACAAGGCCAAAAGGACCAACAAAAATGTCTTATTTGTGGTGAAAAGGACATGAGTTAAAAAATTGTTGGTACAACACATTCCAACAAGGATCATCAAGTGGTAAAAAGATTGATTACCAAAAAACAAAATCAGGCCAACAATAGAATAAATAAGGAAAAATAATCAAAAGTGGAAGAAGAAACCAACTCAACAAGGAAATGTAGCCAAACAGGAAGATCAATTTGATGATGATGACTTCTCTATATTCTGCATAGTCAAATGAAGTATCCAATTCTACAAATCAAATTTGGTATGTTGACTCGGGTGTAACTCGACACATGACAGGAAAGAAAGATTGGTTCTTCACAATGAGTAAAACACCCACCAAAAATCATGTCTCTTTGGGTGATGATACATCATATAGTGTTGAAGGCATTGGTTCCATTTCACTACCACTTGGGAAACATAATTGTAAAATTACAGATGTTCTTTATGTCCCTGGTTTAACAAAAAAAATATTATCTGTGAGTCAATTATTAGATCACAATCTCAAAATTGACTTTGATTGTAAAGGTGGTAAAAATATGTGCTTAATTTGAGATAAGTCAAGAAGCTCAAAAAAATTTTGCAAAAGCTTGAATGTGGGAAGAATGTTTCAGTTGGATTTTGTTCAATGAAATGATCAAGCACTTATAGCCAAGGATACATCATCAGCTCAACTATGGCATCGAAGACTTGGACATGTGAGTTTTGGCTATCTTGACACACTTCATCGATATGATATGGTTAGGGGTTTGCCACTTATAAAAAGGGTACAGATAAATGTCAACATTGTTTGGTAGGAAAACAACATAGAGCACCATTCAAACATAGTACATTTTGAGCTAAGGAAAAACTTGACTTGGTGCATACCGATCTGTGCGGACCAATGAGACCTAGCCACTCTGGGTTTCAATATTTCATGCTCTTTGTTGATGATTTTTCAAGAAAAATGTGGATATATTGTCTTTCTACAAAATACCAAGATTTTGAAACTTTCAAGAAGTTCAAAGCCCTTGTTGAAATAGAGTCTAGTAGGAAAATAAAAACACTCCACTTAGATCGAGGGGGAGAATACACCAACAATGAGTTCAATTTTTTGGAAACACATGGCATTCATCGTCAAATGGATCCTCCTCACACACCCACAAAAAATGGTGTTGTTGAAAGGAAAAATCATACTATCATGGATATGGTGTGATGTATGATTGATGATGCAGGTTTATCAAAAACATTTTGGGCCAAAGCAGCTAAAATGACAATCTATTTACTAAACAGAGTTCCCACTGCAACTCTTGATGGAGTAACACCACAAGAAGCATGGTCAAGGAATAAGCCATCTATTTCACACCTTAGATTTTTTGGATGTAAATTGAGTATGCACATTCCTAAGAAACAAAGAACTAAGCTTGATATGAAATAAAAAAACTTATCTTCTTGGGATACAAGTGATGAAGCACTTGGCTACAGACTTATGGATCCAAGAACAAGGAGGGTATACACTAGTCGGGATGTTGAGTTCTTTGAGAAGAAAGAAGCAAATGCTCCTTCCATACACTCACATGATGAAAAAATCATCCCTATAGTGAAAAAGAGATGGTAATCACTTTGATGATGACAGTGATGATGGGGAAGATGGTGAAATTCAACCTCCCACAGGAACCACTAAAAGTATGCCTAAATGGTATACAAGTATGATGAGAGATGCAAAATTGGATAGTGCCCCAACACATCTACCACTTGGAATGAGGACTCGTAGTATGGCTCGAAATGAGGTCAATTTGGCCTTAATGGGTAAATTTGTTGAAACTATTGAGTCATCCATAGTTTTAGAAGCCCTACAGTCTAAACCTTGGAAAGATGTTATGGATGTAGAATATAAGTCACTTATGAAAAATAATACATGGAAACTTACAGATCTTCCACCAGGGAAAAATTGATTGGATGTAGATGGATCTTCAAAATGAAGTACAAAAAAGAAAAAATTGATAAACACAAGGCTAGACTAGTTGCTAAGGGATATGCTAAAAAAGAAGGCATTGATTATGAGGAGACTTTTTCTCCCACAACTAAGATAAAAATATTCAGGTTAATCTTTTCTCTAGTTGCACAATTTGGTTGGAAAATACACCAAATGGATGTGAAAAGTGCCTTTCTTAATGGTGATTTATAGGAAGAAGTTTACATGACTCAACTAGAAGGTTTTTCATACTAGGTAAAGAGGAAAAGGTATGTAAACTCATAAAATCACTATATGGTTTAAAGCAGTCTCCCAGGGCATGGTATATTAAAATTGATGAGCATCTCATTCAACATGGATTCAACAGGAGTCCATATGATCCTAATCTCTATCTCAAAAAGTAAGGGGGAGATAGTGATCATTGTTGTAGTATATGTCGATGATCTAGTCATCACTGGAGGATCAAGTGAGGATGATTGAGTCAACAAAGAAAGATCTAACATGATCATTTGACATGACCGATCTCAGAAGCTTCTGCATTATTGTCTTGGACTTGAAGTTTGGAAAAGAGAAAATCATATCTTTGTGTCACAATTGAAATACACCAAGACAACTGCTCGAGAAGTTCAATATGATGGATTCTAAACCAATTTCCACACCTATGGAGACAAGACTTCAACTATCTCAAATAGATCCATCACCACAAGTAAATGCAACTCTCTATCGGTAGTTGATCGGGAGTCTCATCTACTTGACTTACACTAGGATGGATATCAGCTATGCAGTTAACTATCTTTCACGGTTCATGCAAGAACCAAGGGTTTCTCACTAGAAAGCAAAAAATGGATATTGAGGTACATCAGAGGAACTATGGACTATGGCCTAGAATACAAGAAGAATAATAACTTCTTCTTGATAGGATATTCAGATTTAGATCATGCAGGAAACATAGATGATAGGAAATCCACTTTCAGGATTTGTATTCTTTTTGGGATCTGGACCGATATCATGGGGGAGTAAGAAGAAGACTTGTGTTTCAAGATCCTCCACAGAATCAAAATATCATGCAGTAGGTGGAGCTATCTATGAAGTGATATGGCTCGACGTATACTTGAAGGATTGGGAATACCGCAGAAAGATCCAACAATCCTACATGTAGACAATGAAGGAGTAATAAAACTTGTTCAGAATCTAGTTTTTCATGAACACACCAAACACTTTGAGGTGTAAGTACATTTCATTCATGAACATGTTCAAACAACAACATCTAGCTCCAACATTTCCCGACAGAACATCAGCATGCAGATATCTTCACAAAGTCTCTTGCACGTCCAAAATTTGAGGCATTTATTTTTTTCTCTCTGTTCACTTCAGAGTATGTTGAATTAAGGGGGAATGTTAGAAATAAACTAACACTTAATTCATCATATGAGTTAAAGTGATATTGTAATAAAGTAATTTTTAATTACTTAAGTTAGCTTAGATAAAGTCAATTATTAGTGAGTTGTCTTTTAGTTGTCTTATCCCTTGGTTTGTGGGATCATGTTCTATCTTGCATATTTTGTTCCCGAGATGATTTCCATGAGGGAAATAGGGGCAGTTAGGGGAAATAAGCTATTGCATATTTTTTAGTTTAGTTGATATTGTTCCATATATTGTGGAAGAGATAGAAGTTGTCCAATATCTATAAATATTGTAGCTCTCTCTTTTGATTGTAATGCTTGATTTTGATATTAATAGACGCAAGTTTCAAGGACACACTAAAGATATTTTCCTCGCACGTTGGTGTGTGTCATGTTGTTGGATTGTGAGATTTGTCATTTGGACCATGATGTGAGTACATGCCCTCTTTTTCATCATGTTATCGAGAAGAATATGGCAATGTACTATATGTTTACAAGACACACACTCATGACACTATTGACTATAAAGTGATTGATCATATCCATGAAGCCATTAAAACTAGTGTGCGCTAGACTAGTGTAGTAGGTGGATCTAAGGAACAAGGAGAACAACATAATGAAGGGTGCAGTAATGGGGATAATAGGAATAGAGGATTCCATGGTGGATATAGAGGTCGAGGTCATGGTGGTGGAAGAGGAGGATTTCCTATAGGAACTTGTTTTACTTGTGGATCTCCTAATCATTATTAGCATGAGTGCCCTTAGAATGTGGTTTTCTCATGGTGTGGAAAACAACATAAATTTGAAGAATGTCTAGACTTGTATGAGCATATGAGCAAGCAACACAAGAAAGATAAGGGAGAAGCTATGATTAAGATACAACGTGTAGATGGAGATCAATGGATGTTGAAGGTTGGAATGAATTCTGAATTACAACTAGTGTTAGTTACCACACGACTGAGGCGTGCATGCACTCGTGAACCTCTGAAGTATAAGTCAACTATAACAAATCAAGAAGTGATTAATACCAAGTACCTTGATGTTACACATCAGAAATAGGTTTACCAGGAGACTATGGATGTTATCAGGGATCTACAAGGAGAGATTCAGAGTTTGAAGGAGCAAGCACGCATGATGGAATGATAAAAAAATTTTAAAATCCCATAAAATTACATAGATGATTTGAAGGAGGTATGTCAAATGTTATGCCAGAGAACATAATCCCCTTGTTAAGAGAGTGGTTGAGAGAAAAATTACCCCATACGATAATGTGCATGAGAGGCAAATACTCCATGAAAATTTACATCCCCATAATCATGAGTATGATAAGGAGATTACATTAAACTCTTTCAAATATGGACGGCTTCGAGAAATATTCGATGGATCTAGGTGTGGAATTTAATGTACTCACATTAGATGCTTGGAATCAGATGGGAAGACCACCATTGTAGCCTTCTTTGAATGTGTTGTATATGGAAAATAGAACTAGGGATAATCCTATTAGGGTATTAAAAGATGTGACTATTATAATTCAGGGGTCCAAGTTTACTAAGGACTTCAAATTATTGGATTTAGGATAAGCAAATAGCTTACTAGCATTACTTGGGCGCCCTTGGTGTTATGAAAAAATGTAGATTTTCACTTCAACAAGGGGTACATTAGCTTTGATTACAAGTAAGAGCACGTTAATATACCATTAATAGATACAAAGGCTACTTTGTATGTTGATCCTTTTAGTGAAAAAGACTTGAAGCAGGATATATGTGCTCACAATCAAAGAACCCGAGGTAGTCTGAGCCATCTAAAGAAGGAGTGATATAGTGGGATGATGCTCAGTTAGTTAGTGATACCACAAGTATTTCTTGTGAAAACTAGGCACATGGAACATATGAAGTGGTTGGGCTAGAAGTTAATAATATAGTTACTCATGTGATTAGGACGCACATGTTTAGGCACTTAATTCATAACTAGTGACCTCGGTACACTTGTAAAAGGGAACCTTGATGTGTTTTTGTGTGCCATGGAATCCCAATGGAAGGATGAGGGTAAAGAAGAATTATGCTAGTATATACTCTATGTGGGACAACAAAGTGCATTGGTGGACTACACATAGAGACAACCTATTAGAATGGTGAGAGGTGAGAATCACCTTTTCTACTAGGTTTATAAGGAGTAATATACCTTCACAGATATGAAAATTCCATGGGAAGTCCCCTATTTTGCACCATGTCCAGGAATGTGAGAGACTTTGGATGGAGGGGAAGGAGGCCTTATAACCATCACTTTGGGTACATACGTTCTACACCACCCTAAGAGGATGTACGCGCACATGGTATACCCATGCAGAATTGATAAGAGAAATAGTTAATTGGCAAGAGATGACCTTAGGTATGATCCATAATTTTGATTACTTTTCTACTAAACCTCCAGTCAATGAAGCACTACAGATTATGAAGCACCTTAATTTGGGAGATAGTGCAAAGGCTAAGGAACTTATGTTATATATGTTTGGAGAGTTGTATTTAGAGGTGTGTCTTGACCTTGAAGAGGCGAAGAGAAAGAAATTTTCTACGCCTAAGAAGAAAATTAACAAGGTAAACTGGTATGCCTAATAAATGATGATGATGAGACCAAAACCTAGATGTCAACTACATTGAAGGTACACATGAGGTGATGGACACATCAGATGAGAAGGCACGCATGTATCATGAGAATATGAAAAAAAAATAAAGTTAATATTGGAATAGAGGTAGACCCTAAAGAGGCCATTTTGAGGAAAACTAGTTGGAGCAGGAAGTGGCAAAGATTATTGAGCTCTGCGTGACTTTCAAGATTTATTTCCACATGGATATCATGAGTTAAAATGAGTACACCCTTCTTTAGGTGAGATGAGAATCAAACTTAAAGAAGGTGTTTTCTGATTAGGAAGAGGCCATACAAGATGAATCCTAATCTACACATTAAGGTGAAGGAAGAAATTGATAAAATACTCAAGTCTTGTATAATCAAGCCCATTGAGTAATCCGAGTGGGTTAGTGTGGAATAAAAATAATTAAATGCTTCATGTGTTATTGATCATTTTCCCACCCCATTTACAGAGAGGATATCCTGAAGGATTTACGGGAGGTGTGAGATCTATTCTTTTCGCAGATGGGTTTTCATGTTATCATCAAGTGTGCATAGAAAAATAAGATCAATAAAATATAACTTTCACCACATAATGGGAATTTTTACATACATAGTTATTCCCTTTGGACTAAAAAATATGCCATCTTTGTTTTAGCGCATTGTTATGCAAGCATTTTAGGACTTCATTCATAAGTTTTTATAGTTATATCTAGATGAATGAGCAGTGTATGTTTTGGTTAAGGATCATTGTGAAAATTTGAGGCTTATGTTTTAGAGGTGCAAGTATTTTATCATCTCTACGAATATTAAGAAATATATCTTTGTGACACCTTTTGGACTTTGTTGGGGCATATTGTTTATAAGGAACGGTTATTGGTAGACCTAGCCAAGGTTTTGTTATCTTGTGATTGGAAGAACTTAAAAATCAAAGTGAAGTGCATGGATTTATTGGTCATATAGGGTATTACAAAAATTCATTAAGGGTTATACAAAGATTTCTGTCCTTTAAAGAATTGTTGAAAGCTAAAGGAAAATTCTATTAGGGTGAGGTGCAACAACAAGCATTTGAAACACTAAAGGAAAGGCTGACCACTACACCTATTTTACAATTTCCTTCGTGGGAAAAACCCTTACATGTTGATTTTGATGCTTTTGGGATGGAAATTGGCATTTATATTTGTGCAACTTGAGAAGAAGGAAGGAATTATAGACCACCCTATTTTTTTGCAAGCAAAAGTTGACACCAACTGAACATAATTATACAACTACTGAGCGCAAATATTTTTCCATGATTTAAGAATTGCATAAGGTCGAGATAATACTTATTGGTGACACCATTTATCTTATTCACAGATCATATGGCACTTAAGAATTTTTTCAACAAGCTTATTTTAAAAGGGCGCATTTGGTGGATACTACTTGTTTAGGAGTTTAATTTTATAGTTATTGTAAAGCTAGGAAAAACAACTCAGACATGATCATTTGTCGAGAATCAATTCTAGTGAGGACATGTAGAGCATTGAGGACATAATGCCAGATGCACAACTATTTAGTTAAATAACGTACCCTTTGAACTAGAGGAAATTTCGTATTCTTACACATTGGACGGGGGCACGAGGGAATGAAACCTTAGAGAAGAAACAACTTACAATACGTGTGGCACCTTATCAGTTGATAGGAGGATATTTATCCAAGCTAGGTTGTGATAAAAAAATTTAGTGCATTCTAGAGCATAAGTGTGAGGGTATTATGGAATAATCTCATGGTGGAATTACAAGAATTCATTATGTAGGAGATGCCACTGTGCACAAGATCTTGATGGTTGGTCTTTGGTGGGAAACTCTGTATAAAGATATCAAATATTATTTCAAGGTGTGTGATCATTTCTAATGCTTTGGGAAGCCTGGAACTAGAGATGAGATACCTTTGAGGCCTATTGCAAGTGTTGAAACTTTTGAGAATGGGTCAATTGACTTTTTAGGTCCTATTTCCCCACCCGCGTGTGGGACCCAGCACGTGCTCTATTATTACTTGTATAGACTATATGACAAGGTTGGAGGAAGCATCACCTACAAATGATTTCATGTCATCTACATCAGCAATATTTTTAGGGGGAACAATATCGGCAGGTATGGATGTTCGTTGAGCTTGACAAGTGATAGGGGCACTCATTTTCTTAATGAGACTATTAGAATATTATTAGCAGAATTTATGGTGGCACACCATAAGACCACACCTTACCACCCACATGACAATGGAACTATTTAGGCTTTCAAAAATATTATGGGATAAACACCGAAAAAAAATTGTGATGTTGGAAGAAAATATTGGGATGACAAATTTTTTGTTGTACTTTGGGCATATAGGACTACCTACAAGAGGTTGAACAAGGCCACACCCTTTCAATTGGTGTTTGGCATGGAGGATGTATTACATATAGAATTCATGTTACCATCCATGTGTATTTCACATACAAGAGGATTAGATGATGAACAAGATGTTGAGGAATGCATATACAAAGCTGATGCAATTGGATGAGTGGCCCGTTATTGCCTAGTGGATCCAAAAGACAGAAAAAAGTGAGATAGAAGGCATAACATGATAGACATATTCGAAATAAGGAGTTTCTCATTGGAAAAATGCTTCTTCTGTATGATTCAAAGTTTACGTACCACCCAAGGAAATTGAAATTTCATTGGTTAGGACTCTTTGTAGTAACAAATATATTAGAATTGGGTGCATGCGATTACTGGTGTTGGATGGCACTTTATTACACGATTACTTCAATGGGAGTAAGCTGAAGTTCTATTATAAATAATTATTTTTGGTGTTTGTAATAAGGCATTATTACCACTTAGATTATGTTTCCCTTTAATACATTTTCCTTTAATGTGTTTCCTTTCATTTTTTTATGCTTTGTCAATTTAGTTTAGTGTTTTGTTGTAATAAGCATTCTTACGCTTTTGAGGATCGATTATTATCTATTGGACTCATGCATACGAGGACTGTACCATACATAATTTTAATGTGGGGTGGATCATAAATAATAAGTGATTGGTGTTTTGATAAATATTGGTACGTAGAAGAAATATGTTACATGTTCTCAGATTGAATGTGATTTTAAGGAAATTTTCTTAGTTGGAAAACCATGCGTAGATGGATGGACACACGGTGTAATGTGAGGTAGGAAGTGACATGGAGAACTACTTGGTATAAGGCATAGTGGTTTTTAATTTTGTGTATGGAGGCACGTGTAAGTAGGTGCAGTGGTGGGGAAGTAGTGGGTGTGCTAAAAGGTTATGACAGGGGGCATGAAACAATATGACACGATGTGTAGAAGAGAGAAAGGGTGGAATTAATGCCTCATATGGTGGTTCTTAAAGAGAAATTAATTCAGATGATTTGATGGATCTATAAAATACAAAGCTTGAAATTTTATTCTCATCTTACATCCTTTGTGTTTTTAAGGTGACAAGTGCGAAGTACGAAGATAAATTGTTTAAACGGCTAACTAGGTGATTTGGGATCTTTGCATTACCAGAGCTCCACGTGGAAAGGTGTTTGAGCTAGTTGGGCATGTGTGAAAGGAAATTTCGTGGTGCTAGGGTTTGAAGGAGACAAATTTGGAGCTAGGGAACCTTAGGGAATGAATTATTTGAATAAACTTAGGAGACCGACAAGTGTAAGGGTAAGCAAGCTCAAAAAATTATAGTTTTGAGCACGTTGTTAGTTAAATCAAAATAATGGCACCAAAGAGAGTCATGGTTAAGGAACCCATGAATGACGAAGAACCACATGAGTGGTTTTCGTAAATGCAATGCCTAGAAAAGGTTATTGAAGGGAGGTCATGGACATCACAGTTGATAAAGTAAAAAATTAGTGACTTCAATAATTGGACGAGAGAAGACCTGGAAGGACTTTAAGGAAGATACTGATTTGAAGATGAGCAAGTGAACCGAGATAGATAGAGGGTTTATGAAAACAAAATTTACGATCTATTGGAAAATGTTTGGCTTATGTATTTGTTTGAGTTTCCATTCTTTGGAAATGTCAATCTTCTGTATACCCGGTGGCTTGTGTCATGTGTACATGAATATTACTTCTATTTTATGGGAATGAGAATGAGAATTATAGCAAAGTTGATTAGAAAGGTTATAGGATTGCGTGACTCTTGTGAGGAAATTACAGGTGACCTTTATGATGATGATGATAGAGGAATATCACAAGGGAGGTCGAGACTTTAATGTCACAAACATATAATCTTGAGCTATAAGGGTAGTTTCGTGATTGGTTAGCTATAATTTTGGTGCCTTAGATAGGTGGAAGGAGTTGAACAAGCATTGGTTGTACATAGCGCATAAAATGGTGAATAAAATTTACTATAACATTGTGAGCTACGTTTCAGAAAGTATAGTGGAAGAGGCGTGTATCCAGATAACAAAAGTAATAAGATAACTTGGGGCGTTATCTTGTTCCTCATTGTATTTTGTGAAATTGGTGTGCCCGATGGGCCAAAGGATAAGATGTGGTTGTACCCTTTGGAAAATAAGTCACCTGCGAAGAAGTTCTCGAGCTTCACATGCCAAGGCACTATAACAAGGAAATATAAGTAGAGCACAAAGAAGAGTAAAGAAGAATACACGATGCATTTGAGGGGGAATGGCGCATCCAGAGAAATACAAAGTGAATTGGAGGGGGGAGAGTTCACGGCGTATCAATACTTTTGCTCGGGGCACTTTTACATGAATATGGGAGAGAAAAGTATCTAGTGTAAGTTTCCTTTTATGTTTACTACTCGTTATTTTAAAGATTTAGTGAACCAGTTGCATAACATGTGGAAGTTGCATCTTAAAAATGATATGGTAGATGTAGACATTCACATTTTACAAAATACATATGTCTACCCTAACAAGGAGGCATATGTAGAGACAATGGATCTGGATAATATAGATATCACTCCAGAGCTTATGGTTGTGGGATAGATATAACTTGCATGTTTCCATGTGTATCTAAGGCTAAGGTTCAAGGATGGAAAGTATATCACTGGAAAGGATGGTTCACTTCTAGTTCCTCTAAAGAACAAATAGACTGTGGGTACATAAAGAAAACTTGAAGAGACACCCCAAGGCAGGAAAAGAAGGGCTTGGAGAATGTCCTTGAAAAAGAAGACGTAGAGAAAGAAGGTAGCATTGTGTTTGATCATGGCGGAAGAAGGATGATGTGTAGTAACTAGAAGGATGGAGATGAGGTAACTTAGACCTCGCAGCCGGTGAAGCGGTCACCACGTGTAAATAATAACAAGGAAGAGAAGATCAAAATATGTAAATATGTTCTGTGAAAGATAGTGATGAATAGATTTCATGAGATGGGTGCACACACAATAATGTTTCCACACCTAGCTTGGAATTTTGAGAAGATGAAGGGATTGATGATGAGAAAATATATTTTGACATATACATCCCTAGTGTGAGTGTACATGAATGTAAAAAATAAAGCTACACCTTTGGAAGAGACACGAGAGAAGGAAGACAATTTTGAGAATCGATCGATGGACCAAAGGGTGGAATTGGAGAAAAGAATAAAGAAGGCACTAGAACACAAGAAAACATATGTGAATTCACTAGTAAAAAAAGGAATAAGAGATGGTACGAGACTCCGGACCTCGAGTACATTAATGACCTAATGAATATTAATTTTTCAAGGTTCTAAAGAACTCTTTCCTATGAACAATTGTATTCATGGGAGATAATGGACCCGAGAGAGATGACAAACACACTCACAAGGAAAAACATCTCATGGAGTATGTAGACTCACATAGATGAGCCCAAGTTTGATGTGTGTGAGGATTCATGTACCAAAAAATGAATGAATAAGGATCCACATTCTAAGCATGTGACAATCAAGCCCAAATATTTATATAATGAGAAGGTGAGAAATGCCTTTGAAAAAAATAGTTGCATAGGTTGCGCGGTGGAATGTTGATAAGGAAGCTACCTTGAGAACTTTTTGAGGATAAAAAGGATAAGGAAGAGGAAATAGAGAGCTGCGTAAAGAAAAGGAAAAATAGAAAATAGAGCAAACACTTTCCTTGAGATGGTGAGTATATTGGAGAGGAAATTTTAAAGGCACGACCACATTATGAAGAAAAGGTAACTCACAAATTTCCATCATCCTGCATTATTTACACTTTAGTATACTTGTTGTTAGATAAGGAAACTAGCATTCATGGCCTAAGTGCGAAGAAATAGCTATAAAGAAAGAGAAAGTGGTTGTAGTTGAAAAATATAGAATACGAAACAAATAGCGTACAAGATAGTTGAATATGATGCCCTACTACAAACAATTAAGGAATAATTGAAGAAGGTAGACTTGGCACTAAATATGTGTGAAGATCCAGAGCCGATCATTAAAAAAAGGACATTAGTTGAAGAGAATGAGGTCCTTGTCGCAAATAAAAATGAGACTCTGGGACATGAGGAGAGGCTAACATTGCTAGTAGAGAATTGTTATATGCTTACGGTAGTCGTGATCCTCACAAGGAGAGAAGAAAAGAACTAGGGAAACTAATAGCAAGAATAATTGACATAATGGATGGAATGGTTGAAATTTGTAAACTAGATTAAATTGCAAAAACAAGGTGGAGCTTGCTGTGATTTTATTAATATAAAATGAAGCATTACAACCAAAAGAGAGAGCTACAATATTTATAGATATTGGACAGCTTCTATCTCTTCCACAATACATGGAACAAATCTCCTAAATAAAGAAAATATGCAGAAATAGCATATTGCCCCTAAAAATCTTCTACAGGAAATCATCCGAGAACAATATTCTAACTAAAGAACATCCTCCACAATCTAAGGGATGATAACAACACACTAACAACTAAGCTAACTAAAGTAATTAAATAATTACTTTATTATAATTACACATTAATCCACATATGGTGAATTAAGTGTTAGATTATTTCTAACATTCCCCCCCTTAATTCATCATATTCTGAAGTGAACAAGAGAGAAATACTCTGAATGCCTCAAATTTAGGACGTGCAAGAGATTTTGTGAAGATATTTGCACGCTGATGTTTTGTTGGGCAACGTTGAAGTTGAATGTTTTTATTCTGAACTTGTTCGAGAATGAAATGTACCTGCACCTCAATGTGTTTGGTGCATTCATGAAAAATTGGATTCCAAACAAGTTTTATTACTCCTTCATTGTCTACATGTAGGATTGTTGGATGATCCTATGGAATTCCCAATCCTTCAAGTATCCGTCTGAGCCAAATTGCTTCACAGACAACTCTCCTACTAACGCGTGATATTCTACTTTTGTGGAAGACCTTGAAACACAATTTTGTTTCTTACTCCCCCATGAAATAGGTCTAGATCCCAAAAAGAACACAAATCATGAAGTGGACTTCCTATCATCAACGTTCCCTGCATGATCTGAATCTGTATATATTTTCAAGAAGAAGTTATCATTCTTCTTATATTCTAGGCCAAAGTCCATGGTTCCTTTGATGTATCTCAGTACCCTCTTTGCTACTTTCCAGTGACAAACCCTTGGTTTTTACATAAATTGAGAAAGATAACTGACTGCATAGCTAATATCTAGCCTAGAATAAGTTAAGTAAATGAGACTCCCAATCAACTGTCGATAAAGAGTAACATTTACTTGTTCTGATGGATCTGTGTGAGACAATTGAAGCCTTGTCTCCATAGGTGTAGCCATTGGTATACTATCCATCATTCGAATTTCTCGAGTAATGTCTTGGCATATTTAAGTTGAGTAACAAAGATGTGATTTTCCTTTTACCATACTTCAATTCCAAGACAATAATGAAGAAGCCCGAGATCTGTCATGTCGAATGATCGATTTAGTTCTTCCTTAGTTGTTTCAATCATCTTCACCGAACTTCCAGTGATGACTAGATCATCGACATATACTACTATGATCACTATCTCCCCCTTGATTTTGAGATAGAGATTAGGATCATATGGACTTCTTTTAAATCCATGTTTGATGAGATGCTCATCAATCTTTATGTACCATGCCCTAGGAGCCTATTTGAGACCGTACAATGACTTTATGAGTCTACATACCTTTCCTTCTTTACCTGGTATGACTAAACCTTTTGGTTGAGTCATGTAGACTTCTTCCTATAAATCGCCATTGATAAATGCACTTTTTACATCCATTTGATGAACTTTCTAACCAAATTGTGCAACTAGAGTAAATATCATCCTGATTGTTTTGATCTTAGTTGTTGGTGTGAATGTTTCTTCATAATCAATGCCTTCTTTTTATGCATAACCTTTAGCTACCAATCTTGCCTTGTATTTATCAATGCTTCCATTTGACTTGTACTTTGTTTTAAATATCCATTTGTAACCTATTACTTTCTTCCCTAGTGGAAGATCTGTAAGTTGCCATGTATTATTCTTAATCAAAGAGTTGAATTCTAAATTCATAGCATCGACCAAGGTTTTGATTCTTTGGACATCTTGAATCGTAGTAGGCACACTTGATTCAATTAATGTACTCATTAAGGCTAAGTTTACCTCATTTTGAGTCATACTACAAGTTCTAGGTATTGAAGTGGATGTGTTAGGATCACTATCCAACGTAACATCTCGAATTAGATTAGTATACCACTTAGGCATACTTTTAGTTGTTCTTGTAGATGGAGGAGTTGAATTATCCTCATCATCATTATCTTCATCAAGAACATCTTCTATTTTCTTAGTAGGATTGTTTTGTGAGTTTATGGAAGGAGCATCCGATTCTTTATTTTCAAAAAACTCAACATCTCTACTTGTGAAATTTTTTCTTGTTTTTGGATCCATTAACCTGTATCCCAAGGCTTCATCACTGTATCCCAAGAATATAAGTTGTTTTGATTTCATATCAAGTTTAGTTCTCTTTTTCTTAGGAATGTGCATACTTGCCTTGCATCCAAAAACTCTAAGGTGTTTTATAGATGGTTTGTTCCTTGACCAAGCTTCCTGTGGTGTTATTCCATCAAGTGCGGAAGTGGGAACTCTATTCAGTAAATAAATTGTTGTTTTTAATCTTCGCCTAATATGTTTTACTCAAGTGTGAGTTGTCAATCATACACCTTACCATTTCCATTATAGTTCTATTCCTTCTTTCAAAAACACCATTTTTTTGTGGTGTATATGGAGGTGCTATTTGCCGATGAATTCCATGTGTTTCCAAAAAGCTTTTAACTCATTATCTTGGTGTATTCACCCCCTCGATCTGAGTGGAGTGTTTTTATTTTCTTACCAGTTGCATTTTCACAAGCTACTTTGAATTTCTTGAAAGTTTCAAAGGCTTGGTATTTGGTGCGAATGTAGTATACCCACATTTTTGTGAGTAATCATCAACAAAAAGCATAAAATATTGAAACCCTGAATGACTAGGTCTCATAGGTCTGCATAGATCGGTATGCACCAGATCAAATTTACCATGGGCCTTGAATGTACTAATTTTCTGAAAAGAAGCTCTATGTTGTTTTCCTACCAAACAATTTGTGCACTTTTCTGTATTTTCTTGAAATTTGGCAGTCCTCTTACCATATTATTTTTTCAAAGTGTTTCAAGATAGCCAAAACTTACATGGCCAAATCTTCAATGCCATAATTGTGCCGATGATGTATCCTTAGCTACAAGGGCCTGATTTTTGGTTTGAACAAAATCCAACTGAAACATACGACCTACACCAGAAGCTCGTGCAACAATGTTGGAGTTTTTAGACTTATCTTTGATTAAACACATCTTCTTTCCATCTGTACAATCAAAATCCACTTTTAAGTTGTGCTCCAAAAGCTGACTTACTGAAAGTAGATTCTTTGTCAATCCAGGAACATATAGAACATCTCTTATTGTGCACTTTCTTGATCCAAGAGGTAAGGAGATGTTTCCAATTCCTTGTACTTTGTATGATGAATCATCACCCAACGAAACAGATTCTTTGTTAGGTGTATTCTTTAACTCTAAGAACCAATCATTTCTCTTGGTCATATGTCTTGTTGCTCCTGAGTCAACATACCAAATTGCCTATGGTGAATTGATTTCTTGAGTTGATTGTGCAGCAAATAGGAAGTCCTCATCTGGTGAGTTATCTTCTTCTTCAACAATGTTGCCGTGCTACGGTGTTTTCTTTTTCCAGTTACTTTTCCTTTGTCCTTGTTGTTTGTTTTGATAACCCTGACTAGATTGTTGAAAATTTGGCTTCTTGCCACTAGATGAACCCTTCTGAAATGTGTTATACCAACAATCTTTTAAGTCATGTCCTTTTCTGCCACAAATCTGACACTACTTTTGTTGAGTGTTCCCTTGAGTATTCTGTTGAGAATGCTACTTGTGTTGCTTACCAGTTGTATGAATCTGTTTCTTTCCCTTATGGAATGAAGAGAGGGCTTGTTCCTCATCTTCTACAGGTTTGTTCATGGACTCTTCCTGTTGTAACATGTTCACTAACTCTTCAAAACTTGTAGTTGGACCCATAATGTTGAGAGTTGTGACAAATATTTTATATGAGGCTGGTAAAGCTCTCAATACAATAGGGACAAGAGATTCATCAGTGACCTCTACTTCCAAAGCTTGGAGAGATGATCTCAATATAGAAACACGCTTTAGAAAACCTTCAATAGACTCATTAGAATTCATTTTGAGACAATGGAGTTGTGTTTGTAATTACAAAATAGCATTTTTGTTCTTAGCTTCATATACAGTTGTTAGTTTATCCCATGCTTCTTTTACAGTTGTCACTTGACGAATATGAGGTTGTACATCATTAGTTACACCAAAAAGAATTATAATTTTTGTCTTTTGATTAGCACAATCAAACACACGCGTTGAGCAATATCATTTTTGGTCTCATTATCGAGCCATCAACTACACCAATTATGTCCTCAAATTCAAGTTGAGTTTTAATTTTCATTTTCCATGCAAAGCATAATTATCTCCTCGTAGGAGTTGTGAATTGGGCAAAAATAATTTGGATGCATTGTTAGCCATTTGTGCATGAAAGAAAAGAGAGATAGAGAATCAAACATGAAACAAATCCCCCCTCAAATCAGTACACACCCCCAAAATTGATTTTTATTGAGTGTGGGCTCCTTTTTGGCCTTTTACAATGATTTTTTGGCACTATTGGCCATTTTTACAAACATCTTGTAAATAGAAAAAGAAAATTGCACCCCCCTTCTTGTTTACGAAAAATTAATATTTTCGCAATTGTTTAAATTAATTTTTGGGCACTTTGGCCTCTTTTCCTTAAAAATTTAGTTTTGGGCTCTTTGGCCTCTTTGACTGGACCAAAGCGTATAGCTCAAAAAAACATATACTTTCAAAAAAACGGCACCTCAATCTGAGGTACCGGCGGAAAGAAATGACAAATACAAGTTTTGATTTTATGATCTTTCCGGACCCCTTTCCTAAAATGGAAATTTTTTTCTATCCTTCTAATTTTTTTCACAAAAAACAAAAAAGGAAAGTTTTTTTAAAGAAGCGGATTTTGGATTTTTCTTATTATTTTTAATATATGCAGCCCACTTAGGGCTTACCTGGCACATGCCGCCTTGGTTTCTCCATCGCATTCAACTATATCCGCCTCTTATTCTATTCTCCTCCTCCCATTTTGCTTTGCCTCTGCAATGTTTTTATTTGCTTCCATTTGTGCTTGCAGGGTATGGAGATCTTCAGCGCACAACTTCAAAATAATGATGGGTCGACCAGATCTGTGTGCTTTACAGGTCACGGTGGAGTGTTTTGACGCCTCTGGTTTGGATTCAGGGGTCGAAACTCACCTACGACTTGAAACGAGGGTCGATCTACTCTCCTTTGGCTCGATTGGTTGAGGTGAGGATGCCAATGCACCAACACTTCCAACAATAACTCACCAATACTCCCAACTTGGTTGTCAATGTAGCTCTACAACCCCAACTTGATGCTTGTATCTTGATGTAGAGTAAAGCACACTCTTGCAACAATCAATTTTTTTTTAATTCTTGCTGCTTCTACTACTGCCGGGTGTGTGGAGAATGGGTAGGGGCTCAGAAGAGGCTGGGGGCATCTATGGCTCCTCCTGACTCAAGCTTCTAGTAATCCTTCCTCAAATCTTCTAACACTTCCTCAGCAATTATCTATAGCCTTAACTCACCTGCTCTGGTACCAAATGAAATCTGTAAACCAGATTAAATTACAAAAACAAGGTGGAGCTTGCTGTGATTTTATTAATATAAAAAGAAGCATTACAACCAAAAGAGAGAGCTACAATATTTATAGATATTGGATAGCTTCTATCTCTTCCACAATACATGGAACAAATATCTTAAACAAAGTAAATATGCAGAAATAGCATATTGCCCCTAAAAAGCTTCTACATGAAATCTTCGAGAACAATATTCTAACTAAAGAACATCCTCCACAATCTAAGGGATGATAACAACACACTAACAACTAAGCTAACTAAAGTAATTAAATAATTACACATTAATCCACATATGGTGAATTAAGTGTTAGATTATTTCTAATAATGGTTTCCTATTTAGTAAATGTAATAAGGGTGTTTATATAGATTTTTATTCCTTTTCAATTAAATGATCTAGTATTAAAGAAAGCTAGATAACCTCAAATGATAGAGGGCTTATGTTACCTCGGCTGATATATGATGGATACGGGTGTAAAGTGAATGATGGATCCTTTTTGTAGTTGATGTTACTCAGTAAATAAGAAAAATTGAAATGGGATTGATTACATAGATTTATGTGGGGGTTATCCAAAAAAATGTTGGATCCAATAAGTGATTAGTTTCCTTAGTGGATGTCAACACCTATTTTAAAGACAAAAGCAATATAAATGATGGATAATCTGATAACATGCAAAAATGAAGAAATAAAGAATCTGAAAGTGACTAAGATCTGATCTAGATACTAATTTAATTGAAATAACTATAAATTAAATGTTACTTGGTTTGGTTGAATGACCTAGATTGTGCGAGAGGAAGATCGATGGTGACCAAATCATATGAAAAGAACTGCAACAAACTGCAAGCTCTTTTGTGGTTGGACTTGGATTTAGAAGATGGGTTGGATGGATGCTAATTGGGTGGGTCAATGCCGATTGGGAATGATTCGACTCCAATTGGACCAATTTAACGGTGATCGAACTAGGTTGATGGTGACCAAAGCTGGTCTACACCAACCTGGATCTAGGTTTATGCCAACTAGATCTGGGTCGCACGAACTATAGAAGAATTTGACAAGGCCAAGGATGGATGGATGAAAAATGTAACCTAAAAGAAAATAAGCTAAAAGAGAAGGTTGTTGGATAAAATTTGTGAGTGTTGATGAAGATTAGCTACAAAAAGAGCAATGATAATGTGATAAAAAGTTGATTAAAGTAACACAACAATAGAGATAATATCACGAAGGATGATCTTGTGCAGATGCAAGCACATTAAAATGAAGTCCGAGATATATGTAGTTATTACGGGAATGCTCAAGTGAGAGAGAAATCTCTGAGGTCACATGAGAGCTTGGATGTTTGCATGCATCTCATTTTAGAATGGAAAGAACAGACTTAGTTTTATAGGGCCTACGGTGACCAAGCTAGGTCACGGCGATTGTGGGGAAGGTTTCCCCAAACAAGATTCTTTTGTGATTTGATCGGGATTTGGTATATTTAAGAGTTAGAAAATATACTTTAAAGAAGGCAAAGAGGGAGATTGGGATATTTTTGATGAGTCATGGGTAGTTAGGGATAAGGATAGGTAGGATAAAAGCATCTAAAATGGAAGGTTTATTAGGGATGTGGATTAATTAATTAATTAACTAAGATCAATTAATTAATTTTTATTAGTGTGGACACTAATTAATTAATTAATTAATGTGAATTAATAAAGATTAAATGAATAATTAATTAATTAATTAATGCATATTAATTAATGTTGATTGATGAGGATTGGATAATGATAGGATAAATGTGAATTTAATTAAATAAGGGGGTGGATAAATAAATATGTGCATGTGGGTGATCAAGGTATGTAAATTGAATTTAGGTGTCTATATTTTGCCCCATTTTGTTGAGTGATTTATAGTAGCAAGCCACGATACAAAAACGATGATGAGTTTGGATGAAGATAATAAAAAGGATTGGTGATAAGCTCCCCTCAAATGGGGGTCGATGACGTCAAGGGAAATTGATGACGTATTTGAAAAGGTAGATGAAAAAGGGTGGGTGGGTGAAGAAAGGATGGGTAAAATGATTACCAAGGCAAGATTCCCCAGGCAAAAAGGATCACAATATGAATAAAAACTATGGTGGTGACTCCAATATCACATCGGTAGAGGAAAATTGTGGTCTCAACAGAGATGGGCTACAACATTCTACAGACCATTAATTGGGTGAAGATCACTATTGTATGAATGGAATCCAGGATAACCAACGGGTCACAAGAAATTCATCAAAATATGTGCAACTATATGCAAAAAAGGTATGTAAAATCCTCCATACATGAGGAATCGAGTGAATAGATATGTGTCCATAAGAGACGAGGATGAAAGGTATGGTGCTCAATGGGACATAGAAATGGCCAAAAAAGGAGAGTGGTGAAAAATTATATCCCAAGGGGGAGAGAAGTATGGTCACGAGATGGACTTTGTACATAGATTAGATAGGATTGTAACATAAAATGTCCGAGGAAGGAATAAGTATGGCCCGATAGGACTTTGAATGTATAGATTAATGATTTGAATGTAGAATTAAAATACCCAGAGGGAAGATGAATATGGCCACAAATGTGGACTTTGAGATTATATTGGATGGGATCGAATGTTAAATTAAATGCGTGGAGGAAAAATTAATATGGCCAAAAATGTGGACCTTGAGGATAGATTGGATGTGAGGAAATGGTGCCCCAAAAGAGCACAAAAATGGCCAAAAGGAGAGATAGAAAAATGTGAGATATGGTGCCCCGAGAGGGAACACAAAGATGGCCATAAAAGTGGACTTAAGATGAGATAAATTAGATAATATTTGATGAAATAGATGGACAAGATCAAATAGATCGATAATATTAGATGAAATATCATATTGGATTTGAGATAAGATAAGAGATAGATGTGACTTAACAATGGAGATCTATGCATATGAATTAAATCACATCCTATAATGGAACGCATACGAAGAAAAGATGCCTCCAAGCAAGATTGGAGGTAAATAGGAAGGGATCCAAATAATACAAGGCACATGCGACCAAAACATGATGTTAACATATAACCAATGATAATTACTTAGACCAGAGATCATAAAGAGACAATAGATGGAATGAACTCACAACCCTAATTTAGACATGAAAAAGGGGTTCAATATGCAACTTTTATGTGGGAAGAGGGTTCTTCAAAAGTGTTGTTCCCTAAAACTATGCCCCAACTCTAGGAATGGGAAAGAGTAAACTAATAAAAGTGGGAAGCTTTATTAGGATGATCATAAAATGGGAGGTGATCAATGTGGGAATCCTTTGAATGTCATAAGGAGTAGCCATCCTTTGAGGGTATTATCTACTTTATACAAAATATAAATGGAGAGAGTAATATAAGATAGTCTTCCTTCGAGGTATCAATCTATTTCTTTTAATTTGGACTTTGATTTTGATTTGCATGCTTTCACTTCTTCTTTTGTGCATGAACAATTTTTCTTCAACGGATTATTCTGTATTTTAGTGCTTTGAATTTTTATTGGAGAATTCTTGGATTTTTATTTTGATTTGGGGAAGAGCTAGGAATAACTAAGTAGACCACGTAGGAGGGGACAATGAATGTACAAGAGACACCCCTGGACCCTTTTCTTGGTTCCAATAGGTGAATGAGAGGGTGATGGATTTAATAAACATGGAGTTCTCACAAAAGGGGAGAACCTATTGATATATAATATGATACGAGAAAATATGTGGTGCCCATATTTAAGGTCACATCTAGGAAAGTGACGAATGACCACATAATTCCAAATCATCACAATGAGAGATGGAAGAGGCTAAGATGGAGGAATGATCTAGAGATATGACTAAGAGCACATTGGTAAATGTGCTAACAATAGAATGGTCGTAAGTCAAATGCATTAATAAGTTACACTTCTAATATACCACCAAATGAGGGAATATTTTCCATGTTGGCACCTTATTAAAGTCACGTTCGAGATAGGATGACAACTTGATAGGATGAGATATGATGAGATAGATGAACGAAGATAAAAACCATGCACTAAACTTAAGGAAGCAAAAATATGGACACAAAAGTGGGCTCGGGATGAAAAATATGGTGCCCCAAGAGAGGAATGAGTATGGCCACAAAGGTGGAATTTAAAATGGGATGAATATTTGGATAAGATTAATTTGGATTATATTGGATGAGATAAAATAAAAGTGGTGTCGAAAGTTAATACCACCAACATTAAGAGAGTTCTTGGATGATTTGATGTTGAAAAAAATACAAAAGGATCAAAAATAAAGGGAAGGTTCTCCCCAAAGTGAAAGAGACTATGTTATATGCGAGATGATTTGGATGTAGATGAGTATGTGTATACCAAAGGGGTTTGGATGGGATTGTTAATTATACTTTTGTATTTTGATTGGATATATGGTTGGGACTCATAGATACGATTGGTAAGGAAAACAAGATTGACAAATAAGGGAGGACCTTCGTAGGAGAAATGATATGCAAATGGGGTGGATGAAGGAGGAGACTTAATAATTTTGATGGATAGGGATGTAGGACCAGGGGTTGGATTGTTTACGGTGGATGGAGAAGAATGTCTTCTCTGGATGAGGAAGTCATATTTCTCAATAAGATCATGAACAATGGTGTCAAAAGCTTGATAATGCTCAATATCATGACTCGGGATATGGTGATAAGCAAAAATACGATTAGGATTGAACCATGATGAATTTTTTCTATGTGGATTAATGTCTTTGATGGGAGGAAATGTGATGGTGGATATTTGGATTAGGTGTTGAAAGATGTTTGCATAAGACACAACCAAAGTGTAAAAAGGAAGATAACTCTTGTGGGTTTTAATAGGATGTTTGGGCTTAGGTGCATATGTAGATTTGATGGGTAAATTAGGCATCTTGAAAGATGAACCAATTTTGGGAGAGGGATTATATTGTTTGGATTTGGATTGAATGTGGAGAGGTGTCTTAGATGAAGGGGTTGTCCCTAAAATAGATGAGGGTGTGCCTGGGATGGGTTTTGTAATGTTGAATTGTTGAGAAGAGGATGGATCGGCATCTTACAAGGATGCCTATGAGACCTTTGGGAACGTTTACCACTAGTCTTAGATTTGGATCAAAAATTCTTACCCACGGTGGGGGTAACTATACTCTCAACCGGTGGATTTGAAGATTGTGGTGTAGATTTGGGATTGGTTGATGTAGAAACAATTGGTTTTGAAAAGGGAGAATGACTCCTCCTTGTGTTTTTTTTAGATGGAGGTGCTTGCTTCATAAATGTTGTAAGGGGTATCATTGATATATTCACAAATCAAGAGGATGTGACTAGTGTAGTAGTGGATATAGGTGTAGATATAGGAATGGATGTTGGAAAAGGAGTGGGCATAAAAGATTGGGATGGAATGGACGATGTAGTCATATGTAAAGATGTAGGTGCATGCGTCAAGATAGACATTGGGATAGTTGTAAGTGGGGTTGTAGGAGTATGTGTGGTAGTTGGGATTGATGTGGAAATGAGTGATGTAGATGTAGTAATAGGTGTGTTTGAAGGAATAGATGTGAGAGTTGTAGGAATAGGTGTGGATATCAATGGGACCAAAATAGGTGTTAAAGATGAATCGATGTAATAGATTGGGGCATGATTGAAGTGGATGAAGTATGGGTATATTAAAATTTTATGTGGATGTGGTAAGGGTAGGAGTAGATATGGATATAGGATTTGATATAGGTGTGGTAGTCATGGATATAATAGGTGTTGAATAAGGGGTGGGAATAATGTCTAAGGTAGGAGCAGGTGGAGTCATTGATGAGATTAGATTTTGATTAATTGTGTTAATGGTGTGAGCATTTGGTAATTGAGATGTAGAGGGGGTGGCTTGATTTATTGATGGTTGATTAGGAAAAGGTTGGATAAGTGAAGGGATGGAGCTGTCTATTTAGATATCCCCTTGATTTATAAGTTGTTGGATACGATATTTGAAGGAACAAAACTTCTCAATTTCATGACCTTTGACTTAATGGTATTTGCAATAGTGGGCTTTGTGATACCAAATGGGCTTGGGTCGCGTGTAATCCATGGGTTGTATGGGATGAGGTTGGATGGAGTGTACTTTCTTCAACTTGTCAAATACCAAACTATATGATTCCCCAAGGGAGTATATTTAAGAGATGGTCTATAATCTCTTTGGAAAGAATATGTGTGAGAGGTAGATGTGGACGGAGATCGGCCATGATGGTATTGGCGGAAGTTTTAGACTTGTCGTTATGTGTAATGGGTTTGATGAACTCGGTCTTGGGCTTATTTGATTGAAGCTTGAGTTGACCTTGCTTAAGGGCGTGAGTTTCGATTTTGTGAGCCATAGTGAAGGATTCTTCAAATGTTTGGAAATATTGGATTTGCAATGTAGAAGAAATATACTTCACACAAGAATGTGAGAAGAGTTTGATGAGTTCATCTTTTGGAAGAGTAAATTAAAGTTTGATTATGATGTCATGCCATCGACCAATGAAATATATGATAGACTTGTCATCAAACTTTTTAATGGTGTATAATTCATTGATAGTGATTTTAGGCACAATATTAATCAAAAAATGCTCTAAGAACAATTACATGAGCTGGGTAAAGGAGAATAAGGAATGTTGAGGAATCTCGTTGTACCAATCTAGTGTTGGACTGGCCAAGGACATAGGGAAGGTGTGAAGCATAAGTTCTTGATCATGTGTGATAAGGTAACATGCGTGTTTAAATGCACAAAGATGTTATTGGGGATATTCCTTGCTGTTGAACTTGGTAAACTTGGGAAGCTCCTAATGAGGAGGGTAAGGTTTGATTCGAACCAACAGATGATTGGGTTCATTATAGATATGTGTGTAAGATAATGCAACTTTGGGCCCTAGGGTTGTAGCTTCAATGTTGGCTAACCTATTCTTTAGGGCCTATAGGGGATCATTTGTTGTGATGATTGGTTATGACTGGATTGGCTGTGGCATGGAAAGTGGCTTGATAAGGTGGTTTATAAGTTCTTGGATGTGTGGGTGTTTGGGGAATAGTTTTATAGGGATTAACATATGTCATGGGTTGATATTGGATAAGTTGCGAAATGATTGATGTTGAAAAATAGGGACATGATGTGATTGTTGAGATTGAGCAATTTGTTGAGGTATATGATAAGTGGGGAAATGAGTGTTAAGAGGTTGAGATGGTTGGATAGGCATACTAGTGGTAGTAGTGGATGGAATGGAGATAAAGTTAATATAAAGTGATGTGGGTGGAATGGGATCCACCAATTGAGTAGATTGATAGGGTTGAGAGGTTTTAGGGGGTCTATGACGTAGGAAGTCATAGATAGGGCTAAAGGGAGGTCCAGGAGCTTCTATGGGAACTAGAGATGGGGTGTAGTTGGTCTAGAAAGGTTGGATTGATGAGAGATATGAGGATTGGTTTCAAGATAAGGATGATTTTGGATGACATGGTCTTCAGGAAGCGAGACCATGGAGACAAGGGGTTGGGTAACCAAAGGTGTGGTCTCAAGTTTAGAATATTGTTGGGAGATATCATTAGTGGAAGGGATGTCATTGGATGAAGTGGATTGTTGTGTTGTTTTAACTTGAGAAAGGGTAATAATAGGCATGAAATAGATGAACATATGTTTATGTAATTTGTTAACAAACAAATCAAGCAACAATTTTCTTATCATCATGATTAATTAGAATATGTAAAAAGAAAAAGTGGATAATAAGGGTGCCTAAGAAAAGGCAATCTAGATTTGGTTTCAGGTAATTTTGGCTTAGGAAGTCTCAGGTGGCTTCTGTTGGGTGATGAAATCCCAATTAGGTTGTTGGGTATAAGTTTGTTTTGATGTGTTGATTGATTCTTGAATTTTAAGTGTGTGTGATAAGGTGTGATATGAATTAAGTTAAGCCCCTATTTAAACTATATAAGAAAGCAAGATGCAAAAATAAAGTTCTTTTTAAAACCCCAAAATGAAGTGTGATATTTAATGAGGACACAGACAAGAACAAGAAATTTACGATGCAAAAATCAGCAAAAAGGGAAAAAGAAAGTAATACCTGGATAATGCTTTTCCTATTTTCTTGCACTCTTGATTGATAAGGGATCCAAGCCATGATCCCAACATGAGCAAGTAATAAATTCGAGTCTCATTGGAAGACATAAAAGGAAAAGTATAGAAAATAAAGAGACAACCACAAGGGTTGTCCCACCAGGCATGCCAAGAATGTTTATCTAGATTTTTGTTCTTTTTAATTAAATGATCTAGTATTTAAGATAACTAGATAACTACAAATTATGGAGGGTTTATGGTACCTCAAATTAGATGTGATGGATATAGGTGCAAAATGAATGATGGATCCTCATTGTAGTTGATGACCTATAAATAAGATAAATTGAAATGGGATTGATTAGATAGATTTATGTGGGGGTTGCCCGAACAATGTCGGCTCCAAGAAGTGATTAGCTTCCTTGGTGGATATCAACCCCTATTTTGAAGACAAAAGTGATTTAAATGGTGGATAATCTGATAGCATGCATAAGTTGAAGAAATGTAAAATCTGAAAGTGACTGAAATCTGATCCAGATACTGATTTAATTGAAATAATTGTAAATTTAATGTTACGAGGTTTGGGTTGACGACAACCCAGACTATGTAGAGGAAGATCAATGGAAACCAAATCAGATGAAAGGAACATACAACAAACTTGCAATATCTTTTGTGGCTGGACCTAGATTTACAAGATGGGTCGGGTCGCCACCGATTGGGACGGGTCGATGCCGATTGGGAATGGGTCAACATAGATTGGGACCGGGTCGACGGCGATTGGACCGGGTCGTCGGAAACGAATAGGTCTACACAAACTAGATCCGGGTCTATCTTTGGCTAGATATGGGTCTACACCAAGTGGATCTGGGTTGGTTCTAATTGTAGAAGTTTGTGATAAGGCCGAGGATAAATGGATGAAAAGGGAAACTGTAAGAAAATAAACTAAAAGAGAAGGTTGCTAGAAAAGTTGTGAGTGTTTCGAAGATTAGCTACAAAAAGAGAAACAATAATGTGATTAAAATATGATTAAAGTAATACAAAAATAAAGATAATCTCATGAAGGATGATCATGAGTGATGCAAGCATGTTGAAACAATGTCTAAGATATATGTAGTTGTGATAGGAATGCTCAGTGCAAGAGAGAAAGCTCAAAGATTGTGAGAGAGCTTGGATGTTTGCATGCATCTCATTTTAGAATTGAAATAAAGGACTTAGTTTTATAGGGTCGACGGTGACTAGGCTACGTGCCGCCGAGGTCTGGTAAAGTTTCCCCAAACGGGATGCTTTTGTGATTTGATCAAGATTTGGTGTATTTAAGAGTTGGAAAATCTTCTTTAAAGCAAGCAGAGGGGATTGGGTTGTTTTTTATGAGTCATGGGTAGTTAGGGGATATGGATAAGTAGGATAAAATCATCTAAAATAGAAGGTTTATTAGGGATTTGGATTAATTAATAAATTAATATCAATTAATTAATTTTTATTAATTTGGATACTAATTAATTAAAAGGAATTAATTAATTAATTTGAATTAATAAAGATTAAATGAATAATTGATTAATTAATGTTGATTGATGAGGATTGGATAATGATAGGATAAATGTTCATGTAATTAAATAAGGGTTGGATAAATAAATATGTGCATGTAGGTGATCGGGGTATAGATACCAAATTTAGGTGTCTATAAATGGTGTTGAAGCACAAGGGTGAAGATATGACAATGGATGAAATGCAAGTTGTGCTTGGGGAGATACCAGAAAAGGTGAAGAAGGGACTCAATGATTGGAATGAGTTAGAAGAAGACATCAAGAGTGAGTACCCTAAATTATTACTGTCAGATGTAGAAGAGTGCGTTGGGTGATGAACTATATTTTTTCCATTCTTTCATTCATTGATTCTGTTAAGTTATTCTTAATTATTTAATTCTTTAGAGATGTAAGTTGAGTAACCCCATTCTTTGAGGGTGGAAATGATGTTATTGTGGAGTAATGTTTGCCCTGTGAAATAATGACTAAGTATCAAAAGCACATAAGTTAGATGCATGAAAGAAGGGGGTGCGATATTAGGCACAAAAGGTTGATAGATTTTTCTCCCTAAGGTTTTGCACCCAAAAAGAGACAGAGTTTGATACTTAGCCATTTTTGCATGGCATGGGATAATAATAGGAAAATAAATATGGAGTATTAACCAAGCAAGGTAAGGACATGAAGACTTCAAGGATAAGCGAGGGCTATTTTTGGGAGCAAGTGGAAGACTAAGAGACATGCAGAGTTTGAGCTAATAATAGGATTAGATCAAGGTTTATTTATAAATAATTTATTATTAGTGAATCTTGCATTCTTCATAGTTATATTTGTATACATGCATGGATATATTGAGCATGCAGTTTATTTTGAGAGTGCATGGATGGTGAAGGGAAAGTCCCCACCCCTATATATATGAATTGATTTGCATGGAATAGAGAGATCAAGATCTAGATTCTAACATAGTTATGTTTCTGGTATGTTTGTGCGCATGACTTTGTGATGGTATTTATGATATATTCAGCCTCTATTTTTGATGGGTTAAGATGATGGATCGTTGTGAGTGGATCCTAGTAATCGATGTTTCTACTCATGGTTATTGTATGGTAAATCTGATTGTAATAGTTATCTGATCTAATATGCTTCCTTATTGTGTGTGTTTCCAAATTAAGCTCATGGATCTGGTTATTATAATGGAATATATACTTTGATTGTGGTTACTATGAACATGCATTCTAACACCTTGGAAAGATATAACAAAGAGGGACCCAGTAGCTTTGTGTGCTTTGGGTGAGCATTCAGATCTATCTGGATGAATTTCCAGCGTGCCTAAGAAATTGAGTGGGAAAGTAAAGACTACGGGATCATTTTCAAAGTGTTAAGATCAACTGGAGGATTAGACTTGAATTTTATGTGTTGATAAAATACATCTACAAACTTTTGATAGACTGAGTCAGGATGCATATTAGCATGAATGTGAGTAATGGCAAGAGGATTTTGGACTCTATGCCTTACATCAGGATGTGCAAGCAAATAATCATTGATTGAGATGCTCATGATGACTATACTTTAGAATGATAAGCAAAGAATGAGGATCCTAAAAGCATGAAGATTGATTTTGGATTCAATAAAATGAATAAATAAAATATGGATTTTAATATTTAATCTAAGAATTAAAAAATTAAATAATAGATAAATTCATAAAGAAAATGACCCAAGAAATCTAAGCTATGAAAATATGAAACCCTAAAGTGAAAGAAGGGTTAGATAGAGTTTAGTTGATTTGATGATTGTTAGGAACTATTTCATAGTGAAGACCAGATAAACAGAATGCATGAATGAAAACACGAAGCTCAGAAAACACATATCTGAAGAAGAGGCTAGATTGGGGTGCTTAGAGAGGGACAGGGGCGCCCGTGAGTGCCCTAGTCTGAGATATGGGTGCCCTAGTCTATGGAAATAACCTAAAACCCTCCTATGAGGTGTCATTGGTTGTTATCCTATGTTCTCTTTTTTCTCACTAACTTTTATTAACTATGTCGATGTCGTTGCAATACTTACAAGAAGGAATCACCTAAAAAAACCCAAGACAAGCATCAAATCACTAAAAAAAGAAAGATGTATATGAATGGTTCAAACTGTCCCTCACCGGCCATAATGGTGGACTTACTAATTGAGCATTGCACTACATCTCAAACCCAATGTAGTTCTATGTGTGTGTGCAATCCTACCCTACATGCTCTTGTGTCATTCACACTTTGTGAAAGTAGCAATAAATCACTATGTGTAGAAATGTGATAAAATGGTGGATGAAATAGAATAAAATTCCTTCCTTTGTAGTGTGATGCGAGATGAACCAGCGTTGAGCCTTGTGATGGAGCTAAATGGATGCAAATGAATCCTTTTATGGATGCAACCTTAGGTGATGATAGTGGTGTCTAGTGCTTCGTCCTCATTATGGTCTCATAACTTTATATTTATATGGTTCTCTTGATCTAATTTCATAATTAACCCCAAAGAGGCCGACCACCAAAAATATAGAATGCTCAAACAGCTAGAAAGTGCCCAAAAAGTGGTGGGAAAGTTGAAAGAGGATCAAGGCACCCCAACTAGGACCAAGGCGCTTGTGGGCATCCCAATACTAGCCAGTGCCCCTGCATAAGGCTAAAATGATGCAAAATGACAAAAATAGACTAGGAAAGTATGTGTTGAAGGTTGGAAATGATGACATAAAGAAAAGTAAAATGGCCAAAATATGGGGGTTAATTAGTAATTTCTTCACTCAAAAACCATATGAATAGTAGTATGATGATACCGAGACTAAATAATGTCTAAAGTGCATGATTTTTTGTGTACAATTATCAAGGTACAACATCTCATTGTGTAGATGGATCAAAATAACCCTAATGATGTTATCCACCAATGAAAAATATGGGATCCTACTCGAGAATCCAAATTCAAATCTAAAATGACCTTTGCATTATCTTTATATGTTTTTATCCCTATAGCTCCATCAATGTTAACCAATAATTTGGAATCGGCCTCTAACCTAGTATGATCATACTCTATGATACTAGAATGGATGTATTTCTATATTTAAAAATCATGTGTGGGCTTTAATTGAATGTGGAATAATAGCCCTATTAGATCATGTTGCATTGACTTTAATGTTCTCTTTTGAAATTTGGTTCAGTAATTCGGATTGCGGGAAAATTGTGGAGTTGCCATTATACAAGCCCTAATTTTATTTTCTAAGCCCTAATTTTCTTCTTCACTCAAGTTATGTATCTCTTCACTCCTAGTTTTTCACTTGATGACTAAATGATATCATCTTATTCTCTACTTATTCTTATATATAGGTTTTTCGTAATCACCTACCACAGCTTATTACTTTTTTTTGCGAGTATTCCTTACTTTCTTTGTTAATGTTTTTTTATTCATGGCTAGCATTCTTCTTTGTTGTGCAGAGTTTCTTTTAATTCATGTATTATTTTATTTTAGTATGGGATGATCCTTATTTCTGTGTTGTTCTAATGTTTTGTAGCTTTCTAACTTCCTTTCATGATTTGTATGTTCCTCTTTGTCTTGTGGTTTTGACCTTATCCCTTTGTTATAAGATTTCTTATTTTACCCTTTGTTCTGCAATTTGTTCCCTTTTCCTACCTTTTGTGGGTTTTTTCCTCTTCTTTATGTCACTTTTTTCCTTTTTCTTCCTTTTTGTTTCTCCTATCTTCTTTTTGTCACAAGTTTTCAATTTTTCTATTTTCCTTCATCCTTGTCTCATGGTTTGACCACAAATTCCTATTATTATCCTTATTTATTTCCTCTCTTATCTCATCATTTTGCCTTTTGATTCTCTGAGAGAAGGTGCCCTTGCATGTTTTCACCTTTATCCTCATCTAATACACCAAATTTATGCTTTCCATAAGTGAGAGATGTTTAAATTTATTTTTTATTTTTCTCTTTCTTTGTTTTTTGTTTTATTTTTCTATTTTTCCTTCTCTCTTTATTTTTTTCCTTTTTATTTTTATTGTTTATTTCACTCTATGGTGTAGTATCTCTTTATCTATGCTCCATAAACATAACATGATAGTTCCAAACTTCTCAATGTGATCAATTTGATAACACTTGATGGTAGAATGTTTGTGACTATATATGGTCCTAGTCATCTAATTGTTTACTTCCCTAGTTTTAATACTTGTTATCATATAAGAATACTTTATCACCAACCTAAAACTCTTTGTGTTTATAATGTCTATCATCTCATGATTTTTGTCTTCTATTCTTCTGATTTTGGTTGCACATGATAACGAATCATTTTCATCCAGCTTTTCTAAGGAAACTAATCTTTCATCCATTGAAGGCTCTTCATTCATTTTGAGTGCTACCACTACTCTTAGACTAGGAAGGATGAACTCCTTAAGCACCACAACTTATAACCTATAAATGAATTGGAATGGTGAATACTCTGTTAATATTTTATATGTAGTCATGTATGCCCATAGTGTTGTGGGTATCTTTAAATCCATTCCACCTTGTATAAAGAGAATATTTTTAATACTTTTTCAAGGACCTTGTTGAACACTTCCAAATTCCATTTTCCTATGGATGATATGGGTTAATTTTATTGTGATTTATCATGAAATGTTTGTGTATTTATTGTATTATTTCATTCACAAATTACTTCCTTGGTCATTGGTAATACATAGCAGACATCTAAACCTTGTGATTATGTTATTTGTAGATGAACTTTGTTGTGGTTTGTGTGGTGCAATATTTTTGGAATTAATTCAACCCATATTATTATGTATTGTGCTCCTATGATTATGAACCTTGCATGTGAATTCCATGTCATGATTTTAATTAGCTCGATGAAATATTTCCAATTTTTCAAATGGGGCTAAGGATAAAATTGGTGTCAATGCCATTTCATCTCTTTCATTCAATTATCCTATTCTCTTTCATGCATCACATGCTTTCACATGTTTATGGGCATCTTTAAAAATTTGGACCACCATAATCTTACCATCAAAACTCTATGCATTGTTGTATCTCCCCATAATGTTTTCCTGTGAATCCTTCATGGGATTATTTTAAGATATCCTCTCATTTATGTACGAGGAATACTCTTAGAATTATTATATATATATATATATATATATATATATTCTTGTTCAATTATCCTTGAGTTAGGGTGAAAGGGAAGACTGAACTAACAACTTCTATTATGTTGCTTTGTGTATTCTATGGGAAACTCATCGATGGCCGATAATTGTGCAATGTTTCTAATTCTTCAATAATTACCTCTATGTGGAATAAATGAGCACCATGGAAATTGTTGTCAATGGGACCATGGTCCTCTCCTATGTCACTCTGGAAAAATAATATGGTCTATTGTTCAATTTTCCTAGCTTCACTGATATGGTGAAGTCAATTTCTTGGAACATCATCAACCATCTATAAACCCTACCTTACAATACTTGTTTGTTTATTAAATAATTCAAAGTTTCACGATCAGCATAGTAACAAAATGGTGTAGCTAATATGTAATGTATGAATTTTTGCATGGAATACACCATTGTTAAGCCTTCCTCTCTATAGTGGAGTAGTTTCTCTCTAGTTTGGTTGTTTTCCTACTTAAAAATGTAATAGGGTGATCCATCTTGTCCTATATTTTAGAAAACATCATTCCTATTTCTATCCCAAAAGCATCTACATGAACATGAAATGCTACCTTCAAGTATTGGAATATCATAATTGAAGCATAAAATATCTTATCCCTTTCTTACTTCAAATGCATCTACACATTATTTTTTACATTTCATCTATTTATTTGTCCTTTCCTTTAGCAATTCCTCCAATGGGGAAATTATAGATACATAGTTCTTATGAATTTTTGTGATATCCTATATATCTCAATATAATACAAACATCCTTTTGTGTTTTTGAACGTGGCATTATTACTATGATGGATATTTTTAAGGGATCTATCAAAAACCCATCTTTGCAAATTATATTTCCAAGCAATGTGCTAGATGGTGTGAGGAATATGCATTTATTCAATTTCGGTGAGATTTTCAATGCATGACATCTCTCAAACATCAATTATAACACCTAGATATGAACCTCCAAAAACTTGTATATAATCTAATGATCTAGATATACTTAGAGAAAACCATGTATAAAATCCTTGAACACATCCACCATAATGTGGCTAAATATAGTTGATGTGTTCTTAAAACCAAGGGGAATTAATATGTACATTAATAAGCCCCATTCTATTACAAACATTATTTTTGGCTAGTCCTTTGGAGCTCTTCTAGTCTAGTGATAACCGGACAATCCATTAGTGAAGGGATAAACTTGTCTTCCTACCACATTTTCTAGGACTTCTTTAATGAAAGGGGTGGGAAATGGATCATGGATACATGCTTTATTCATTTCCCGTAGTCCTCATAGATCCTTATTTCTCCATTTTTCTTATTTTGTACTACCATTGGGATTATCCATTAAGCATCCTCCATTGGTTTGATGATTCATTCATTCAACATTTTGTCAATATCATTTTTTACCTTCATTTTGAGATTAGGTTTAATCTTGTATGGCCTTTTATTTTATGGTTTGGCCCCTTCCTTGATTTAGAATTACATTTTCCCGTGTTCCTTAATTTAATGGAGTTATTTGAACTCTTTGGGGAAGAGGCCCTGGTATCATTTGAGAATTTCTCTAATTTTGGACACTTCGCTTCTTCTCGTAATCCCCTATTTTTGTTAATTTTCCTTCACCATTTTGTACAATTCTTTCTTCTCTTATTTTCAATGGTTTGTAAAAATACTAATTTTTCTTAGTGTTTGTTTCAACTATATTTCTTTCTCCTTCTTTGACATTGAATTTCAAGTTTTGTGGTTGTTATTCTACATATAAATATTTTTTTTTTCGTGGAAAAAATAATGACATCTCTTTTATTTTTTTAGTTTTATGTTTTCACTTCTCTTGTTGGTTTCTTTTGTTATATTCTCTCTATTTATCTACATAAACAAAATAATTGTGTCCTCGTCAAGAATAATAGAAATTTGTGATCCTTTACAATGCATGTAGAATATGTAAAATATCATCCCATTAATTTAATGTGCGGATAAAGTCAATTACTAGTTGATCCCATTTCTTGTTTTTTTGTCTCCTAATGAAGATACCAAATCTTTGGTATAGGGACCTAGAGTCCAAAAACAATTGTATCTATATTGTTGAGTATGTTTATTTGCATAGCTTCTAGTTTTTAGGTAGAGATTAATATGTTTTTGGGGTATCCTTCACTGTGTATTCTAGGATTACCACATAATATCCTTCACTTTCTACATTTTTGTTATGAGAAATATCACTACCGATTTCCACCGCATAATGTTATGATTATGTGTTTCCCAAGAAAAAGTAGAATTTAGTGACTTGTGTGTCATCTAGGGATTCCATTCTAGTTGATTCATTTGGAAATACCCTAGTAATTTGTTCCAAATACCCTTTGCATCCCTAATTCCAAGTAAATTTAGGTAATATCGTATATCATGCTCCACTGATTAATCTAAACACCTATTTTACTTCTTGCTTATTGTTTTCTTCTCATTCGGTGTTGTTGCACATGTTATGAGTGATTTTATGGTATATTGTGGTTTTATTGTTTATCATGGAAAATATTTCTATTTTTTTATTCCACAGACTTTCTTATTCTTCCTTCGTAGGATAATGCTCTTCTTCTTCTATTTGGGATTCCTCCTCCATTCACCAATATATTTCTTTCTCTTCTCTTGTGGATTAATACTTGTCATTTTCTATTGTATCCTCTTTGTGTGAGGAGATATGCCTAAATTGTAATAGGTTACAAACCCTTAATTCTAAAATACCATACACCTATACTTATACGTCATGATCTAAATTGGATTCGTACTCTCACTTTCAAATACTACTATTCCCCTTCTAATTTAGGCTCAATGGATTTGTTGACATTATAAATCTTGTTGATAGCATATATTCCTTATGTCTTATCAAAATCCTCATCATCTTCATTATCATTTCATACCTCATCTTACCATATTATGCTCATTCCTATTTCTAGTGAGAAATGGCCTAAAATGTCTTCCGATTCTAAGGTAATTTCTTCATCTTTAGAGTTCAATGTGTCATTACAATTAAAAAACAATTCTAATGATAATATGGCATTATATGTAGGATTTTGGAAAAAAATTGTAAATTCAAAATCTACAATCTTCTTTATTCCCATGATATTAACTTCTACACTACATAACATACCCAATGGGAATTTCTTAGATCTATTGGCTAGGACAATGTCATTGTCTACCAGCGCTAGGCGTGTTTTTCTTAGTTTTTCCCATGATCTACTAGATATGATATTTAAAATTGTTCCTCAATCATGTAACACACATGGAACTTTAGTATCATAGATTTTGATATCGAATTAGATAGATGATTTCCGCCAGACCTTTGTGTGAAAAAAATAGTCTTTTCCTTTTTATGCATGGATTCAATTTGTTGAACTCTACAACTTTGTTCTTATTTATTCTAGTATTTGAAAAACTATATAATTTTTTCCACCATTCCCTATCTTATAGTTAAATTATCTATCTCCTAGAGGGTTGTGATTTATTCCTCAAAAAAGAATCTTCTCTTTCACGGTTTTTAGTTTTTCTTACTACTTATGCACTTTTTTACCTCTTTTCGTGTAATTTGGTGTTAAACCAGTTAGGATACCATTCTCCTTTATTGGATGCATCCTCATCTACTAGTTTCTTAGTTTATATTCCTTTCCCTATGTCTTGGTAGCTTCTTATAACCACTCCTAAGTGGTTATGGAAAATTGACACAATATATTTGCATTCTCAATTTCTATCTTTTTATTAGTTTTCTATTTTTAGTAATTTTATTTGGCTTTATTTTTATTTATGTTGCTCTGATATTGATCTTCCATAACTTTTATATTTACCATTACTTCATGTTTCTTTTGAATCGTTGGCATAATCTCCATCCTAGGGAATCCTGTGGTACTATGATGTACATTTTACTAGCATCTTTCTTTGATGCTTTTGTCTTAGTTTTATCATTTCTATATAACACTATAGCTTTGGGAAAATGAATGAATTATGAGTTCTCATTTCATGGAAGAACCTATAAGGTTCTGGTTCAATACAATTTATTGTTACATTCCCATCCTTTCCATACTTATAACAATTTACAAGTCTTCTCTCTTATGTTTCATTCACACTATTTTTTTGGTTTTCTTCTCCTTGATTGTCGAATAACCTCCTCTTCCTTGATAACTCTAATAGCCTATACCTCCTTGATAATTTTTATATCCCCTCTATAACCATCTTAATATCCCCTATGTATCCTCCTCTATATCCTCTATCATATCTTTATTGATTAGGGTTATAGTAGTTTTTATGTGACCTCCTTCGTATGGTATTATACTACCTTGATAGCAATGATAGCATGCGGAAGATGTAATTATCAATATTTGGTATTTTAGAATTGTTTACATTGGTAAGCTTGATGGTCGATTATTTATAGGGTGTCATGCGTGCAATAGCTTTTTCCTTGCAGCCTATTGCTCTCCTAACATTGTTTTCTTTCATATCCTCCATGGCATCAATGAAATGACAAGTGTGATGGTAGTTGTTGAATGGCCCAATATTTGTATAATACATTAATTGATTAGTAGGTATGGATAATTTTGTAAGATGGCATGTATCTTGTGTGTGTTGGTCCCATAATTTGCATATTTTGTACCACATTCTCTCTCGTGAGTGGTATGTTACTTGTAGATATGTTTTTTTATTTAATTTTTCTAGGTAGGGAAATATAACTTGTTATTCCCTTCTACACAACATACAAGATACACAAAATTTTAGGTCTTGGATCTTCTTTAGGAGGGGAATTCATTCTTAAATATTATTTCCTTCATATTTCTTCTTGTAATTTTAATCTAGCCAACTCTAGTTGTAGCTTTTCTAGTTTCATCTTTATGGTATTTTCTCCTTCCCTATGCCATAGCTAAGCTTATAACCTCATTTTGATTTCTGATGCTTTAGCAAATATTGTACAAAATTTTACATCCAAGTGATTCTCTTAAGTATGGAAATAAACCCGAGATAAACCATTCATGTATGTGTTTTCCTATTAAGGCTCATCTATCTTCCTCACTATGTTTTTTAATCTATAATAAAATTCTTTTACCATATATTCTTATTTTTGTACTAGATTTATCATCTTTATCATGCTTTTAGGAGGTGCCTCGAGGTAATGGAAAACAATCTTCAATTTTTTTTATACCACATCCCATATTTTGGTGTGTTGTGGGAACTGGTTTTCATATACCATTTCAATGTGTCATCTCTTAGTGTCCACACATAATCATAGAACTTGTTCATTTGGTCTATAATGTTGTTGCTTCTCCAAAATGAATCTAAGATAAATATATTTTCCTTCTACATCCTTGGTTTCTTTTCCAAACAATGGCAATTTTATCTTTTGGGCCATCCTTGTAATGTTTTGAGGGTTCTTTGTAATATGTATTAGTTTGTGTATATTTTAGTGTTTCTCTTTCTTATTTTGGCTATTTATTCTTTGAGGAGTTCCTTTCCTCCCATTCTCCCTTATTAATTATATGTCAAAATCTAATTCTCCTAGGAGTTACTTAGATCCTCTCACTACTTCTCTCTCTTATTGCTTTCTTATTTCAATTTATTTTGTCTAGCCTTCAAATTTTCTCCTATTTTTAGTTTCTCAAATAGTTTGTTTAGCAGCATATAGGATGATGATTTATCTAAAGGTTTCATGACATTTGGGATTATGTGATGGTTAGGATATGATATTTTTAAGTGATACCTCTTCATAACTATGTTTCTCTACAAATATCTTTCTACGTTTAATATCTCGTAATCTATATCCTTCTTCTAAATCTATTTCCATGTAGCCTTCACTACTTCTTCTTTTCTTATTTCCCTTTTTCATTCCTTTTGTATTCTTTTTTTTACTTCTTCTACAACCATAACTACATATTCTCCTACACATTTTCTTATACTATCTTATTTCTCTAGCTCCCTAGGTATAGTCTTCTCTATTTTATCTAATTCTTCTTCTTCACCTTTTTATGTTTTCATAAGTTTGGATTAAAATTTATAATTCTCCCAATCTTTCACCCTGAAACCTCATTTCATTTTTTTCTATTCTACCCACTATTGCTTGTAATTCCTTCATTAATTTACTTTGTTGGGATAATGATTGTTGTAATTTACTATCTATTGGACATTATTTTGTAGTGATTTTCATCCATGAAGTAATAATCAATTGTTGGTCTCTCGCATAGCATGGAAATTATAGCACAACATTCTACATCTACCTCCCTTTCTCGGGGCAACCATTGTATGGTATCCACTAGGTGGGTTAATTATCTTGCTCCAATCTGTTGATTTTTATTTAATTTTTATTTTCTTTCACTCAATATTTTAATTCTTCCCTCTCTTGCTAATATTTTCTTTTCCATATTTTCTCTAATTCTTTATTTTCCATGACTAACCTAACTCTCTCTTCAACTATCCTCATATTTTAGTCTACTTTTTTCTACTCCTTAATTATCCTAATTATTTTCAATGACTACATAATCCTTGTTTTCTTTATCTTCCCCATTATTCATGTCCTCCAATTTCTTCTACCCTAACCATCACCCAAGAAAATTTTAACATTTACGTATTTTGGACTGCCCATTTTCCCATCCATCATCCTACAATTCATTCCCTAAATAAATTGTTGTGTAATCTTAATCAATCCATTCTCTACTAGAAGGATGTAAATTAGGAATATAATCTTTGTAAGGAAAATTCCTCTGGATCCTTCATATAATTCTTCCTTTTTATGATCAAAACTGGTCCACCCTTGTATAGCCCAAGTAATAATAAAATATTCTATCATTATCTCAAACCAATAGTCAAGCATGTGTGTCCAAGTCTTGTCTATTTCTTCAATATTTTAGAATTTTTATTTTTTCCACTTTCTTGATTTCCTCGATTGGATCTATATCCACTCATTTATTTTTAAAACTCCCAATATCCATGGCCATAGTAAATGCAATAAACTTTCCCAAAATTATTCTCTAAAATCTCCAAAGATTTTTTTCAATAACTTTGTAAGGTTCCTCTATTCTATATGCTTCTTATTGTATAAATTAACCAATCCTAGTTTCCCACCAAAAGTATTCGATCTCATTGAATGTATGTTTCAATATCCTAGTGTTTTTTTCTCTCCATACATTTGCTTGATAAAAGACACTTGGTCTCGAAACCAAATGTTGACCTTGCAATATTTGGCGAGCTTTACATGATTTAGCACACTAAAATTGTATATATTAAACCATCTATATTATTCACACAAGGATTGTACAAATATATAGGGATTGGATATCCTAAAATATAGGATTCATATTCTAACTCCCATAACTAGTAACACCATATAAGGTGAGTTGTTTAAACAACTCACGACACAGTACAAACTTATCTTATTATACATATTGTGACAACTCACATATATACTAAAATATCAAAAACTCTCAAATACATAGACTTATCTCACATCAATGTGAAAATTAAACCAAATAATTCCTAAGCATTCCCCCTTAGTTTGAACATGGATAAAAATACATCTCCGTAACTAGAAACAGAGTTGTATGCTTCCGCATACTTTTAGGTATGCATATTGTCATCATGATCTTGTTGTTTGAAGCTTACTACATATGATCAACCACTTAACCATATTGAATCCATCATCATATGATCACACTTCCACCAATGCACCTACATACCGAACTCAAAATTCCCACTTTGTCTTCCAAAGTGAATACTCTTTTACTAGCCAATCGATGAAGAAGTCTAATAGTAAAAGAATCTCAATAGTCATAGGATCAAGATACATCACTACCCTCCTATACAACTATTCTCATCATCCACAATGTACATTTTTATGTTTCAAACTTTAGAAGGGAATGAATACCTTGTTTTATTTCTGCACACACCACTCAAAGCAAACAACTAAAATAATATAAAAAGGTGTTACAAAATCAAAATGTGGCTTTTTCATTGGTGATTGACCAGAGGATTTGGCCACCATCCAACCTCTAATGTCTTTGTCATTCAAGATGTCATTGTTACCTTAGTGGAATGTGATATCAAGCAATGTTTCCACATTTTACTATATTTTATCACCCTCCGCAATTTGAAAACACTTTATTTTCGAGGACATTAGTTTCAACCAAAAATGTGTTCGTGAGGCATATTATTATTTTTTAAAATTTTTAATATTTTTACACTTGACACAATGACCAATATTTATGTGACTCTTGCAAATGACACCGGTAGGGACAATGATACTACACTTATTTTTTTTACGACTTTAGATAATAAAATCTAACACCCAAAACTACCGTACTTTTGTAAACTATATTAATAGTTTGACCACCAATTTATACTAAATTGATAATGACTATGAAAAATTATCACATAAAAATAGACAAAGTCTCATGATAAACGATGAAAATAAGAGACTAAACTTTAGACTTTACTTAATCGATACCTAAGTACCACATGTTGACTAATGTATGCAAAGGAATTTTAGTATTTTTATTTTTTTAATAGAGAGGAATCATTACATATTACAATTAAGCATAGTCTCTCCTAGCCTCGTTCAATGATTTAACTTGGCATGAGGGAAGGGACCACCAGGTGCACAAGTTTCATATTTCCTCCATTCAACAATTTATCCTCGTTCAATGATTTATCCTTTTTGCACGCTTATCTATAAATTTCTACAAAAAAATATGAAGCTCTCATTCTCCGGCTAATTAAATATCTCATATGTATGGATAAAATAAACATTTGTACTTAATTTGTCCCTTGTAAATTTTTTTCCTCCATAACATGCATAGTTAATAATGTCGACTGATACCAAATGTAATATTTGGTAGAGCTTTACACATATTTAACACACTAGATTTGTAGATATTAAACCTTTTCTATTATTCATATAGGTATTGTACAAATATATAGGAGTGGATATCCTAAAATATAAGATTCTTATTCTAACTCTCATAACTAATAACACTATATAAGGTGACTTGTTTAAACAAGTCACGACATAATATAAACCTATCTTTTTATAAATAATGTGACAACTCACATATATACTAAACTATCAACTCTCAAATGCATAGATATATCTCACATAAATGTGAGCATTAAACCAAATAATTCTTAACATACCTTAATGCTCAACTCTATCTTGAGAGTTCAAGCAGGTTTATTACTTCATAAGGGATATTCTAGAGAATAGTGATTCAGAATACACTATAACATTTAACATAACATAGAGTCATAATAACATGTACTATTTGAAAAAATTAACTTCTTTATTTTAATTCTTCAAACATAGTACAACTCATAGTTTTGTCCTCTTTCTCGTATTACACTTCTTTTCTAATCTATCATCTCATCTCTATACGTCTCTCTATCATCATCTATCTATGCATGTATTTAATTCTATTCTAATTATTTACAATAAGTATATAATACATACAATACCCAATAGACACTTATTTTGATGGTAACTTTATATCTTTAATTTTGGTCTTTGTCTTCATTGTGCATATTTTCCCTCGTTCTACAGCTTCATTCCAGTATTTTGTGGCCTCCCTAGTGTTTGGAAGATTTCCAAGGGTCCTCGTCTCTCTCCAATGTTTTGTGGTTCTTCCTTTTTTGTGGCTCCTCCTAGTATTTAGAAAACCTTTTAGTGTCTCGTGGTGTTCGTACATTTCCATAGTGTACATCTCCTTGCAACTTCTTCTCTATTAATTCCTTAGTGTATAATCCGATGAAGAACCCTATCAACACAAATAAGCACAATAAAATTATATATTGTCAATATATGTTTTATATTGCTTCACAAATTCATAGAGTTTGAAATCATCTTTATACAACCAATTTTTGAATATCATGAGAGAGAAAATCCTTAAGGAATTTAGTCAAATATTTCACATGCCTTGTGTATACTTCCATATTTCAGAAATATTCCTATTACAACATTTCTAAATGTAATATATGACAAAATATACTTTCAAATTATTTCTAATAGATCTCAATAACATGTTTCTAAGTGTTGACAAGTTTTTAGTTCCTATTCAAATTAATGACCTAATAATGAAAGAAACTAGAAACTCAAAACATGAAGGGTTTATGGTACCTCAAGATAGGATGGGAGAATGTGGGCACAAAAGATGAGAACCTCCTTGTTGCAAGTTGGATGATCTACACAAAAAAGAACACTAGAAGAAAAATGGATTAGTAGATAGGATGGAGGGTTTCCCAACTAAGTCGGTTCCAAGAAGCATGAACTTTCTTGGATGGATGTCAACCCTCTTGTAGACAATATGAAATATGAAACTTGATAATGGATCTGATAAAATCATGTAATATTTGAAACAAAATCTAAAAAATAGATCTAAGATAGTAAAAACATATTTGAACCAAAATGTGATAAAACAAAGCAAACTTAACAAGGGTCGAAAGTGACCCGAGGTGAAGTATGTCACCAACGAAGACTGGGATGGATGAAGGACACTTGTACCAAAAACAAACCTACAAGCTCCTCGTATGTATGTATCTAAGAAGAACTACACCTACAAATAGATCCTGGACTAGAAATAGAGACCTCTGGAGATCACAGAGACAAGGGGGAAAGGATTTAAGAAAATTAGAAAAAGTGATGACAAGGGGTGTAGAAAAATATATGGGTTGAAGGCATTTGGGTTGAATAGAAGGTGATGACCGGGACATGATAGAACATGATCTATAATGACATAGAGGTAGAATAGTGAGATCTAGAAACTACATGGATACAAAATCATAAATCTGGAAATAGAGGGTATGAACAATAGAAAAATTGATATGGATGAATCTAGGTCGACGGTGTTTGGTCTAAATCAATGGCGACTGGGACTAGTTAAGATATGAATGAAAGTGGAATGACTGAAATGGAGACCTGCAGATAATACTGAAGGATGAAACGGAGTGGGGTAGAGTCCTTGAAGATACCTAAACCTACACAAGATGTTAGAACCAAAAAAATTCAACAATATGATGATGGAAGGAAATGATATGATAAAGCAAGATAAATCTCCCTAAATCACCAAATTAGATACACAAAATCTCCTAGAAGACGTCAAGATGTGTAAGATAGCTACAGTAGCATGCTATAATGAGAACAAGATAGCCTAAAAATCACAATGTTGCATCCTTGAGAAAGGAGGGGGCAAGGGCATATTTATAGGGTCTATGGAAAATTGGATGGGTTTCCACTGATCATGGGGAGCCATTCATTAGGGTGGTGGGATGATGCCTAGCTTGAGGCAATAAGACCCAAATGAAATAGGATTATGGTTTAGATGGATAGATACGAGATAGGGTTGCATAGAAATAATAAGAGGGTAGGTGGGAGGTTAGAATGAGTAGATAAAGGGCTAAGATAGGTGAATTTATCAAATGAGGACCTAGGGATAGAAAACTAAAATCATAGGGATGAAAGATGAGGGGTTAAGGGATGTGAAACAAATTAGTTGGGGATTAATGATGATTAGAGATAATTAAAATAATTTTCCAAATTAAAATAATGAGATGAGGATTAGATGTAATAAATAATAATTAATTAAGTGGTAATTAGTAGAGACAAAATTGAAATTAGTAGGGAAAATAAATTTGAATGGGAGGCTAAGATGAATGAGAGTAAACGTGGGGTGAAGGGGAGGAACGATACCAAAATTGGTGTCTATATTTTCCCCTTTTTGATGAGTGGTTTACATTGGGAAAGCCATGAGGAAAAAATGAGAAAGATGAATTGATGATTGATTAGGTTCTCCCCCTCAAACTTGGGATTGATGACACAAAGGAAGTTGATCACAATTTTGAAAGAGATAGATGATATAAACAAGAGAGGAAAGGAGAAAGAAGGGATAAGATATCCTAGATGAGGATTGAACAAAAAGTAAAAGATGGTGGTGATTTCCGATATCACGTTGGTAAGGAATAAAGGAAAGTTTCAATAAAGATGAGACAATGTTACGGAGATATGAGTGGGAAAAATCACTGCAAAATGGAGGGAAGCCAAAGGGAATCTACTCAAATAAATAAATACGTCATATGACCAATGGGTTGAAGGAAATGATCAAGCATGCACAAACAAATACGAAAATGGTTGGGGAAATATTCATGACAAATGGATAAGGGGTGGGATCAATAATAATGTGTATGGTGGGGTATGAAAGCTAACACAATCAAAAGATGCCCCAAGAGGGAAGAAAAGAGAATAAATCCCAAGGGATAAGATGGAAACAAGTCATAAAAGTGATGATGCCCCAAGAGGGCATAAAAGACAAAGATAAAGGTGGAAGAAAAGATAACTTGGAAAGGATGAAGTGAGAAAGGATAACGGAATGGAGATCACAAAAAAATAGGGATAGATGTAGAGGTCGGGTGACCGGTGGCCAAATGGTTGTGACGCAAATAGGGTCGATGACAACCGTGGTCAACGGGCTATATAAACTCATAAGTCAGCCCAAAGATCTCATTTGCACACAAAAAGTGACGATCAAGATCTCTAAGGATATAAAATAGATTGAGATATTAGAGAAATTGAGGTGGAGGAGCAAGAACGAAGCACCATGAGGACACAGAGGATGGTGAGTAGTGAAACCCTAACTTGTTTTATGCAATTTTTTGTGTTTTTCTTTATTTTTATGTATTTTTTAAATTTTAAGCTAGACGTGAGGGGCATTCGATGTTAATGAGCACAATCATCATCAATCGGGCCCGAGAAGGTGATGATCCATCCTAAGGCATGGCGACTGACTTGGGTTGGTGTCGACAAAGGGTGGAGAAAATATTTGTGAGTTTGGATGAAATGGATGATTAGGTTTCTAATGGTTGCGTGTTTTGATGGTTTTACGGGTATGAGAGAAATTGTACTTGATAGATAGAGTCCATGAATTACATGATCAGATTCGAGGACATAGCAGATGCTAAGTGGGACCACCTAGAGGAAGTGGGATTAGGTGGATTTCGACACTACCAGAGGATTCCACGGGATGTGGGATTGATTATAGCATTAGTGGAGAGATGGGATGTGCGCACTTGCACATTTTGGTTCAGGATAGGGGAGATGATAGTGACCTGGAGGATGATATACATCACATCCTTAGATTGTCTATTAATGGGGATGGTGATCCCTATCATAATGGATACTAGATAGACAGCATTGACACAACTATTTGGAGTTGATGCCCAACATATTACATTTACTTCAAGGGAATTATCTTATAAGATGAGATATGATCATGGAGAGATGCATGGAGTCGGTTGATTTTTTATTGATGATGACTATATCATGTTATGCACTTCCAAACTACATGGTGGGCACGTTTCCATGGACATTGGCAAGGGTCTTGGTTGGTGTTGTAGAGAACATGATAGTGTATTATTTTGGGACAAGACGCTTTAAGTATAGATTTATCATGATCTTACTGTATATGTCAAGGAAGGAGGAAAGGGATAGATGTTGGATTCCTCCTACATTTCTGGGCCTATGAGCACATAACATTGATTAGACCGCTAGGGTTTCCATGGATCACAAGAAACCATATAGAGTTAACAAAGTGGGATTCTTGTGATGGAAAACTGACCATGCTCATGGGGATAGGAGAGAGAGGGATGCCACATGGTATCAAGATAGATTAGTAGAGCTTGAGATATAGTAGATCAAATGGAGGCCATACCGTGATTTTCCTGCATGACCCGGGGTAACTTAGAGTTAGTAGGCATGAGGAGGACTTGATGGGTACATGAGATGAGGTCATATATGATTGATTCCATCTAGTTTGACAAAGTTTGAAGGTAGTTTTTGAGTGATTTAGATGGTCCCTAGAGATCCCATATTATACATATGAGATGATTCTGAAAGTTATTTTTCGATTCCACAGATGGTCGATCCATTGGAGGAGGAAGGAGAGCCATGGGATGAGGATGATGACATGGGAGTTATTGAGGGATTTTCTGATTAGATGACTAATACATGAGAACCATGGGTAGCATCTGAGGGAGGATATTATGGAGACAAGGAGGTGGAGGTGATGGTCATAGAGGTGGATGATCTGATGGAGGCAAAATGGGATGGCATGACTATAAGTGGAGTGTAATCTAGCTCGACTTGAGAGAGGTTGTACGCCAGGAGGCCTGATTCTTTGACATTAGAGATACTAGGATAATTCTCATAGGGATAGATATAGGAAAAAACGAGAGGCCTATAGATCAAGGTTAGGGGATCTTGGTTCCATATTATTAGCAGAGTCATCCAAAGACAACACCAACTATATCACACAGGGGATAGGAGATCAGATGTGTCCATAGTGGATGGTCCTATTGAGCCTATATGTAGCATTGGCTATAGAGGTGAGGTACTATGAGAGGATAGTGACGCATAAGCTACCTCAAACCTTGAGATACGTAGATTACGATAGTGCGATGCGTAGGAGCTGGTGGTGTAGTGTTATCAAAGAGTACTACGAGTGTAGCACAACTAGTGTGAGGGGAGATCCATGAGGAGGTGATGACACCCATGAGGGGAAGGATTAAGGTAATTAGATAGAGGTGTACTTTATTGATATGGATGATGTATTTTCATTACAAGAGGACCCTTAGAGGTTAATTTATGTATTTTGGACATATAATCTATATATATATATATATATATATATATATATGATGATGATGATTTTGGACTTGGACTCATGATGTGTTATTGACTTTATAGATTTTGATGATGTGGATGTTAGATGTAGATGGTTATTCATGTTGGCATGGTGATGATGACATAATATAGATGTTATGTGACTTAGTTGCATATTTTGGATATATGTGTGATTGGATTATGGATTTGTATGTTAACTTGATTATGATTAATGTTGATAATTATGGTTGAAATTTTGATAGATGTGCTTTCAGTAAAAGGTTATGGATTAGACTAGATATGTGAAAATGTAAAATTGTGAGTGATGTTTTTCTATACTTAAATGTTATGATGTGTGAATGTATGTAGTAAAAATGACACCTAATTAAGGTGTGATGGACTAATTATGATGTTAGTATATATACCTTCCAAATACTATACATGGTTTTTAGATGAATGTGATGGATGACCATGAATGGATAAAATGGGACCCAACAAGGAGACGTCCCAAAATAAAATTTAAACGACAAGTGATCATAGCAAAGAGCCCACGAAGAAACGATACTACGAGTTAGATGGGAGGTAAACAAGAAGGGGAATCACTTAAATAAATGCTTTGTAGCAAATAACATATGTTAACAAATAACCAACAATAGTTAGTTATTCTATGGATCATATGGGAATGTATGGAAATTGAACTCATAAACCTATTTTTGACATGACAAAGGGGGTTGAGATGTGACTTGTACATGGGAACTAGGTTCTCCATAGGTGGATTTCCCTAGGTCTATGCCCCAGCTATGGGAATAGGAAAGATAAAATGATCAATGCGGAAAGTTTGTGAAAAAGAAATTTGATCGATGCGGGAGCTTTCTTAGGATGTTGATAAGATAGAAGGTTGATCAATGCGGGAAGCCTTCACTGCCATGATATAAGGAAGTATCCATCCTTCGAGGGAGTGGTCTAATTTATAATTTTATGAATTTTATGGAATGACAGAGATGATATATGATAGCCATCCTTTAAGGGATCGGTCTATATTTTTATTGATCTTTTCTTTTTTTTTACATGAATAGTTGTCCTTCGAGGGAGTTGTTTGTTTTTGATAACTTTGATGAGAATCCATGGAAATTTTTGACTTTTACATGGGGAAGAACTGGGAATATCTAGGTAGGCCACATAGGAGGGGATAATGAATGTATAAGTGACACCCTTGGACCATTAGTGTGGTTTCAATAGGTAAACAAGAGGATGATGGATGTAATGATCATGGAGTTCTCACCAAGAAGGAAGAACCTATTCATAAGGAATATGCTATGAAAGATTTGTGGTGCCCATATTTATGGTCATGAATGGGAAAGTGATAGTAGACCACATAATTCCAAATCATTACGCAGAGAGATAGAATAGATAATGATGGATGGAAGATCATGGAAAAACTAAGTTCTCATTGGTAGGTATGCTAACAATAGAATGGCTACAAGTGCAATGCATTAAGGGGTTTAGTTCAGTTTACCATCTAAGGAAGCCAAGTGATAGGCCCCAGATCCATACTTATGTGTGATAATGTAAGGTCCAATCTAGTTGGGATAAAACTTTCCACATTGGCTCCTTTCTAGAGTAGTGACGTTTTGATTTTCTTTAAGGACAAGGTCACCTATGTTGAAGTCATGTTCTTTAAGATGTTTATTGTATGCTCATTTGATGCACTCTTAATAAAAATGATGATGTTCAAGAGAGAGAAGCATACATTCATCTAACAACTCGAGTTTTGCTAGACGTTGTTGATGATAATATTCATCTAGAGATGAAGTCACGAATAGAAACGCGTAAAGAGGGAATTTAGACTTCAAAAGGAAGAATGGCCTTAGAGCCGTAGATGAGAGAGAAAGGAGTAGCACCTATGGAATGATAGATGTTAGTCTTATAAGCCCAAAGAGTTAATGGAATATGAAGGTGCCAATCACAACATGATTTATCAATAGTCTTAGCAAGAATATTGTGAAGAGTTTTTTAGTGGCTTCGGATTGACATTAACTTGAGGATAGTATGGAGAAGAAAATATTATCTTGATTTTTAATGAGTCACAAAGTTTCTTGAGGTCTTTATTTTTGAAGTAATTTTGTTTTCCGTGATGATTTTATGAGGGATGCCAAAGTGACAAATAATGTGTTGATAGATAAAGTTAACAATTGATTAGCCTTAGTTGATGTAAGTGTAATTTCTTACACCCACTTGGTGAAATATTTAGTAGCAGTGATGATAACAATGATGGCATTAAGAATAACATGGATTGATAAGACTAATGAGGTAAAGCGCCCATTGTGAAAAGGGCCAAATATCTTGAGCTGGTTATAAGGCTTGGCTAGGAATGCGGATTAGATTGGAATGTTGTTGGAATTTAACACATTTCTTAACATATTCACAATCTTGATAATCTTGATTGAGCGAGGGCCAATAGTAACCCATGCGAAGGACATGTTTGGAAACCGCCAAACCACTAAAATTTCCCCCACATATACCATCATGGACCTCTTAGATAGCGTGAGTGGATTCATGGGATTTAAGATAACAAATCAAGATTCCATCGAAGCCACACTTATAGAGGATTCCACCAAGGATGACATAGTGGTTAGCACGTTGAAGAAAGGACCTCCTACCATTTTTGGACAAGTCGGAGGGAATGATGGATTGGGATAGATAATCAAATATTTGAGAATACCAAAGGTCACAAGGATTAGTATCAACGTGGTTGACACGAGGAAGGCCGTGAACATGGGTGGGTTGATCTTAATGTTGAACAACTATAGAAAGGTTAGTATCTTCATTTTTCTAAGTAATGGGAGTTACAAGGGAATCCATGGTGTCTACAAAGCAATTAGATGACCGAGGGATAGTTTGAATTTTGTAGAAGTCAAATGCATTGAGAAGGAAGTCAATGATATCCTCATACCTTTGCAAGACCTAATTTATACATTAATAGATACCTTTGACTTGATTAACGACAAGTTGAGAGCCCACATAGATATCAAGGACTCGAACACCGAACAAGATTTCGGTTTCGAAACCTAAGATGAGAGCTTCATACTGACCATGTTATTTTTACACTCGAATTTAAGCTTGTTTGTGATGGGGATAGGAGTATCCCAAGGAGATTAATGATAATTATGTCAAATCCTCCCCATTGCTGACACGTAGAATCGTTAAAGAAAAGAGTCATCTTAAGTGGATGGAACTCGTGCTTGAATTTAAAGATAGAATCATCATGAAAGTGCTCATGAGGAAGATGATTATCCTAAAGAGGGCATCGGCTAGCTGATCGGTGATAGCTTGGCCCTTAATAAACTTTTGAGAGATGAACTCTAGGTCAAACTCTTTCATGATCATGATCCATCAAGTGATGTGATCATTATGATATGGTTTAGATTGCATGATTTTAAGGAGATGAAAACCAGTGACAAAATAATTTTTTTGGTTAAGAAGATAGTGAGGAAGATTTGAGGTAGGAAAAAGAGTGTAATAGATATTTTTAGATTCAGTGTATTGAGTCTCATAATCATGAAGAGTTTGGCCGATATAGTAAATAAACATCATGCTCATGGCCTTTCTCATCACGATGCACCAACATAGCTCCTAAATCATGATTAGAGGTGAGAGACATAAAGATAGAAGGGATCCCCCTTGCGTGGAGGCATAAGCACCGGCGAGGATAAGAGATATTTCTTAAGATCATCAAAGGCCTTTTGGAAATTATGATCCTAATTGAAATCAATATATTTGTGAAGAAGATGGTGAAAATGTTGGCAATGATCAGAGAGCTGCGAGATAAAGTGACGAATGGACTTAAGATGACCTTGAAGACTGTGAATCTTCTTCAAGTTAGAGGGAGGAGGCATCTCGAGGATGGTCTTGATTTTTGTGGGGTATACTTCAATAACTCGGATAAATGATGAACCAAGGAGCTTACCGGTTAAGACTCCAAAAATGCACTTAGTTGGATTGAGGTGAAGAAAGAGGTAGATGAGGCATGCAAAGAGGATCTCAAGGATAGTGAGATGATCATGTCGATGTTTATATTTACCTAATAAATCATCAACATAGTCCTCAATAGTCTTATGGATGAGATTTTGAAAGATGTAGGTCATGGCTCGTTGATAAGTGGATGAATTTTTCAAACCGAAGGGCATGACATGATAACAAAAGGTTCCCCAAGGGGTGATAAACGATTTCTTATGTTAGTCTTCTAGTTTCATAATTATTTGATTATATCTCTATAAACCATCCATAAGATAAAGCATCCCATGTCCTGTAGTGAGGTCTACAATATGATTAATGTTAGGGAGAGGGAAGTCATCTTTGGGGAAAGTGAGGTTTAAAATTTTGAAATCATGTGAAAATACGAAGCTTTCAGATGCTTTAGCGATGGGGATGATGTTAGAAACCCATTGGGGATAGTCAATGGATATGATGAATTTATTGTAAAGGAGGCGTTACAAATCATATTTGACAAGGAGGGAAAATCTAGGATGCGTGTGGTGAAGCTTCTTCTTAACTAACTTAGCGTTGGGAAATGTGATGATATTATGGACAATGATGGATGAATCGAGGCCGACATGTTATCTCATATTCTTACCATGAAAGGCTTTTCTATGATGATAAAGGAACATGGTGAATGATTCAAGTTCCTGCGGATCAATGGATTAACCCACTTTGAGAATGTGAGGCTCTGAGGAGTCCCGATGTTGATATTGATGGTGATTCATTAAGGATGGTGGATGAATTGGATGGAAAGGTATTATGAGTATATAATATTCTACCCATGTGGGAAAGGATGCATTATCATCAGTACAATGGAGAATGTCGATGGTAGAAGATTCTTCTTTATCATCTCTGGATATCAAAGAGGAAGGGACATAGTCTGATTTTCACACTGATAAGTGACTGGTCCCAAGGTGATGGTGGAGACTAAAAAAATATAGAGGTAATAGGCATGGTGTCTTCCATATCCATAACCTCATGGGATGGGGAAGATGGAGAAGGAATGTCCATAAACATCATATATGGTGTATGCGGATCGATAGATTTCTCTTTATAACCTAGTCCGAATTTTTCATGGGGTTTGTGAGATTGATCAATGACAAGGTCATGCATGCCTTATTCATAACACCCCATTCCAAATCCTTTCTAGGCACAATGATGAAGATAGGTGTGAGTGAATGATTTCTTGTAGAGACAACCAAATCTATTGGTGTATGGTTTAGTATGAGGTTAGATGTCGATGTGAGATGAAGGGTGATCGATGCCACCATAGATGAGATTGGTATGAAGATGAGGTGGACAAAAAGGAATGATATCCTTGACTTTTGGTTGATACATGGGTGCTTTGTCACATTTACTGAGTCTATTAGCATGGGAAAATCATTTAGTGTAAAGTGATACTCCCGAATGAAAGCTTATCCATTACTTTGTCGATAGAATCATCATTAGGAAGCTTAGACAGAAATGGATGAGCTAGTAGATGGTTGAGATGAATATGGTTTAGGAATGAGCACATCATTAGGATGATAAGTCATATTACATGATTTGAATGGTGGATTTTGGTGGGAAGAGTTATAATATTCTCCTCATGCTCATATTTGATACATCGATGGAGGGTGAAGGGACGCAACACATAGCGCAGATCTAAGGTCTCCCTAAAAAACATTATATTAAAAATCCCCTTCTACGATATAGAATATTTCATGGAGGATTTTTCACATACGAGATGGGAAGAATAACCATACCTAAGGTGGGGGAAATAGCATCATTGAAAGCACACAAGACCTGCAGTGATTGGGTGACGATGGACTTAGGGAGCTTGAGATGGTCAAAGGTATATGATGATATGATGTTGATGATAGCTCCATTTTCTATCATAGATCGACAAATGAAGGTGTCATTTATTTGAATGGTGATGAAGAGGGAAGGTCATGCTCTTCTATGTGATATCTAGAATTTCAGTTTCATCAAAGAATATGAAGTCAAAGCATTAAGTTTGACAAGAGATGTAAAGGGCTGAGCCTCATCACTAGTGGTAGGGATGCATTTAAGAGTTTCCATGAGGGATTGCCTATGATCCAGAGAGATTTGGATAAGCTCATAGAGTGACATCTTAACTAGGGCCTAATGGAGTTGTTTTTGATACTTTACTCAAGAGCGACAGGCCGAGGGGCAGCTAAGATGGACACCTTGGGTTTGGATGATGAAGATGGTTGGGTAGACTCTTTAGGAGGAGTGAAAGTGATAACCACCTTGAATTTTATTGAGTGGGTGGAGGACATTCACGATAAGAATGAGTGGTGACCGAAAACATCAATGTAAAGAGGAGGACATTCCTCAAGAGGAGCTGAAGTAGGTGGAGGAATGGTGACATAATTCTTAGATGAATGGGGTGACTTGGATACTTTAGTAGATGAGGGTGTGGATGAAGAATTTAATGATGAAAGAATTGGTCCCTCCTCAAGAAGTTCATCTTGGTCAAAGAGATTATGTATGATGGTTTGAAGGGCCTTACAATGTTCGGTGTCATGCCTTGGTGCACGATGATATGCACAAATAAGTTAGAGTCAAACCATGAGGGTCTTGGTGCATTTGGATCAAAGGGTTTGATTGATGGTAGAGTGATTTTGAAGCTTGGAGTAATTGGTAAAACATTTTGTATAATACCCCAAGGGAATAGGTGATGATGTGGCTATAGATGAAGGGGTTTGTGATGAAGGTAATGAGGGTTTGATTTGAGGTGGTTTGATGGGAGCCTTTGATTTTTCTTAGATTTGGAAGAGGATGGGGATGGTTGTGTTTGATTTTGAATTTTGGTTGATGATGTGGATGACTTAGATTTGGTTTTAGGAGTAGAAGTGGTAGAATATTTAGAAGAAGGTTCTTATTGTGTTGTCTTACTAGTGATGGAGTTTTAGATGAAAGGGGTGGTCCCAAAATAGAGGAGGATGGTCCTAAGGATGGTGATGATGATGTGGTTTTAGGATGATTGATTAGGGGGAGGAATCTCTAAATTTTTATACGGATGTGTAAGAGATTTCTGAATAAGGACACCAAGGTTTTAAGTTTTTGTTTGTGGAGATTTATCTTGGTGGAATAGTGCATCTTTGGTTAGAGACTCTGTGGTGACTGGTTTTGGTAGCAGTGCTTGTAATATTTATGGTGGGAAAGGTTTCGCATGATATATTTAATAATGTCTAAGGAGATGTTGATGAGGTGCATTCTTAAGAGAAGAGTGGTGTGAGTGTTGTATGTGTTTTTGAAGTGATTGGAGTGTCACTTGTACTTATATATACTATGGGAGTAGGTAATGTTGTAGTTGTCAGATATTGATATGGGTGTGGTAATGTTTGGGGTAGAAGTTGGTGTAGATGTTGAGGATGATGATGTGGTCGTAGTTGTCATAGATGAAGAAAGGGGTTCAATAGATGAAGTTGTAGATGGTGAAGATGAAGGAGTGGGTATAATCAAGTCCAACTAAGTTTGTGGTCATATTTGATGTTGATTTTGATGAAGGTGTGATGGTTGGAGTGTGGTATGAAATATATGTAGGTGTTATAGATGATGATGTGGAGGGGGTTGTTGAAACTTGGTCTATTATTGATGATGTGTGCATTAGGTGTTTGGGATGTAGAAGGTTGAGTTTTATTATTAGGTGGATGGTTTGGAAAAGGTTTTTTGAAGACATCCAAGGGTTGATTAGGTGGCGCATTAGGGTTGTCCACTTGGATTTCACCGAGTCTATGATTTTTTAAACCAAATATTTGAATGTGCAACACCTTTCAATATCATGGTCATGCGGACTTGGTGATACTTACAATAGTGTTCTTTGTGATACCATGTTGGTTTAGGTCATGTCTCATCGAATGGTCTAATGGGTGGAATTTGAATAAAATTAAACACCATTAACTTTTCAAAAATTAAAATGTACGAGTCCCCAAGAGGAGTGTAATTAGTTTTGGATTTATCACTATGTGTGGATGATTTTGTGAACTCCGTCTTATTTTTGTTGGATCAAAGTTTAAGTTGGCCTTCTCAAGGGCATGAAGTTCAAATTTGTAATTCATTGTAAACACCTCCTCAAAGGTCTGAAATGATTGGATTTAGAGGGTATATGAGATATTCTTCACACAATTTCGTGAGAAGATTTCAATGAGTTTGGTTTGTGGAAGGAATGAGAGTTGATTGATAATGCCACACCATCATGCAAAAAATTTGGAAATATATTCGTCATCATATTGTTGGATGGCATAAATTTCGTTGATGGTAATTTTACATGCAATGTTTATTGAAAAGTTTTCAAGGAATAGTTTAAGCAAGTTGAATGAATGTGAATAATGAATGTTGTGGAATGTTGTTATACCAATCAAGGTTTGTTCCAACCAAATACATGGGAAAAATGTGTAGCATAAGATCTTGATCATGGGAAATAAGATAACACACATGCCTAAAAGCACGTAAATGTTTTTGAGGATCCTCCTTACTATTGAATTTAGAAAATTTTGGCATTTCCTAGTGAGGAGGATAAGGTTTTACCAGAATAGATGGGTTGATGGGTTCATTGCATATTTGATCATATGAAATAGGTCTTAGATCCCAAAGTTGTGGCTTTGAGATTAGCCATTTGACTCAATAGAACTTGTAAGGGATCATTAGGTGGTTGAGATGTTGAAATGGGAATATGAGATGTGTATGAAGTGGATGGATGGGGTTGTTGATATGTTTGGAAGTTTTGAGGATGTTTTGGGGTTGATGGAGGTGGTTGATAAGGTGGGATATAATTAGAAGGTTTTGATTGTATGGGTTGAGACACAACTTGATGTTGGGAGATGGGAATATGATATGATTGGTTGGATTGAGTAGGTTGTTGTAAGATAATATAGATTGATTAGTTATAGGATTGGTTGGAATATAAATAATGGTGGTTGGGAAGTTTGATTTGATTGAATAGGGGGATATGATGGTGGGCTCCTTGAGGAGGTGGACCATGATTCTGCATTGATTTGAATGGAAGAGGTTGTGATATGACCATGTTTGCATGAACGTGGGAGGTGGAAATGAGAGGTAAGGTAGTGTTGTTGTTCGGATATGGGAGGAAGCAAGGATGACTTTTAAGATGCTTGAATAGGAAGAGAAGTGATTATGGTTGAAAGTGAAGTGATGGGGATGGAAGAAGGGATATTAGTATTAACACATGAGGTAGATTGGGTGGAATAGGAACCACCAATTGAGTAGTTTGGATTGGAAGAAGATGGATGATTAGGATCAAGTTCATGTTGGGATTTGGAAAGCTCACTCATGGGTCTTGGAAATAATACATGAGTTGAGATGTTAGCACTTGAGTGAACTCTGATTAGAGTGATAAGCATAAGTTTCTGCAAGGGAGGTCCATCAATGGGAATACTAGTGGTTTTACAAAGAAGATAATCATGGAGAGAAACTAGATTTTCTTCAAAATCTCCTTAAACTCCACATATCCATGAGGGACGAGGGGAGGCCTAGAAGCATCGATAGAAGAAGAAGATGGAGGAGTGGCTAGTCTAGAAGGGATAGAATGATGAAGGAAATAATTGGTTTCTTTATGGGGATTGGATTGAAACAATTGAACCTCTTAAAGAGAGGAAGGGTGATGATGGGTTGAGTAACCATGGTTGAGATGGCTAGAGGATTGTAAAGGATAATGGAAATCGCAGAGGTTGGTTGGATGGTAGCGGGGATGGAGACATTTTTCATGTTTTTTCCATTTGTTTAGATTGAGATCTAGTGATAACTGGAATGAAACAAACAAAGCTAAAACTATGTTGCTTTTACTTAGAACAAGAAAATCACACAACAAATTTTTTTCTTATCTTGATTAACTTTAAGATGTGAGAAAGAAAATGAAAAAGAGACTAATATGGCACCTAGGGAATATAAATATAGGGATGGTTTCAGGTGTATTTGTGGTTGTTGAGTCCTGATATACCTAAAGGTACGTGAGTCCCTAAAGTTGTATAGGATTTATAACGCGACCATGGAATTTATATTGGGTGATAAAATCCCAATAAGTTCCACCTAGTAGGGAATGTCTAGATGTGTGAATTGATTTGTGAGTTTGGTTGTGTGTGATGGAGTGTGAAATGCAACCGATTAAACCCCTACTTACACTATATTTTTAAGAAATAATGAGAGAGGTGACATTTTAGATCCAAAACCAAATGTGACGTTCGATGAAGGAAACAAACAAGAAAGGGAAAATTACAATGCAAAAAGGAGCAACTAAGAAAAGGGGAATACATGGAGTTCACTTTTCCTTTTTATCTGATCTTCAAATGAAGTGCGCAAGCCAACCCAAGAAATCCACAACACAATAAGTGAGAAACATATGTTTCTTCCTCATAAGGTTAGTAGAAATGAAATAATGGAATATGGAAATAAACAACAAGACTCACCTCAAGAGGGTGGGTCCCATCGAGCGTGCCAGAATGTTGAACAGGTTTCTTAGTTCCTATTCAAATTAATGACCTAGTAATGAAAGAAAATAGAAATTAAAAACATGGAGAGTTTAGGGTACCTCAAAATAGGATGGGAGAATGTGAGTGAAAAAGATGATAACCTCATTACTATAAGTTGGATGATCTCGCACAAGAAAGAACACTTAAATGAAAATGGATTAATAGATAGAATGGAGGGCTACTCGACTAATTCGGTTTTAAGAAGTGTGAACTTTCTTGGATGAATGTCAACCATCTTATATACAATATGAAATATGAAACCTAATAATGGATGTAATAAAATAATGCAATATCTAAAACAAAATTTGAAAAATAGATCTAAGATAGTAAAAAGTAGATTTGAATCAAATGTGATAAAACAAATCAAACCTGACAGGGTTCGATGGTGGCCCCAAAGGCTATAGTATGTCACTCGATGACGAATGGGGCTAGATAAAGGACACCTCTACCAAAAAGAGAGACTGTAAGCTCATATATGTATGGATATGAGAAAAAATCATTTTCAAATAGATCTGGACTAGAAACAGATACTACCGTAGGATAGACTAGACCACGACAAAGGGGAAAGGATGTAATAAAATTAGACAAAGTGATGAAAAGGGTTGTATAAATAGATATGGGTTGATGGATTTTGGGCTGAATTGACGGTGACTAGGACTTGAAGAATAGATCGGAATGATAGAGAGGTAGAATAGTGAGATCTAGAAAATGGATGGACACATAATCACATAAGATACGGAAATCGAGGGTATGAACAACACAAAAACTGATATGGATGAATCTAGATTGATGATGTTTGGGCTAAATTAATGGTGCCCGGGACTAGTTAGGATATGAGTGAAAGTGGAATGACTAAAATGGAGACCTACAGACAAGTATTGAAGGCTGAAATAGAGTGGGGCAAAGTCCCGAAGATACTGAACCCGCACAAGATGTTAGAACCAACAAAATGCAACAATATGATGATGTAAGAAAATGATATTATAAATCAAGAGAAATCTCCTTAAATCACCAAATTATATGCACAAAATCTCAAATAATACGTCAAGATGTATAAGATAGTTGCAAAGTAGTACGCAATAATGAGGAGAAGATCACAAGATAGCCTGAAAATCATAATGTTACATCCTTGAGAAAGGAGGGGGCAAGGGCATATTTATAGGTTCGATGGCAACCTAGATGGGTCACTCCGATTGCGGGGATCCATTCATTAGGGTGGTGGGATGATGCCTAGTTCAAGGAAATGAGGCCCAAATGAAGTGGGATTAGGGTTTGGATTGATATATACGAAATAGGGTTGCATAGAAAAATAAGAGGGTAGGTGGGAGGTTAGAATGAGTAAATAAAGGGCTAAGATAGGTGAATTTATTAAATGAGGACCTAGGGATAGAAAATTAAAATCCTAGGGATGAGAGATGAGGGTTTATGGATATGAAATGAATTAGATGGGGATTAATGATGATCAGGGATAATTAAAATAATTTGGGGAGATTAAAATAATGAGATGAGGATTAGAAGTAATTAAGAATAATTAATTAATAAAGTGGGAATTAGTTAGATGAATTTAAATTAGGAGGGAAAATAAATTTGAATGGGTGGCCAAGATGAACGAGAATGAACGCGAGGAGAAGGTAAGGAACGATACCAAAAGTTAGTGTTTACACTAAGTGGTACATAGAGTTAAAATTAGATTAAATAGAGTACACATTTCTAATGCTTGAGACAATTATACAATTCCAATTCCATCTCAATATCATAATCACAATATGATACAAATACACTTTGGGTTGAAGTATGTACTTATCATTCTATTTGTAACACATAAACCCCTTGCAAATCTTCTACATATCATTATATATTAGACTTATATTTCCCCTTCAAAAGGAAATTAGTATTGTTCTAACATCAAGGAGAGGGAATGCAAAATTTATATCACCTAGTGTTGAAATAGTAGATTTTTTACATTTTCCAAATAAATGCATGCCTTCAAGTATGCTTTCACATTGTACATACAATTCTACTAGGGAACCGCCTTATCTTGAAATGGAAATATGAAAATTTGTAACTGCAAATTTTATTAATATAGTCGTAGAAAACCTTTTAATGTTTCATGGTGTTTTGTACCTTTCGTAGTGTACATATCCTTACAACTTCTTCTATATCAATCCCTTAGTGTATAATCCAATGAAGAACCCTATAAATACACATAAATACAATAAAAGTATATATTGTTAATATGTGTTTTATATTTCTTCATAAATTCACAAAGTTTTAAATCATCTTTATACAACCAATTTTTAAATATCATGTAAGCGTTGTATTCCTTAAGAGTAAAACCCCTTGAGGAATTTAGTCAAATATTTCACATGCCTTATGTATGCTTCCATATTTCAAATATAATCTTATTACAACATTTCTAAATGTACCGAGATGACAAAATATAATTTCAAATGCTTTACGATGGATCTCAATAACATGTTTCTAAGTGGGGTTGAGGTAAAAGTGGATTAAATAATACACACGTTTCCAAATCTTCACTTAATCATAAAATTCCAATTCCAATTCTATCTCAATCTCATACTCACAACATGATACGAGAGAGGGTGGGTAACACATAGACCCCAAGCAAACCTTCTACATATCTTTATCTATTGCAAACTCATACTTCCCCTTCAAAAGGAAATTAGAATTGTTCTAACATAAAATAGAGGGAATACAAAAGTATTCTCACCTAGTGTTCAAATTATTTAAATTTTACAAAAACATGCATGTCTTCGTATGTTTCCACATTGTACATAAATTTTTACTAGGGAACTTGCCTTATCTTGAAAAGGAAATATGAAAATTTGTAACCTAGAAATTTTATTAATATATTCAGAAAACCTTGTAGTGTATCATGGTGTTTTGTACCTTTCAAGTAGTGTATATCTCCTTGCAGATTCTTCTCTACCAATGCCTTAGTGTATAATCGATGAAGAACCCTATAAACACACATAAACACAATAAAAGTATAAATTGTCAATATATGTTTTATATTGCTTCATAAATTCACATAGTTTTAAATCATCCTTATACAACCAATTTGTGAATATCGTGTAAGCATGGTATTCCATGAGAGAAAAATCCTTGAGGAATTGAGACAAATATTTCGCATGTCTTGTGTATGCTTCCATATTTCATATATTCATATTACAACATTTATAAATGTAACAAATGGTGAAATATACTTTCAAATTATTTCTTATATATCTCAATAACATGTTTCTAAGTTCTCTTGAGGTAAAAGTAGATTAAATAACACACACATTTCCAATGCTTCACTTAATCATACAATTCTCATTCCATCTCAATCTCATACTCACAAAGCATGATATAGAGATAGTGGGTTGAATTATGTACTTATCATTCAATTTGCAACACATAAACCCCTTGCAAACCTTCTACATATCTTTATGTATTGCAAACTCATACTTCCCTTTAAAAGGAAATTAGAATTGTTCTAACATAAAAGAGAGGGAATACAAAATTATTATCACCTAGTGTTTAAATAGTATATTTGTTTACATTTTACAAAAACATGCATGCCTTTAGTATGCTTCCACATTGTACATATAATTATATTAGGGAACATGCCTTGTCTTGAACTGGAAATATGAAAAATTGTAACCTTAAAATTTTATTAATATAGTATTATAGAATTTTTATCTATCAGGAAACTACAACAAATATCAATACAAAAAAAGTCACTTCATCACATTCCTTTTAGTCATTTTTTCCAAAACTCCTTGTTCCTTGTTATTGCTACAATATTTTTCATACATATTTATCACAAAATTGCAACATCTTATAATAGTATGCTCGCCATGATGTTCATACCATGTTTGAATAGTGAACATGATTAGACTTGGTAATTATTTTATTTTTTTGTCAAAAGTAAAAATATAGAAAATTGAAGACAAATAAGAGAAATTAGGAAAATAAGGAACATTACATAAATATGTAAACCAAAAATTTTGGATTTTTTTGCAAAATAATGATATTATTGTAATTTTTTATTAGTATTTAGTTTTAGCTAATATTTGTAAAATAATGAAATTATCATTATTGTTGTAGATATGTCAACCTTTGAAAATTCAATTTTCTCTTCACCACAACTAAAATTGTCTACACACTCATATGTAGACAATATGGAAATTGTGGGCAATTATAAAGATAGTATGGATTTGATAGAGGATAATTTGAGAAAATGTGTTGAAGAGGAAGAGATTGAAATTAGTTTCAATAGTGCATAGAAAAACAATATGATGTCAAAAACTATATATAATATGCATACAAAGAGGGGAATCATATTACACCTAATGAGGAAGATTCCAAAGTTGATTTGGAACTTCCACCTAAGGTGTTGAATAAATATCAAACTTATTTTTTCAATTGATGACATGGTGGGGCTTGGCCAATGGATAAAACACTTCTAGCACCTTATGAATAAATCAAACTTTAGAAGTAGAGCTACATGATACAACCTTCTACTATTCCTAATCTAATTCTTGGGCTATTCACTTTGACATGAATTGATAATTTTTCTACTACTTAATGTTCTATTAGTCTACCAATGTTACCTTTTATGGCCCAATGTATTGTTTTACATATTGGACTCATGTGGTGAGATACAAATTCAATATGATATATATGACACATTTTACAATGCAAATTCATTGTAAGAGAGGATTTGTATAGCCTTGGATAAAAATCAATGTATGCATGATCATATGTACATTGATGGATGCCCTTATGCATTTAAAAATATTGTTGGTTTCATCAATAGTACCCACATGTGTTCGCTTTTTGTATCTCTCAATTTTAATATTATAGAGTGTGCGAATGATAGAAGATGAAATGAAAAGGCCAATATTACCTCTTTATGTCATGGTGGAAGAGATAAAAATATCAAATCTAGTAAGAGATTTTGATTAACTATAGTTTTAAAGGAAAAGTAACACCGGTGAGATTGAGGAAAAAAATGTTGACACTAATAACTCGATGTATATGTATTGGTTATTGAAACATAATTTTGTCACAATTAAATTTACTATTTACTATTTTTTAAAATATTATTATGTTATATTTTTTTAGATAAGGTAAAAAGGATTTGGTTTTGAAGGGACCAAAAACCTTTTACAAAAATAATCCAAAGCGGAAGAGAACACACCAAAAACAAAACAAGGTTTGGTCAAATAGGCTTGACTAGAAGGACACCACGTAGTAGGGATTGACCCCAACCAGTCTACATATTTATATAATTTTTTTTACAGTAGTACCAAAATAAAATCCATGGCCATGAAAAATAAAAACTAGCACAAAACCCTAACAAAAGGGTATCCAAAGGGTCACCATCATTTCTCTTTGCTTCAGAGGAAGCTCCGATTCTAGGTCTTACACTTGGTCCTCTTTCCACAGCTTCTAGCAATTTTTTCCTTCCAAGAAATAATTACTTTTTTGAAATTATTCTTAGTGGGAGCTTTACCATCAATTTCCATAGGTTCTTCGTTGTCTAATCTGCTCATCACTATATCCATTTTACCCTAACCCCCTCAACATCATTCTTGGCAATTTGGTCATGTAATATGGAAATTATTTGTTCTTTCATTACAATTTCCGCACTCAACCCTCCAATCCTTTTATTCTACACCTCAATTTTCTTGTGGCATCCTTAACCTCTTGAACCAAATTTTTATTGACCAAGAGGATAGTATCAACAGTAGATTCAACCCTCAATACCCTAGCCTCCCAGTCAATCCAATTTTTGTCCCTCTCCTTACTAGCATAACTTTTCCCAATATCTTTATCACCCTACTTCATATTGCACAAGACATTCACAACAATGTCATTTGGATTATCCTATGAGCCCTCTTTTTTAAACAGTTTATCCTCTCGAAGAGGGTTTCATTATCGAAGTCCATCTCCTTGTGAGCTAGGGGTTGGGAAGGGATCAATGGATTAGCATTCTAGTACATTAACAGGATCAAATCCTGATGTAATGGAATTTGAACTTTATAATTTTATAAATTAATGACAAAGGAGGTCATATATCTCAGGAGAAAGTAGGGTAAGCTCATGGCTTGATTTATAACACCGATAATTGAGGATAGAGAGGTGATAAGAAAAGATTTTCCTAAATTTTCCTTCAAAGGGTAAGATACTTCATTACCACCATGCAAACATCCCATCATTGGTTGGGGAGGAAAATTCTTGTAATACCATCGTCATACATTAAGATTCTTTCATCCAACCCGAAAAAAGTGGAAATTTCATGCCTGCGGCGGGTCTTATCCTTGAAAATTTTGAGACCTTCCATGTATAATCTTTTGGCCTCTGAAAATGGATTCCTCTGTATGACTACGTAATTTCCATACCCCAAATTAAGACACCCCCTTCCAAGAATTTCCAAATTCAATAGAAAATTGAGTCGTTACCTTAAAGGAACTTGATATAGATTCGAGAAACCCCCTCTTCGCATAAGCCTTCATAGAGTAGCATCCCTCTTAACATGGATATAGGTATTCACTTCATATGTATTATGTATCCTCCCATTCTTAACAAGTCGCTCTATAAATTTTGAGACAAATTAGAGTGTTCTGTAGATCCAGAATTAAAAAAACCAAGCACAAAAATGCAATGATTAATTCCCTCCCCAAAATATAATGAATTTTCCATAGGACCAATCACGTGAATCTGAAGGCCATCATCATACAAAAACCTACGTGTTGTATTATCATCATTAACCAATTTTAATATATTACTCCATGGTATGAGGTCACCCTTTCATGTCATCATTTTCCACCATATCATTCCCATGATTGGCTAATTCCATCCGCATGTTTATTACCATCCCTATAAACATGATTAATCTCCACTTTCTCAAATGATATTAACAACTTCCTAGCCTCTATGATGATGTTATTAAGTTTCCAACCGATAACCCCTTGGTTCTTAAGAACATTCACCACGCATAGAGAATCACCCTATATGAATAAGGACTTGAATTTCATGGTAATACATTATTAGATGCCCCATAACATAGTCATTTGTTCATCATAATTATTATAATGATTTCCCAAAGGACCCGCATAGGCCCGAATACACACCCCAAAAATGATTAGGAATTAAACCACCTCCCCAAATAGCCCATCCAAAGGTTTATCAAGATCCGTCAAAATTTAGCTTAAAACTATCCTTAGGCATCCCCACTTGGTGTTTTTTTATTTCTCCCTTATCTTTGTTAGTATCCCCTTTAGTGGGACTAAGATTCAGGCCATTCAAAATGGATCTTTTAAAATTAGGACATAGCTTAGAGGATTTGATTTTGAAGATATGTGAGTTTTCTCTAAGTGTCTAGACCAATTTTCTTAGAAACTTTTTTAAAACAGGATGATTGATTATGGAAAATTATGTTGTTTCTCTCCACCAAAATGCCCCAAATAATATGGGGGAGAGCACATTCCAAACCTATTTTGTGAGGTCATGATGAAAATTGAAAAACCATTATTATAAAGAAGGATACATATCTAGGAAGAAGGGGTAATTGAACCCTGAAAATTCAAAATAATAGAGAAGACTTGAAAAACAAAACTACATTCTAGGAAAAGATGATTGGGTTTCATCATGTTGTTTACACAAACTACATCTATTTATAAGTATCATACCTTTCTTCCTAAGTTTTTCCACAATTAAATTTTTTGAACCACTTCCCAGAAGAAGAAGTTGATTTTAGGAATAAGGTTTTTGTTCCATATTTTCTTCCAATAGCCATTAGATTCCATATGCTCAAAATTCAGAAGGTAACCTTGATTTAACCTCATAATTACCATAATGCATACCACACTACATCAATTCATCATGACACATCCTATGTGGTATGTGGCATTCCTTTAGTTCCTGATTAAGAACTTCAAAAGGATGTAGTGGACATGTATAATTTCAGAGGGGAATTATCTAAAGCTAACTTCTCTCCTCATTCCAATAATTACACACCATCTCACCTAATTCTTGGCTATAGAATTGAATTAAGTTCATCCAAGTATATTCCATCTTAAGGGGGATATTTCTAATCCAAGGATCATCCCAAAATTTGATTTTTGTTCCATTCCCTAGATTCCATTTTTGCCCTTGACCAACAACTTCCTAGCATGGATGAGGTTGTTCCAAAAAATTGAGCCTTTTGGGAGCTCTTGATCAAAGAAGAAACCCAAAGTGCCACCAACGTTTCACAAATATTTTTATTTTAAAATTTCAATCCAAGTACCTTCTTCTTTTTGTGAATTATCCATCCATTTTTTGCAATTAATGTCTGATTCATAATCGACGGGTTTTTGAGTCCTAGACCTCCCTTATCTTTTGGTCTAGTAACCTTATCCCAAGCTATCAACAAAATCCTAGTCTTATCCTCTAAACCAAATCATAAAAATCTCCTTTGAATACTCTCAATGGATTTCCTAACTTTCATGGGGATAATGAAGATAGACATGATGTAGATTATAACTCCCTGCAGAGAACTTTGGAGAAGTTGAGCCTTTCCCACCTACGAAAGCAAGGATCCTTTCCAAGAAGCAAATTTTTGTGGAACCTCTCAATGATTTTATTGTTCTAACCAACCTCTTCCATTTTTACCACAAAGTGGACATACCTAAGTAGTTTTCAAGAGAGATTTAATGTTGCACTCCATGATATTGGCTAACCCTAGTCTGTTGTTCACCCTTAACATTAATGAAGAAACAAAAATCTTGCAAAAGTTCACCTATTGCCTTGAAAATTCTTCATACTATCAAGTGATGTTCTTGAATAAATGATCCTCTGAATAACCGCATGTCCAAGAAGCAAAGTATCATCCAAATTTTGAAGGCATTGATTATTCATACCATTAGCAATTTTAATTCCTTATAATCTTCCTTCATTTTTAGCTTTTGAGAATAATTTTCTCAAGGACTCCCCACGATTATATAAATAAAATGGGAGAGTGGGTCCCCTTGTCTTAGACCCTCTCCTGCTTTGAATAATCCATGGGGTTTATGATGACCAAAAAACTAGGAGAGGATGTACATGCTTGGATCAAATTGATAAAGTGCGAATCAAAGCCCAGTTTGTGCAGAAGGAGAATCATAAAATTCCATGAGACCCAATCATAGGCCTTTTGCATATCTAATTTATCATGATTATAGCCTTTTCTCCACCAAGTGAATAATTTCATGGATAGATATGGTGCTATCAAGGAATATGTCTACCCCATATGAAATCACCTTGATTGGTGAGATAAAATTTCTTAGAACCTCCCTCATTCCTAAAAGCCAGGAATTTTGATATGATTTTATACAAAGTATTACATAAACTTATGGGTCTAAAATCTCCTAGATCTTTGGCACCAATTTTTTCGATATTAAGGCTATGAAGGTGTGATTAACTTGCTTGAGCAAGCTACCAGATCTGAAGAAGTCTTGAACGCCAAGAACTAATTCTTTCTTCACAATATCCCTATAAATCTAAAAAAAAAAGTGGGGAAGCCATCAGGCCAAGGGATTTTATCCCCTTCCATTTCAGAGACAATGGCCTTGATCTCCTCCTATAGATCTTTATTTTCCTCGGTGGAAGAATTATCGAAAAATAGGTTAAGGGTCTCAATGACTAAGTTAGTAGTGGGGAAGTTGACCTTCAACAAACAGATTTTTGAAGAAGGAAATGATAGTATTCGAAGTATCAACATCCTCCGTAGCCATTTCACCATCTTGTTTCATTATTTATTAAATACCCTTTATTAGCCTTGATAGTAGTAGATAAATGAAATAACTTTGTATTTATGTCACCCTCCTTTAGCCAATTAATTATGGAATTTTTCTTCCAGTAAATTTATTCTTTACAAAGGATGGTGTGTAATTATGATAAAAAGTTTTCCTTTTCTTTTTCTTCATTAATCTAGGATCCTTATTCCATTATTTCTTCCATTTACAAAATTCCTCAGATATTTTACTCTTTTGTAAGAAAATATTGCCAAAAGTATCTTTGTTCCATTTTTTAATTTTGAATTTAATTTTTTTTAATTTTTTCGTCACTTGAAACATGTTATTACTTTTGGTTTCTATGTTCCACCAATCCTTGATCAATTTTTCAAGATCCATATGAGTGGTCCACATTTTCAAACCTAAAGGGTCTTCCTTTAGTTTTCCTCATTTCACCAAAGTTGAGAATTATCGGATTATGATCCGAACCTATGCGAGCTAGAGAAGATAGAGAATAGTGTTGCTCCTGTATCCACTGATAATTTACCAAGAACCCGTCAAGTTTGATTTTGATAAGATCATATCCACTATGTCTATTTTTCCATGTGTATTTAGGTCCATTGAGCTCAAGATCTAACAACTCATTCTAGTTAATGAAGTTGGCTAAGTATTCCATACTCTCCATGTAGGAAATAACTCCACCTTTTTTCAGAGGGGATCAGGGGAGTATTGAATTCCCACCTATAATCCAATTTATCTCCTTAAACATATTTCTTAATTTTTTTCATTTCCTCCCAAAGCACATGTCTATCGGTAGCTATATTGGGAGCATAGACATTAGAAAAAATAAATTGTTTATTGGAACTAAGAATGGTGAAGTAGATGGATATATGATGTTGGTTGTTATATAAAGGAACCCTTTCAACACATTCACATCCCACAAATAGAGAAAACCACCAAAAGCCCCCACAAGAAGATTAACCATGGAAGCCAAACTCTTTCAAAAATGATTTACAAAACTCTTCCATACTAGGAATATAAATGTTGGACTTTCGTAACATCACAATGTATGGTTTTTTTGTTTTATAAAATTAGAAAGAATCTTATGCTTGTTTGGGTTTTTGAGACCCCTTATATTCTAAGAAAAAATAATAATTTATTAGTTTTGTTTTTGGATTACAACCAATTACCTTTGCCTCCCTTCCATGACCTCCTTCCTAGAGGCTATTTCATGTTTTTCTTTTTATTATGTCCTACTACGGAGAGGCTTTGTTTCCCCACATCTGCCTTAGATATATCCCCTCTTGTTTTGGGAGTCGCTTTCCTTTTGGTGATAGTTTCGGACTTTTATTATCCCCCACTGGACCGGGGTAGATCCAAACAGTGATCACACCCCTTCCTTAGTACTCATTGAATAGTTCCTTAATACTTTATCCTTAGGATGATTATCACCAATTTGAGAAAGGGTTTCAACAAGGGTTGTAATCTCCAACCCTTCATTTTTATTTGACTCGAGGGTTTCCTATAAGACCTACTCCACTATAAGGATATATTTAAGGTGGGTAACCAACAAATTAAATTTATTACTGATATCCAAGGCCACTTCTTTATATCTCTGGGGAAAAAGCTAGCATCCATAAAATCAAGAACTATGGATCCTATAATGTTGTCAATCTACAATAGAGCCTCTTCCACTATCTCATTATCTGGTTTTGTTTTTAGAACAAATTCCCTTTTTATCCTCTACTTGGCTATCACACACTGCAACTTCCTTCATCATAGGATCTATCTGTTCCTTGCCAGGTTCATTAAATTGAAGTGGTTTATTAATATGTTTCCATGTGGAAACCAATTTAGAGGGACCTCTTACAGCATGATCCATGATTTATTTTCCTTTCTTGTTGAGTTGAGATTTATATGTTGCCTCTTCTTTAACTTTTGGGCACGTCTTAGAGTTGTGACTCACTTTGAAGCCCGAGAAGAAAATGAAAGGTGTTATCTCATAATCAATATTTTGGACATGCTCATCCCATTTAGAGTTTAGATCGATGCTATGAGGAATATCAATGCCCAATATCACATTGAGAAAGAACCAAGAAAATAATAAACATGACTTTGCAATGGTAACAAGGTCAATAATGACTAGTGAACTAATAGCTTAGTGCTCCAAAGAGTAGACCCTAAGCCCGACTCCAAACCAAATATTCCTTGATAGTGGATTCAAATGGATTGAAACTCGGTTGCCATTTCGAACCAAAGATAATGGTCCGACCCATAAACTAGGGTCCCCACCAGGATTTTAGTAAAATATTCTTCCACGGATAGGGTAACCACAAATAAGGAATTAGCATAGGCAACAACGTCCATGGCTCCTTTAGGAAAGCACTTCCAAAATCTCATTTCCTAAACTCATCATTATTGGGTCATTTTCCTATAATTTTGGCTAGAATGATATTATTCATGGAGGAACAAGCATGTTTTGCTACTTGATCTAGGATATCCAAAGAGACGCCGTTTGATTTACAAATGAGTTAAAGGTTAAAATTAGATACATGTTCGGTTTCTTTCCAAACACCATCTTTGCCCATGTGATTGCATGCTCCCTAAGCATGGTCTCCTTGCCCCTTTCTTATGTGAAAATTGTGTCCTTCCTTCCATCAAGCGATTGAGCCCAAATCCCCCGGAACCAAGCCAACATCATTATATTTTTTATGTTATGTAAAATGTTATTTCTTTCGTAGTATATGATTTTATAAAAATTAAATAATGTGATGATATTTTTCCTAATTATTTGTATATAAATTTGATGAATATGATGTAATTTTTTCAAAAATGAAAAACTATTATGTTATGGGATATTACTATCTTTACATTTAGATGAGGATCCTCCTCCATCCCCCGCACCGCCTTGAGATCACCTTTAAAGTCGCTTCCACAGCCACAATCATTTTCACCTCCACCATCATCACATGTTGCATTACAAAAACTTGTAGTAGATCCACTAAAATAGATGAAAATGGTCAACCATATATAGCTAGTCCTTCGAGACATTCCTTTATTGTTATTTGTTTTTTTCTACATTTGTTTTTTCTATTATTTAATTTCATTACTATACCCTCATTTTTCGCTAGAATTATTTTGTTATATGCCATGGTCTCTACCATGATCAAACACCTTTCCTTTTGTAATTATAGTTTCTCTAAGGTGGTCACCTCAAGTTAGTACTTTACACAATTTCTCGGACATCTATTCCAAAGTAGTACACACCTATATCTTTTTGAACCGTGTGATCAAACATGGTTTTTTACACATGCCTCAAATGAAGAGTCATCTATCTAGGTTTAGTCTACATTTTCAATAGGCAAAGATAAAATTATGGGAGAAAATGTAGGTACAGAGAACATACAAGCACCTAGAAATATAGTTACAATTTTGGTAAAACATCATAGGGTAAAAATGTACACTTTGATCAAGACCACATGATATAGTCCTCACCCCCATACATTTCTACCTAGGGGAAATTTTAGCAATTTTTAATAATTTTTAGGTTTTCACATGTTTATACAAGTTTTTATAAAAATTTCACACTTGGATTACTCAGTTCATACTAGTATAAGGGGCATGAAAGTTTTATTACTTCTTCACTTAGTTTCAATTTTAGGAATCTTGGGGGCATGGGTCTCCTTCCTACTTCAATGTTGTTAACACATTTTCATCATATTTCAATGTTTGTTTCAGTTCATACTCAGTTGTTTGGCATATGAGGAGAGTTTGGGGGCACCTATTCTCTTTTTTACTATATGTCCTTATTTGCAAAATTAGGTCTAAATTTGTCTCGTAGTTGTTTGATCTTTGGGGTTAATGAAGGAAACACAATAGCTAAGGAATTATTGGGTAGGATTTTCTCTTTTATTAAACTTTAAGGGAATATATCAAAGTTGTTGAATAAATTTGATACATGGTCTTCTAATTTTTGCGGGATGCATTTTACCTCTTTCTTAGTCTTTCTCTTGCACATTTCCATGTTGGGTTGCACGCACTTAACACCTTATTTTATAATTGGAACTTATGGGGACTTGTCACCTCAATCCTTCAAAGCAAAGTTTAGGAAAACAAATCTCCAAGCATGAGAAAACAAGTGTATTCTTTCCTTGTTTACATCTTTTCACCTATTATATATGCAAACATATATATTTTTTGTTACATGGTTTATTTGAGTTATGTTCAATTATCTATCATGGACATTGACTACACTTTGTGTTGCATGTTTCATTATGGAGCATTCCAACACCAAGCACAACAACACAACTACAAAATAAACATTTAAGTAAAGGTAAATTGTTTTTATACACTCAGTGCAATTTCCTTTAAGCGGCGATTCTCAATTTCATTCTTAAAGTGGGGAAAAATATAGACACTCAAATTTGGTAATTTGTTGTTTGGAAAACCTTGGTTTGAATTCACTCTTTCTATAATAATGCTATAAGCACAATGACTGAGAGGGGGGTGAATCAGTCATACATTTTTTTTTACTTAATTTACCATGTCATGCATTCATCATTCAACATACATAATCAATTGTGAGCTTATTAAGTGTGTTACAACCATCCACAAGTGCAAGAGACAAGAGAGAACACAAGAACACCAGATATGAAGTGGGAAACCCTCAAGGGGAAGAAAACCACTGAACCTTTGCATTTATTACTCAAAACAAAGGACTTATGTGAATATTACACATCACACAAGATTTCTTTAGTGAGGCATCAACCCCACAAGGAGCACCAACCCCTAGTTTAGTAGAGCACTAACTCAACCACCTGAATATGAAGATCACTTATGTATTGTTGCTCCTACAATAGATTTTGATCACAAGTTCAGCTCCATGCACTCAAAACCCTCTCAAACTTCTCTTTCTTCTTCCTCACTCGAACCTAATCCTTCATTTGCTAATTAGGTCTAATGACCTTGAACATCTACTCCTCTACTCTTCTCAAATCTTCATGCCTCTTCTTGGCTCTTCTTGGCTCTTCTCTTGACCCATCTATACTCTTATTTCACCTCCTCTAGCTTGCTCACATCCCCATCATCACAACTTGCTTGAATGAGCAAATATAACATGCCTTTTTACATGATACTAGTTTATAACACCCCGAGGTAGGCCAAGACGAATAAGGTCAATCATAAAAACATGAAAACACATCTACAACATCATATAAATCTCGTGAAAGGACCATAGTAGGTCGGCAAGATCCTAAACACATCAACTTGCGCAAGGCTACTCAATTAAGCCTAAAAACTAAGGCATCATCTCCAACGAATAGAATCTGGACTTCAAGGGCACATAAAAGCTACACCAAATCTCCAAAAGATCCAAATAATTCAAGGACATCCTCTCAAAACCTTCAGCAAGCTCAATAACCTCTGCACCATCCATCATCACCATAAAGCACACCAAGAAGTAAGCATACTCAACTAGGTCTCAAGCACATGAAAAATATCCTCCAAAAATGAATTACTTGGCATACCAAAACTCATCATCATGACACAAATGGCACATCGACATGAAGGCATTGGTGTAATCTAACTCATGAAACTCATTGTAATCATCAACTCAATGCATAAGGCACCTAAATAACTCCTTCTCTAACACTGCTCAAACTGGTAGATAGGTCTCAAAACTAGGTCTTCATAATCAAGATGGTTCACACCTCTAAACTCTTCACCAAGACACAAGTAGCATATGGATGGAAATATCTTGATGTGTAATTTTTGGAAAAACTCACTTCAACCACCAAATCAAGGCATAAGGCTTCATAAAACATGCATATCTGAAACTACTCCAACCATGTCCTAGGTCTCAAGAACCGGTGTGAGGAATCAAGCTCCAATCACCTTAAATGCAACTTCCAAGCTCTACCAATGCATGGAAAGCATCACTGAGGACTCCACCAAAGCATGCTCAAGCACACACAACCCTATGTCACATGGAGGAAACCATCTTTGCATACATGTTCCAGTCACCTTCTTACTAGGCATAATATGGAAGTTTTATACCATTAGGACTCAAGAAAGAAATCACTTTTTTATATCAAACCAAGGCTTAAAACACATAATGTTAGACACCAAAAGCTATAAAACCATCAAACCCTCGCTACAACATGCAAATATATCAAACTCATCTCAAACCTTCGTGACTAGGTTTTAGCCTTCTAGGCCAAAAGTGGTAGGGCAACTTTGGAGACTGTTACACCAAATTTCTTCAAACAACTTGCTCATAACTTTTCATGGTCATTTATCACACCTCCCAAAGTATTTAGAACAATTCATTTCTTTTCATGAAACCTCCATCTCAGACCTAAACCTACAAATTTCCACAAAACTAGGGTTTTTCTTCAAATTGTTGAAACACGTGGAACATGAAATCAACACCAACATGAGCTCTGAAGAGTCCTCTACATGCCTAAAACTTCACATTTGCTTTCCCAACTCATTTGAATCCCAAACCAATCAAATCTCTCCTATTAATCTAGGTCTAGGGTTTAACTAGGGTTTTAAACCACCTCTAGCTTGTTAATGATTGTTCATAAAGATGTGACAACCAAATCAACTCATTCTTTTAGCAAAACACTCTTGACTCCATTCTCCTGATCAACCCCCAAGGGTCGACTCCCATGGAGAGCTCATATATGTGGGTGAGCATTCAAAGTTCACTATCGAGCTAGTTTTTGCCTTCCTAAGAGAGCTCAGAGAGCCAAATACTCATTTTCTTGCTTTTCCTTGATCCTCTTGACTGGAACTTTTCTCAAAGAACTGCAGCATCCTCCTTCATGCATTTAAACTTTCATCCATTCCCTATAATCTCTCGAAACTCTCCAGACACTAAATCTTGCATTGTCTTTCTTGCCTTGTTCTCAATGTTTTGCTTCAAAAGGACCTTCATCATGCATCATATACCTAAATAGTGACCTAATACACCTCCTACACTTGTTATGCAATGTCAAAACACATTTTCATGCTTGAACCGCCTGCTCTACTCCATGCTTCATGTTTCCACACCATCTGCTCATGTTAGGTCTAGGATTAGGCCTAATTAGGCTTGTCCCAACACATGACTCACAAGATCTAACCTTGACAACCTCTTATAGACTCATTAACACCTTTGACTCATCATATTGACCATGCTTGACCTCATGAAGACCTCATACAACCTCTGGAAAACACTCACTAGACCATACTAGCTTGACCATGCCTAAAACCATGCAAATGCACCAAGACAACAAAATTGGACACTACTAATCAACCTTCAAGCTTGATTATGAATGACACCTCTTGGAGACACCTATACCTTGAAGTCTTAAAGATTCCGAAATCATCTTATAGTCTTAGCTTTTGGTCCCATAGACTCTTGATCTCGTGGATGTCATTAAAATCTGTCATTTCAATGTATCGCCTCCCCTATGTCATGCCTCGGTGTCCATTGGCGGCCTCTCATGAGCTTAGCCCCATGGGTATAGAATGAAATAGCCATGGTTCTCACCTCAATCGCTTAGAGTTCCTTTTCTTCTACTCATGGTAATGAAAAAGATTTGTTTTCACCCCTCCCCTTTTATATGTAACTGTCATTGCAATTGTTTATTTGTCGTGATGGTTGTTTTATCGTAACAATAGAATTCAATTTTATCGTGACCAATTTCTCAACCTTTCAAGCACTGTCAACTTCCCCTATCACCCCATAGTTACTCGAGGGGGCATCACACACTAAATTATTTTTTCCTTCTTTTCAACAATAAAATTGTCTATTATTCTTCTACTTTCTTTGCAATAACATTGTTCACGCGACAACATCCCAAAAAGGGGCAAATGTGCACTTAAAATCCGTCATTCTAATTTAAGCATTTTAATCATAAATTGCACAAATGACACTAACACCGCTTTTATGTATTCATTAATGACAATTTGTTTATTAATTAATGACCATCCGTTAATTAATTAATTTTCTCCTCTTGGATATTAATTAATGTTATTTTGTTAATTAAAATCCTTGTATTTTGTTAATTAATAACTCATTATTAATTAATCAAAACTTCCCTTCATTTATTAATTAATGACCCTTCATTAATTAAATCTCACTTCAAATCATTTCTAAACCTCATCAAATTCCTCTAAATTCATTACTAAATAAATTCAATAAAATAATCTAACTCACATTCACTAAGAGTTGGCACTTTTCCTAAACATGAAAGTTATTAAAAAAACCATTTTGTTGAAAAACAAAGAGGAAATTCAAATATGACTCGCACCAATTTAAATGAACCTCTTACACCATCAAAATCTCTCCTCGTCATTCTTACCTTGCATTCAGTTCAACAAAAGACATCCACAAATACAAGGCAAACCCAACCATCTATGAGAGAGTTTTGAAGTTTTTGCTTCAAAACTTTGTGTTGCTTCATTTTCTTATAAATGTTTCATCTTGATGTACTTGATTTTTAAAATGCTTAATCTAAAATCAACTATGTAGACGTAAGTTAAATTCATGTTTTAGATTGAACTTCATTTTAGAAAGGTAGCATTTAGTGTTGGATGGATGGAAGTGAGGTGGTTGGTGTTTGACATGCTCACAAGTCAAATTGTACTCAAATAACGTGTCTCGACCTTACGGTCATCTTGTAAACAAGAATAATAAAGAAAATTACGGCAAGAAAAATAGTTAGCAGATTATAAGTAGTTACGGGATCTGGAAGAAGAACACTGTACATCAAGAACAGAGATCTTTCTATAATTTTAGTCTTCAACGAGGGGATCCATAAAAGAAAATCCCAATTCTAGACTCGTGAAATTTTCTGATTTGCTTGGAGCGGAAAAAAAGAAAAAGGAGCCCCTAAATTTCCATATGGACTTTGTTCTCCTGCTCAATAACATCTAAAAGCAGAGGGTCGACCTTAATGTGGCTGTGGACTCGAACCTGAAACCTGTGACCCCATTTCCACAAGCAGGCGGTGCCATTAATGGTGACGACAGCCATCAAACTCATCTCTCGTCGGCCAATATCTTTAAGCACTTCCTTTAAATGATGACTCACTTCCAGTCCGTCCATCACAGCAGGCACCTCCAAAATCTCCGACGAACCAGCCCCTTGACTCCCTGCACACACCTGCTCAAAACAAATGATAGATTTTTATTTTTTTAAAAGAAAGAAAGAAAACTACGAACTCGAACCCTAACCCTAATCCAAAAAGGGGTAAGAGAAAGATGAGGCGCAGGCCTGTGCTTGGCCGAGAAGGGAATCGTTGTAATAAATGTGCATAACAGTGGTGTCGTATTTGATGGGAGCCACGTTTGGATTGGTGACTTTAATGGAAATGGCGAGTTCCACATCGATGACTGCGAGGGGCAAGTGCAACGCGGATTCCGTGCAGAACCTGAGCTTTAACCCTTTCAATTCAATTGAGATTACTTGGAAAATTGGGTCTCTCGGACGTAGCGAATACAGGAGAGCTCCTGCGCCTGCGCCTGCGCCTCCCACCATCAAACCCCAACACAGATTCCCCATTCAACCTGGGGAAGAAAGGAATTGTGAAATTTTTTTAACTACTTATTCTTCTAATACATTAGCTACATATCTGATGGTCAAAGGTATTCTCCTTCCGTTCTCGGAGATATATGACAGGGTACACGATCCTACACGTACACGGTACACCTCCAAATGGTATTTAGTAAGTGCTTATTTGTATGTATAATATATTTATTTACTTCTCTATTACAACCATTAATAAGTGGTAATTTAAAAAAATATTTATACTTTTATTTTTTTTTCTCATTTTTCAAATTTATCTCTTTCAATGCATCTTGGTTTCTATTGTGGAATCCTCATCGCTTGTGACACTTACTTGTGTTGTTTATGTTTATAGTATTTTTGTCTTTTATAAATTAGACTCCATCCATGTCCGCTTGTTTCATCTTTTTGCTCCTAGTGATTTTATGTTATTTCGTGTACCACAAACATAATTGTTCGAAATACACAAGAATTGTTGTTCATTTCATTACATGCCCCTTTTGTATCACTCATCTCAAAAGAAAGGCGTTTAAACACATAATGTATAATAGTAATTAGAGATAAACCATATAATGCATATATTTGAAATATGGTTGAATAATTTAACACTAATTTGATGTAATTATTACGAGAACAAGCATGAAATTTGTAATCCTAGAGATAAGCATAATATGTGAATATTGTCAACAATCCACACAACATTAGTTAACGAGCAATAATGAAGCTTATAGATGTACACTAGTAACATGACACAACACAAAGGATCCTTCAACACACACACAACATGCCATGACAACATTTGACATGACGAGCCTGTCAAAACACTTGACTAGCTTGAAAAATCAAACAACACGGTGACATAACAACTCGACTAAAATTAATATCAATAAATATCGCACAAGAAGTATAGAGAAAGCAAGTATCATACAGTCACACATATAATCATAAAACAATCAAGAATTATACGAGTCATACATAGAAGGATAGAGCAATCAAGAATCCATAAGTCACATAGAAGCATATGGTGAGAAACAATCATATAGTCGCACAAGAAGTATAGAGAAAGCAAGTATCATACAGTCACACATATAATCATAAAACAATCAAGAATTATACAAATCATACATAGAAGGATAGAACAATCAAGAATAGAACAAAATTATAGAACAAACAACTGTTATACAATAAATAATAGAGCATAACGCATACAATTGTCATTTAGCAATTAGTGAAACATAGATCATAGATGTCGTATGAACATTTGAGTTCACAAGCAATTGTGTATCGCGAAAAACATTTAGAGTAAGTGAATAAAGACTCGTGCGATATTGTACCACTCATGATCATGTCATACTAATAAGCACGTCGCACAAACCTTAATGCCTTAACAATTTTTGTAGAAGCCACTTACCCCTACTTAATCCATGAACCTATACTTAGCCATAAAGGCTTACCTATGCCACATAACACTCGCTTGTTTACACAAATTGCTAAGTGTTATACACGCGTATCAATGCCATACAAAGCCTTACAAAGTTGTCTTGCATTTTGAAACACTTATTCCTTACATGTGAAAGACGTGAATCATTTCTCATGTCACCTAATCCTTTATTGATGTCACACAATGCTCTAGATGTCACAAAACATTGTCAACACTGTAAAGCCTTATAAACTTGTGAGACCACTACCTTATGGCACTATATTAGGATATGTGTTTAAAATAACCTCCGCTTAACATCAATATAGCTAGAGAAAGGCACATGTGAAAATTGATTCATTTCTCATTCCCAATGACAAATTAAATAATCTAATAGAGCTTGATCTTATTAAGGATATCTCACGAGAAGATCAATGGTCATATGAGGAATATTTTAAGGTATCTATTAAACAAAATGAGCCCTTTCCCATTTTGTTAACCTTGCATTCCTAAGAATTAGAGACCTTGAGCACTTGTCTATTTTTGTTAAGTTAGCGGAAATTTTTTTATTTCACGGGTTGTAAACTATTGTGCATTGTCATGCATCACTCCCCCACTCATGTCATGACCCCTTCATACTAGCTAACTATTCTAAGTCGTAAACCATTGTGCCAACTTGCCAAGCTTTGGATGAGCAAGTAAGATCCAATTTTTTTGCATTGCATTTCCTTATACTTTGTACCCATACAATACATTAATTTACATCAACTCGCCTCCTTGCACTTAGCATGAAGTCGCACAATATCGCCAACATTTGCTTCTAA